>VZRS01010397.1:510389-712932 GCA_013398055.1 Ifrita kowaldi
TTTTTTTTTTTTTTTTTTTTTTGGTCCCCCTTCAACAGATAGGCAAGAGAAGATGCCTGGCAAGTGCATCTCATTTTTCTCAGAATTTGTGCTATATATTGTATTACTTCATCAGTTATCCTATTTGAACTCCTGAATTAGAGGTTTAAAACAGTTCTATCTCAGAAAAAAAATCCGTTCGTTTAATACTGGTTTATTAATATGTGAATGTGCCATTACTGCCAAGGCCAAGAGTAGGAAAGGCACCACTAATTTTGTTTCTCCCCACCCCTCTTTACCTCTGCATGGCACCATCTCCAAGGATCACCATGTGCCCAGGAGTATTCTCCAAATGCTTCATGAACTGTGTCAGTCTTGGCACTGTGACTGCTTCTCCGCGGAGCCTGTTCCAGTGTCCAACCACCCTCAGATGATGAAACTTTTTCTAATATCCAACCTAAACCTCCCCTGACACAACTTCAGGCCATTCCCTCAGGTCCTGTCACTGGTCGCCACAGAGAAGAGATCAGTGTCTGCCCCTCCTCTTCCCCTCACAAGGAAGCTGTAGATTGCAATGAGATGTCTCCTCAGCCTCTTCCAGGCTGAAGAGACCAAGTGCCCTCAGTCACTCCTCCTATGGCTTCCCCTCAAGGGCCTTCGCCATCCTTGTTGCTCTCCTTTGGACACTCCCTAACAGCTTTAGATTTTTTTTGTGTTGTGGCACCCAAAACTGCACACAGGACTCAAGGTGAGGCTGCCTGATGGCCTGATGCCCCTCAGGACACGCTTGGCCCTCCTGGCTGCCAGGGCACTGCTGACTCATGTTCAACTTGCCATCTACCAAGACCCCCTGGTCCCTTTTGATGGTGCTGCTTTCCAGCACCTCATTGCCCAGTCTGGACTATACCCAGGGTTGCTCCATTCCAGGTGCAGAATCCAGCACTTTCTCTTGTTGAGCTTCATAGAGTCGGTGATTGCATAGATGGAGCCATTGATTCACTGTATTATTATAATTGTGTCCTAATGCTTTCACAGTCTCAACTTTCACTATGAACTCGTGCAGCCTTTCCACAGTCAAAGTGTGGTGGTTTGGCCAAAATCCAGCAGTATATCCTCTGAGAGAAAACCAGGCTAAAACCACCCTCCCCCTCACCAGGTTCGGGAAAAAGGAAATTTTCCTCGAAGGAAAGTGAATGATCTAAAAACTATTTATTTAACAAACACACCAGAAAAGGATAACAATGCCAAACAACAACCTGGGAAGATTTCAGAGTCCTTCTGTAGGTGTGGTCTCTCTCCTCCTCGGATCTGGGTTGGCGAGGGCCCACCCCCTCGGGCCTCGGGGAAAATTCTCCCAATGTGTTCTGATGTTGTTGAGACAGTCCAGAAGAGAAGAAAGGAAAAAACCAAAGTCGCAGGAAACAAAGTTCAGCTTTCCGTCTCACGCCAGAGAGAGAAGGCAAAAGCAAAAAAAAAACTGGCCGAAGAAGCAAGCAGGATGCTCCCCCCCAGTGCTACCGCAGCCAGAGCACGCAGAGGAGTGTAATCTCCGTGTCTTTGAGACACTGCTTTGAAAAGTTTGCTTGGTCCTTTTTTCTTCCATCTCAGGCTCAGTTTAAAGGCACAGAAAAGGCACAAAATTAATTGTTTGACATAAAGCCGTGATAGGGGATATACATGATGGAGTCACCCCAAGACACAAAGAATCACAGAATCACAGAATGGTTTGAGTTGGAAGGGACATTAAAGATCATCCGGGCAGGGACATCTTAAACTAAACCAGGTTGCTCACAGATCCATCCAACCTTGCCTGTACACTTTGAGGGGTGGGGCATGCACAACACCTCTGGGCAACCTGTGCCAGTGCCTCTTAACCCTAACAGTAAAGAATTTTTTCCTAACATCTAATCTAAGCCTACTCTTTCAGACTGAAACCATGCCCCCTTGTCCTGTCATTACATGCCCTTGTGAAAAGTGACAGTCGCCTCTATTAGCTGTATGGAATAGCTTTCTTTCTGACAACCCTGCCAAGCAGCTCGTCTTCCGGTTCCCTTGTGGCAACAGTGTTCACAACATGGCTTTGTGTCTAAAACATTACTTATTTTCATCACTTGTAATTGGTATCTTGTAAAATTTGCTGCCTATATTCATTAGAGGAAAAAAGTAAACAGGGTTATATGTTCAAATTCTTCAAAATATTTATTAGTTATTTATTATTAGGAACTTAGTAGTTCCTAATAATACAAATTAAACAAGTGCCATTTTTGTTTCTGCTCTGTCTTCTAGAGCTTCTGATATTCCATGCTTGTAAGAATTTTCTTGCTTGTTCTCCCAAATTACATGTTTCTGTGGTTTGTTATTTTGTTTTTTTCAGTTGGTGACTATCAGAACACAGGCATATGTGAATTTAACAAAGATAAACAAAAAACTTGAGAACATAATATTTTTCGTGTTTAGCTTAATATTTTCAGTATTTAATTTTCAATAATTTGTCTTTATTTAGACAGTTAATGTATTTTCAGTGTATTTTTTTAAGTTTTAGTCAACAGTGTCTGTAAGGATTTTTTGTCCTGAATGGCATAACTTCAGGAAGACATGTTTCGAAGGGCAAAATCTTGCAAGTGTGTTTTGCAGTGCTGTTGTCTACATTAAATTAAATGTCACCTTACTCTTCAGTTACCTATTCTTATAAACACTGGCCATAGTTTCTCATTGTGAAGAATAAAAATTGTTATGTATTACTTTACAATTTTGCCATGTCCCTTTTCCCTATCTTTAGTGTTTCCCTAATGTTAGATTTTTTTAAAGGTTGAAAACTATCTCTTCTCTTCCTCTTCCTTCTGTGTAACATGCACTGTTAACCCAATCTGTAAATAAGAGTAAGTGGCTCTGTTTTGAATTTAAGATAATTTTAAGGAATCTTATCCCTCTTGTTTTATTGACAACAATTACAAAAAATGTTGGAATTGCCTTTAAAAAAGTTTATTCCATCTAATTATACAGTTTGTATATAGGAAACATTCAGTAATGCAGTTATTGGATCAATAAAATCAGTAAACTCCCCAGGGCTCAGTATTGGGTCCTGTTTAATATCTTTATCAATGATCTGGACAAGGGGATTGGGTGCACCCTCAGTAAATTCACAGATGACACCGAGTTGATTTGGAATGTTGATGTTCTGGAGGACATGGAGGCTCTGCAGAGGGATCTAGACAGCACAGACTCATGGACCAAGGCCAGTGCTATGAGATTCAATAAAAGCCAGTTCTGCACTTGGGTCACAACAACCCCAGGCAGTGCCACAGACTGGGAGCAGAGTGGCTGGAAAGCTGCTCAGCAGAAAAGGACCTGGGGGTGCTGGTGAACAGCTGCTGAACATGAGCCAGGGTGTGCCCAGGTGGCCAAGAAGGCCAATGGCATCCTGGCCTGTACCAGCAACAGTGTGGCCAGCAGGACCAGGGCAGTGATTCCCCTGCACTTGGCATTGGTGAGGCCACAACTCAAAACCTGTGTTCAGTTTTGCCCCCTCACAACAAGAAAGACATTGAGACATTTTTTTCAGCACAAATTCTTAGAAATGTTTTGAAGGTGTATACCTTAGCATTAACATTCAAGATGCTAATACACAGTAGGAGTACAGAATATGGTATGCTGCCTCTGAGAACAAGTCCAAGGAATGCCAAAGGGGAGGCTAAATTCAGTGTTACATGGAAGTGTTTCTACCATAAGTTTTGACAACTCTTACAAAACTAGTCTTCCATAGACATTAGCATACATTAGTGTAAAATTGCAAAATAGAAAGAGCATTTTTAGCATGATTCACGTGGCAGTAGGAGCACAGATATAGATTAACTTTAATGATGCTTTTAAAAATATTACAAAGCACTTACACAGTTTTTTACATGTGCATTAGGGAATCAGATTTATTTGGTCTGCCAAGTAGATAGGTGCCAAATATAGCGAACAGTAGGTGTATAATATGTATAAAAATGAGTACTTTTCCCTTTGGAATCCATTTTCCAAATATCTTGGAAACTAGTAAACAAAAAAAGCCCCTTAGTTCATAATTTAAGTACTAACGTGTATTATTTGAAGGCAGCTTGAAAGTTTTAAATTTTTATGGAAGCTGAGATCTAACCAGTCACAAAATAATCATGCAGTTCTCCATTCTGCGTGCTTTTAAGACCATTAGTTAAACCATTCTATGTTTCCAAGGCTAACAGTGGTTAACTGATTAAATGCACTGCAACAAGAAGCTACAATTAAACCAGCTGATAATTCTCTTGAAAAGTGTGTAAAGAATAAACAATCTCAGCAACCCCTACAAAGCACAGTTGATTTTATATTTTCTTCCTGCACTAGAAGATCCTTTTGTAAATCCTGAAATGTCCAGACGTTTGATGTGTCTGGCAGCGATGATGTAATGGAGGGGAAAGATACATACAATTTCCCTTTTTCTTTATTTTCTTTGTGAACAATGTGAAGACAGAAATACTTAGGTAAATGCATCAGCTCAACTGCAAATATTTGTCAGTTCTACTTCACTGTGGCCCCAAATGACATCAAGACCTTGCTGTTCTCAGTGTAAATACAGAAGAGGTGACGTAAGAAATGGCCCTCCACAGATAATTGACATTTTACAGATAGGTCTGCATAGTTGTTTGCAAACACTGGTTGCAGTGCCATTCTAACAGCAAGATGCTCTACTGAACCAGAGGTTCCATTGGTGTATTGGCTTCATGTTGTGCCTGCTGAAATAACCCTCACTGAGATCCCATCTGTGAACTCCTCTGCATTTTACCCTAAAAAAAGATGAGAGAAAACACCCCCAAACAAAAGCTACCCTGTATTCTGGAACAGCAGTAACAACTCATGTAGATCCTAGGATGGAGCACCTTTTGTATGAGGAAAACCTGAGAGACTTGGGGCTGTGTAGCCTGGAGGAGAGAAGACTGGGGAAACCTTACTGTGGCCTTTCAGTGCCTGAAGAGGGTCTATAAGAAAGATGGGAACAGTTTTTTTTCAGGGCCTGTTGTGATAAGACAAGGGGTAATGGTTTAAATCTAAAAGAAGGTCAGTTTAGGTAGTGGAGGTTTTTTGGGTTTTGGTGTTTTGGGGGTGTTTTAGTTTGTTTGTTTTACAGTTAGCGTGGTAAGAGACTGGAACAGGTTGTCCAGAGAGGTTGTGGATGCCCCATCCACATCCACTGGAAGCATTCAAGGTCAGCTTGAATGAAGGTCTAAGAAACCTGATCTAGTTGAAGGTGTCCCTGCTCATCACAGTGTGTTTGGACTAGATAACACTTAAAAGTCCCTTTCAACTCAAACTAGTCTATCATTCTAGGACCCAACAATTTGTTATAGAAGATGTCTTTTTTAAGTGGCTCATCGAGCAGATTTTTTTTCATCCAAAGATGAATCCTACATTGGCCTGTTTATATTTGTCGTGAATACATTTTTCTATTTCCACAGAAGAGAGACAATGTAGCATCTATTATTTTACAGTACCACCTGTTAAAAACACATTATTGAAAGTTTTATTTGTGTAATATATATGGAGGGAAAAACAGGGAATGATTCATCAATAAGATTATACTAGTCATCCTACAATCAGGAGTATACCTCATTAGGTGTATAAAGATGAATCACTTAGTAAAAGGTACAGTACCATTCCTTAATTTTTGCAGATGATAATGCGTATTAAAAAAAATCTTTTTACATAAACAAGACAAAATCACATCACCTTACTAATTTTGTTTCTAGGTCTATGGTCTGAAGAATAATTTTAAGGGAATTCAAGCTACATATGGCCTGTAGATAAGATTTAATTTTCAATTGCTTTTAGCATATTTACCTTCACAAGCACTAAAACAACCCTTATAATAATTATGAATTAAGATATACATCAAGTAATATATGTGTACTTAATTTAAAAGATATTTCAAAGCCAACACAGTTTAAAACTTGCTTCTTAACAAATTATGTAATCATGTTTTCATATTAGTAATTTTTATAAGGCAGATAGTTTGTAAACTTACATTCCACTGTTCATGCTAGAATTGTAAAAGACAAGATGAAACATGATTTGAGCACCACTGACCAGAAAAAAATGCGTACTGAGAGTGGATTATTTCCAAGGTACGCAACACAATTTAAAATCTATGGAACAAGAGCAAGGCTCACTTATTTCTTTTACAGTGGTAGCACTTACTTCAGAAAAGTGAACATAAAATGTGATTTGTTAAATCTGCACTGTTAGGATAGCATACCTGCTGTCACCAATTTGTAACCTGCTGTCACCAATTTGTTATCCATTTCTCCTACGTTTAGGATCCTCTGCCAGCACATGAAATATTTCCTTTTTTTTCCCAAAGCAAATAGATTCAATGCAATAGAAGTTTTTATCCTTCAACTCAAGCATTGGATAAATTGAAAGTAAAAATCTGCAAAAGACAAATTAGCAAAATAGTGTTTGTTTCCATTCTCAGCTTCATCTCATTCAATCGCACTTTGTTTCTGCACTTTGCCATTATCTTGTGTCTTGCGGGTTTTTTTTAAAGCAGCATCTCCTCTGAGAACCACGCCAGGGAATCCTTTATAATATATGAAAAAAATCCTAACCAGCTGCTGAAAATATCTCTACTTCATGCTGTTATTTCAGTCTCATGATGTGCTACTTAAACATTAGAAAAAAAAAATTAGGTACTCAGTCTGATGGATCAGAATGGGGTTACAGTCAAGATTAATTCCTTATATATTATCTTGGAATAAATTCTTTACTACAATACTTGAAAGGCAGACCCTTAAACAGGAATGGTTACCACAACAGCAAATGTAATCTTCATGTTATACACTGGGAGAAGAAAAAAGGAAAAGGTTTTGTGTGGAGAAGAGGTCAAGCAGCACTGAAGGAGGTTAGATGTGCTTAACCCTGCTGTTATCCAGAAGGAAGAGGTGTGGCTCATGTAACCTGTCAGTGCCATAGGAGTGCAATTAAAATATTTTCCCAGTTATGAAGTTTCCCTGCATATGCCCGTGCCACTTAAATTTTTCTGAACTATTAATTTCTCACATTTTTATGGTATTTTTATTTAAAATATTGTCATTTTTTTTTTTGATTTGCTGCTTTTGTTTTTATTGAGGTTTGGTTTAGCTTTCATTTGTTTGTTTGTTTGTTTGTTTGTTTTATGTTGGGAGTTTCCCCAAAATATGGTATAAATTATAAAATAAAAAGATGGGTAATAGTAAAAAGGAGATGTAATGACTTTTTTTTTAAATTGTAGCTTTAAGAAAAGGCCTTAAATAAACTCCCTAAAAAAAAAAAAAAAGATAAATTGGTTAGCTTTATTAATTTTGCTTTGNATTTAAAATATTGTCATTTTTTTTTTGATTTGCTGCTTTTGTTTTTATTGAGGTTTGGTTTAGCTTTCATTTGTTTGTTTGTTTGTTTGTTTTATGTTGGGAGTTTCCCCAAAATATGGTATAAATTATAAAATAAAAAGATGGGTAATAGTAAAAAGGAGATGTAATGACTTTTTTTTTAAATTGTAGCTTTAAGAAAAGGCCTTAAATAAACTCACTAAAAAAAAAAAAAAAGATAAATTGGTTAGCTTTATTAATTTTGCTTTGAATGCACTTTTCCTAGCTCATATTCATGCTCAAGGCAATACAATTCTTTAGGAAAAGGTAACAGCTCAAGAAATAAATAAAACCCACCTCTTGAATTTGAAAATGGATAGGAATTAAAACCACAAATCTCCTCTTAGGTTGTGACAGGTAGCATAGAGATTTCATATGTACAGTTTATAGCATGAGGAACCTCATTAGATAATGAAGTTGCTTCAGTGGGAAACCTGCCCCCACACACAAGCTGGTAAAATCAGAAAAAGCTGATAAAAGTTCTTCTTTCCAATATGTTGTAGTAATGATGCATCACATCAGCCACTATGGGAAAAATTTTTGCCTCTGTACAAAGAACTTTATTTTGTTACTGCCAGATTATAAAAATAAAAATGCCCGTGTTGTCTGTGCCCAATTTACCTCCTGAAACACAGTTTATTTCACTGATGTCACAGATTTCCTTGTTGTCCAACGGATAGTGCCTTTATTTGCCTGGGAGAACGGAGGGAAGTGTGTGGGAAGCATGTGCTTTCCAAACCAAGGCATATGATAAGGAAGACTTCCTTAATTGGTATGCTAATTATTTTTATTTTGAAAAACCATTTGTCAGAGGCCTGTGGTGACAGAATAGGAGAAAGCTGAAGCTGACATGCAGCAAGAAAGAATTATGAAGCGGAATAGAAACTGGCAATAGCAGCTGAAGATATGGAGCACCCAAAACCTATAGAACACAGAAAAAAGGACAAGATTTATGTATTTCTTTCAGCCACTATATGGCCTATTGTTGATATTCTCCTACACCAGAGGCTTTAAACTCAGACCACAGGAGTGGTCTGCAGGAGAATATCAGCAATGGGTAACAAAAAGCATTTCACACTTTATCAACCTTATACTCACTTCATGCTTTGCTATCAGTGTAGGATTACATCAACATGTCTGTCACCATTCCATACATTCAAAAAGCTATTTCTGCCTTAAAACTGATGAAGTCAGATTAGATTCTCCCACAACTGAATCAATTGCCTGTGGGTTAAATGGGCAATGGGACATGTGTCTCTCACGCACACACTTATTTTAGTCAGTTATATTAGCACAATGCAGCAAAAATATATATACCTTACTTATTTTAAGTTAAAGATGGCTGTAATTTTGACAGAACCATTATTTAAAGATGTCTTTTCATTATCTTAATTGCATATAGTCATACAATATTTCCATTATGCAGAGTGATATGTCACTGAAAGATTTTGTATTTTTTTGGCATAAAACAAGCTGGCCATGGTCTTGGCATATATATTCACCACACGTTATACAACAGTTTATTAATTGGCAAGAACTTAGGATGATCTGAAGTGCTGGGTTCTACCTTCAGGTTATAGAAAGAAAAATCTAAAGTTGTTAGTAGGAACACTGGTATATAGATCTATAATCCTAAAAACTATTTGATACAATGAGTGAGATGTTAGTTTTCAGTAAAGGAAGGTAAGGAGTTTAGCTCTTTTCCAGTGCGTGACAGACAAAGGGACAAAAGCTGCACATCAATTGACAGCTGCCTTTTAGTTACTTGATCCAAGTAAATCTATTGGAATCAAATGGCAGACATAAAATGGATGGTGTCTCTTCTCTCATAAAAAAATCTTAACATTACAGTCTCAGCGACAGAAAATTTAAAACTCTGCTTAAATGATTAGAGCAAAGTGAGCTCACTATTGAGATTTTAAACTGCTAGATAAATATTACTCTAATATTTACTGATGTTCTGTCTTGGAAGGTGTTGGCTTTCATTTGCCTACGAGTGAAAAAAAACCAAAACATAAAATAGGGATTTCAGACCACATAAACTGGTATTAACCAAACCAATCAACCAAAGGGTTTTCAGGGAAAGCCCTTCAGAAATAAAACACCACATGGCTTCTAAGGACTGTCAGTACCTAAAGGATTTGATATTTGGGGATGTCTCTTTCATGGCAAGAGATTCTTCCTTCTTCTATCTTATGGTAGAAGATTCTTCCTCTTTGCCATGTATCGAATGTCTAACCTTTCCCTTTGCTTCTGTATGTTAGTCTTGTCCTTAAATATTTAATAGCTTTGTCGCTTTTTTCATCAGAGAAAACAAGAATGCTTAAAATGTATTATGAAATAGTAACTTTTGGTGATAATATTCAGGTAACTAATCACTCTGCTACTGATTATTGTATAAACAAAGCACAGTTCAAACAAAAAATACTGGTATAAGTTGCATAAATTACTCTTATAACTGAATACCCATAAATACTTAGTACATATCACCTTAAAATATACTTCTGAGGAGAAAAATATTATTAGTTCCATTATCTGGAAGACACAAAATTACTTACCTACAGTAATTTGGCAAAACAAGGACTGAATCATGATCCCCAGCTCTCAACCTAAATATGGACATTTCTGTCTGCTTCATGTTATACAGAGCACACAGAAATGTAACACACTTGAAGAGGATATGGGGAGGACCTGGGGGAGACTGTCACTGAAGTATGCAGAGCCAAAGCCTCTACTCTCGGAACATTCAGAGCCACATAATCAGGTAGAGGTAACACCTTACCCTTTGTTTGAACCTCCTGTCCTCTTTTAGATTCTTAACTAAGGTCTGAACTGAAAATAAATGTACTGAGATACATTGAATGTCCTGAAGTACAGTATGATAGGCAAAATTTTACTCCCTTTTTCCTGAGAAGGCTAACTAGGCTATACTGCAAACTGTGCATATATGCACATATATTTTTATATCTATCTATATATACACATATATATAACTTTCCTTGTGAATATATGCATCTTTATGAAAATCTGCATATGTGAATTTCTGAAGGAAAATATAGCATGTCAGTAATATGGAAATTTACTTAATTAACATGAAAATTGTATAACTCATATTTATGTTTTTGTATGTGCATATGTACATAATACAAGCATCTTTTGTTTTGGCTGGGGTTTTTTTGGTTTGTTCTTTTATTTAGAAAACAGAATCTTTAACAAAATACCTTTTTTTTTAATTTTTAAATATCATTTTCCACTGGTGAAGACAGAAATATTTGCATACTAATTCAATATAGTTTACCCATAAAATTCATAACTGTGAGGCTGCATCTCATTGCAAGTCTGTTTCTACATGCAGACGAGGTCATTATGTAGAAAAATCTGTGCAAAGTTGTGTATTGGCTACATTTAGTATAAACTGTAATAGTTGGTAGAGATTTTGAGCCTTAGGCCATGAAATTCAACAAATGCAATCATTCTTCTGGTAACACTAACATTAACTCAGTTTTGGAAAGCTGAGTAACTAGACACACTGGTCAACTCTTAAAATTCAGTATATTTTGACAGTCACCACATAATTGAATCTGAAATGTTTCATTTATTCTTTATTCTGCATGGATGGAATGTCAAATCAGAATGACTTAACTGTGCATAAATTCTGACATTTTAGGGAGAATGACTGTGGAAAAGTCTCATTAAACTATATAGCATTTTCCAAGTTTGGTAGCAGCCTCTTCCAGGTTTGACTACAGACCTTCTGTGGTTGGAGTAATGCCACAGCAGAAGATCAGCTGGTGGAAAAGGTGAGGAGAGAGGGCATCACAATAAATTCGCAATCAATTCCCCAAA
The DNA here is from genome assembly GCA_013398055.1 of Ifrita kowaldi. Taxonomy (NCBI): domain Eukaryota; kingdom Metazoa; phylum Chordata; class Aves; order Passeriformes; family Cinclosomatidae; genus Ifrita; species Ifrita kowaldi. The sequence goes on from VZRS01010397.1 coordinate 521,633, forward strand.
AGGCAGAGTTTAATTGCTAGGTTGTTCTCTCAGAAGAACTTATCTCCTTTTCATACAGTCAGCCACAGATGTAGAAGGTTATAACTTGATAGAGAAATTTGACTGCATTCTCTTTACTGCTACCATGGCATTTGGAGTCAGTTTTTTAAAACGTGAATGTCTGGACATGAAGATGCACACCTGCTAAGATGTGTACAAGAGCACACTCTCTCTGAAGAGTTCATAGGCAGAACTGCTTATCTCCCAGTTCTGTACTGGTGGCTTCCATTCCCACATTTGGACCACGTGTGGATGTCAAATGAGGGAATTGCTAGGAAAAAATGAGTTGCAAAGAGAGATAAAGAACAGAGCTGGAAAAAATACATATTCCTAAATCCTCTTTCTTTCTTGACAGAAAACATGTGCTAAACAGAATTGCATGAGATGAAAAGAGAGTAGATAGAAGAAAAATACCTCCAGACATAGCAGAGAGATTATTGTCAGGAATGTGTCTATTCCCGAATGAGGACTGAAATGTGACCACAAAGGGGGCATACATCACTGCAATAAGGCAAATATACTTGCACATTTTCAAACATATGACCAGATAACTGGTAAACAGCTAAGTACTTAAAAATAATCAAATGGCTAACTAAGGAATAAAAGGCAGAGAGTAAAAAAACAAATGTCCTTTTTACAGACTGGTTTCAAATATAATACAATTTACAAGGCTGTGAGGCCTCTGAAATACAGCAGTGTGAGTTAGATCAGAGCCTGCCTGGGCACTGTCAGGAGAAACCTGTGTTTTGGCAGTATCCAGCAGGTAAACAAAGGGAAGGCACCAGCACTGTATGAACTGGCTGTAACCCTTGGCAGCTGGTTGTACAGAGATGGGCCCAGCAGCACCAATGCCCCCCCCGCCCCAGACACCGCTTGCTGTGATTCAGTGCACTTACTGCAGTCATCCCTGTATCTCAGAATGCATTAGCTGGAAGAATAGGATTTGACTTTATGACTAAGATATTTACAGCCCTGTCAAAACCCTGACTTTCTTTTGTACTATTAGGAAGAACTACGTATCCTTTGGGAGGGTAGAGTGCTCTATATGAAAATGGTTAACTTGACAGAAAGATGCAGCAATGAAAAATGGGCAGTGAAGAGGAATTATACTGGTGAATCATAGTTTTTTGTGGCCAAAACTGATAGCTGTCAGGTTGGTCAGTGATGATGACAATGGCCACAGGTCTATGTAAAGGAGTCTCAGGGTTTGCATTACTCTCAGTAGCTCAGTGACTTGACAGGTATGTGGTCTTTGATACATCCCCGTGTACTACTCTGGAGGTAGTTGAACAACTTATTTGAAATATCAGTCTTCGGTGAACAGTGGGAATTATTCCAGCAGCCTAGAGAAAGAGAAGTTTTTATTTAAGTTTTCAGGTTCCTGACATAACACATCAAAGTTACCCTAATAAAAATATTTTTAACTTTCAGTACATTTTAAATATTTTATTTTACTCATATTCCTATACATAAATGAAAAACTAAAACTATTTTAATTACTCTACTTGAGAAAAATATGCAAGTCAGCATATATTATACCTTTCTTCCTTCAAAAGTATCATACTCCCAATGATCACCTTTTCTATCTAATTTTTCTCAGCTCAATAACAAAATAACAATTAACTTGAATAGTTATGAAAAATGCTGTTGGGGCCCCAGTTCCATTAAGGGGTTTTCAGCTGACCAGCCCCATCTGGGGTCCCCATCTGCACCCCTGGACACCCAGTCCCTGCCTGATCTCTGCTGCAGGCATTTTGTCCTTTACCCAGTCTCCAGTCTTTTTCTGCCCCTGTGCTGTCCTCAGCCATCTGGTATAGTCCTGTCTCCTGCTGGTGCTGGACTGGAGTCTCTAGAAGGATCCAGAGCCCAGCTCTATCTCGCCTGGGATAGTCTGGGGCTGTCAGCAGACCTTGTTGATGGCACTGTGCTCTGCCCACTCTGCTCACCCCCACACTGCAGAGCTGCGTGCTGGTCCGCAGGAGCACCGCCCTGACTTCACCTCCAGGCTTGTATTCCCTTATGGAGCAGCTCCATGCCTGCTACTCCTTGGCAAGATTTTAGGCATGACAAAAAAAAGGTATTCGGCTGCTCTGCTGTGTTGTGCTGTTGAATTGATCTCATTTCAGTGCAAGTTAACTAGGGATTACTTTAAGTATTAGAAAAGACTAAATAAAATATCTGTTGTACTCCCATCTTTCAGTGCATTTTATAAGTACTTAGAATTAAACACAGTAGTAACTTGGGAAATTCCTTGGATTTTGTGAGACAGCATCTTTTTTAGAGATGGAGTTAGTTTTGAATGGGGTGTACCACATACAAATTTATACAAAATGCAGAAGTTCAAGAAAGTTTCCGAATAATGAATGTTAAAGAAAATATCCTGATTTGTGTAATAGAACAGTAATAATTCCTTATCAAGGCAAGTGAAATCTTGGGAGAGTATTCAGGAGTCACAGAACATTGTCTGAGTTTATGTTGTCGTATTTCATTATATATCAGGAATTCTTGATGCAAAACTCTGGTGTAGGAAAGATGCAAGACCTGAGAGACTCCTTTAAAGAAAGGACACATAAAATAAAAATGGAAGCGGAGATATTGGTCGAGAAAGCAGGGGCCAGCTAAACTCTTAGGGATTCTGGAAATACTGCATCCCATCCTGGTGCTTCCAATGCAGGGTTAGTGCTCACTGAAGTGAATTCAGCAGAGGACCTCAAACTGGCCAGGGGCTGGAGAAATCCTACCAGGAGTGGCTGAAGCAGCTGGGCTTGTCCAGCCTGGAAGAGAGTTTCAGGGGGACCTAAAAGAAACCCTTCAGCATCTACACGTGGTGATCAAGAAGACAGAAAGAGACACTATGAAGAAAGTTAACTCTACTCCAGACAAAGCCAGCACAGTACACAGCCTGCAGAAGTTTCCTTTCCTGATATGCTGAAAGCTGGAGAAGTCTTCTAGGGACAAATATAGCAGTGCAGAGTGGAAGGCTGAAAGTCAAAGGCAAAAATTGTAAAGAGAGACACTCAGGTCAGATGTAAGGAAAACGTGGTCCTTCCTGAGGACAGCCAAGCTGCGGAACAGAATGCCCAGAGAAGCTAGCAGTTTTTGAGATTGCCCTGAGCAATCTGGTCTGACCTCAGAGCTGGACATGCTGTGAGAAGATTGGTCTGGAGACTTCCTGGGGTTCCGTCCAACCTGGATGCTGCTTTGATCAAACTTCATTTCTCATTTAATGCAGTAATAATGGTAGAGCTGGAAACAATATGGTTCATAATATATTGATAACAGAGCAAATTCATGGCTCACATAAATCAATAAAGTGGATGTAAGCATCAGAGAAATGTTTCATTTCAAACAGAATTCACCAATGTTGCTTTGAGCCTATTAGTCCAACACAGAGACAGAGAATGGGCAGGAAGGAGACCAAAGGAAAAACCAAGGAAGTACACACTCAAAATCACAGGTGGATGAAAAAAAACTTCTCTATTTTTTTCTGAAGAAAAAAAAAATTGAAAATAGAAAACTTAAAGTCTAAGTAGAGTACTTTTCAAGACAGCTAAAATTTTTGAATTTTCAGGAGTCGTATCCCAGATTTAAAGTGAAATGTCTGCAGTGTCATTTTAGATTTAAAGTAAGAATTAGAGGAAATTTTTTTTACAGAAACAGGGTGGTTTACACATACTTAATAAACAGGGTGTGACAGTCTAACATTTGAAATTTCTAAGAAACTGTTTTCTGAGACTTATGCCGGGGATAGCAATCAAACAATTTTACTCTCCCTATAAGCATCTGATACATATTGAATATATTTACAGATGTGGTGGGGTCTAAAACAGGGTTGGGTATTAAAAAAATTTGCAGCAGTTTGTTCATTCACAACTCCTAAAAGATTAAAAGTTTTTCTTTTCCCTAGTGCCCCCAAAAAGCATTAACCTGCTGCTCTGGGTGACTTTCTAAAGCTTATAATTGGCCCATTCGCAGGAGCTGATCAGCAATCACAGGACCCATGCAGAGGGAGGTCAGGGAGACAAGTCCGTGTCTCAAAAGCACACGTTCAAGAAATCCCGTTCTCTTTTTAAAATAATAAACCAGCAATTAAAGCCATCTGAACAGTTTGACGCCGTCCTTTCGGCAAGGCCTCAGACCCGGCTGAGCCCCGGCGCGGCGGCAGCGGCCGCGCTGTGCCCGGGCGGCGCGGGCGGCAGGGGGCGCTGCAGCNAGCCCCGGCCGCGGCCCGGAGAGCCCGGACAGCCCCGCACAGCCCCTCACAGCCCCGCACAGCCCCGGCCGCGGCCCGGAGAGCCCGGACAGCCCCGCACAGCCCCTCACAGCCCCGCACAGCCCCGGCCGCGGCCCGGAGAGCCCGGACAGCCCCGCACAGCCCCTCACAGCCCCGCACAGCCCCGGCCGCGGCCCGGAGAGCCCGCACAGCCCCGCACAGCCCCGCACAGCCCCGCACAGCACCGCGGCTGGCCGCGCACCGGCCCTGCTCGGGACAGAGCGCACACACAGCCCTCCGACTCCTCACATCGTCAGGAGGGGAGGTTGGCGGGTAGGGAAAAGGAAAAAAAAGTACTCTGAAAACTTTCTCTTTGCAGAATCAGCCCTCGAGCTTATTGCCTCTTTCTTGTCCTCCCAGTGCTCATGCCTGATGCAATTTAAGAGGCAGAATTAAATTCAAGGCTTTGACTGTGGCTACTGCCATTAAATGGTGCAAGCTTTTTTGAGAACCACAGGACAAAGACAAAAATTGACTTTGTGTCTTGATTTATTTATATCTTGATTTTTTTAAAAAAATGTCATATTTCATTGTGGCAATGGAGTGCCTTCTTTTCTGATTAGAGCACAGAGCAATATCTTTTTTTATAGTGCCATTTGAATGAGTATATCATTTTGGTTGCTTTCTATCTTAAGAGTTTGTTAATGTAAAAAGAAAATCCTGTGCAGAAGCTGAATTAGTATGATTGACAAAGAAGCTGCTATACTACAACCCTTTTTAAAAAAAAAAAACCTTCGACCCTTTTGCAAGTGCACTGCCTCCCAAAGAGGTTGCAATTGCAAACCCCTTGCAATTGTACACCTGAAAATAAATTGCCATTCCAGATATTCTGTTTCTTCAAATAATGGTGTGTTCATTCAGTTGACAAATAGTGTCACGAATTTCCTGGTGACCGCAACATAATAGGTGATTTTAAGGATAAAGAATTTGTGGCAATATTATTTTTTTCCATTTTTCTGTTGTGCCAGGGGTCTTAATTTTCTTCTAAGTTTGCCTTACAGATGTGGGATGCAACATAAGCAGTGGACATACAGTGTGGCATATTCCAGTCTGAATTGAATACGATTCAGATTTTCATGGTTTGTTCAAACATACTGTGTTGCAAGGAACAGACATTAAACACCCATGGCTCTTAAGCAGCTCTGTACAAACTTCTTTATTCAGTTCAATAAAATAAATTAGGCTCAAAATGTATGAGATTGCTGATATGTAACAATACAGATTAAAATAAAAATCAAGATTTCATCCAACCTGCCTTCCCCTTACTTGTTTTCAGCTACCCAAATGCAGTGTCAGTCCATCTGCTCGTGCACTGTCTGATTTAATTTTGCAGCTTCACTGCCTAGCGAAGGCTAATTATCCACATGAAACTCTGTACCCCACTGAGGTGGTGCCGAGGAAGCAGAGATCTATAACCATTGGTTCCATAGCCATACCGTCTTGCCATGCACAAATCAAAAAGGTCAGTCTTATGCTCTCTGCTCTGAGTGTGGGTGAATACCAGCAGGAGCTCTGAGTGCTTGCTGGATGCTAGGTACTAACAAATGGAGGTGAGTGCTGTCTCTGATACCAGAGTAATTACAGTGCTCTGACTTTTTTGATTTAACATCAGAACTGAAAACTGATTGATTAATGCACGTATTCCCTTAGCATTTAAACATAGTCATTTCCTGTGTGGTAGCACTAGTAATAGGCATTAGGAATTCAATGTAGTCTTTCAGAAAGGAGTTATAACTACCATCCTTCACTTACACTACTTATGAAAAATTACTCAAGCTTTTTTGACAGACTACTTAGATGAAAAAATACAAGCTTCACCTTCTGTGTTCAACTGGACATTCATGGGCTGATGAATACATATTCCTTCATTTATATGAAGCTTTGAATGCAGACCTTTATGCCTGGGAAAACCAAGTGCCTAAGAGAGGAAACATGATACACAGTAAGGTAAAGGAGAATGGCACTGAGAGTTGTAAAATCACAGAAATTAGACCCAGAAAGGATGTTGAGTTATTTATCCTTTTCCACCTGATAAATGTTTACATCTAAGAAAGAAAATTTGCTCTGGGTGTCAGCTTGAAAGATTTTTGGTGGAATGATCAAGGACACTGTTGTTTGCTTTCTGCAGTGGTTCAGAAGCTTGCTCATTCTTTGAAAGCAAACAGATGGCATCAAAGACATCTGACTCCATCACCACCTTCCTCCTCACAGAATCAATACACAGTGCCCTGAGCTTTGACCAAGTACTCTGGTCAAAGACAGTAAATTTACTCTGTGAAACTTCATCTTTACCTTGATTCCACCAGATGACAATTTCACTGGTTTTCTGCCAGACAAAGGTTACTAGTCATCTTCCCATCTCAGGAGAGATGTCATAGTTGCCAGTCATGGATGAATGGAAACTACAGGGTAGTGATAACTCCTGGAATTAACTAGATCCCGAGTTTGGAACAAGATCCTTCAGCTCTGTCTGTCTTGCACCATCAACAGCTTAGAACTGAACTATACTTTGTAATGTGATATGCAAACATTTTCCTTGATGCTACTGCTTTTAGAATAGGTGACTTCTATTTGTGTAAAGGGTATGTCTCCACTAGCAATTTCAATGGAATATGTTTGCATGCCTCTTCATATAAGAATGATGAATGCTGGAAATATGTGAACCTAGTATCCCACGTGTTAAAAGCAGATGGGAAAACTTCTGTCGTGATTTTAATAAAAAACAGGGGAGTTAATTCTGCCTTGTCTGTTAAAAAAAAAAAAAGGAAAAAATGCTCTTTGTTAGGTAGTACATTTTCGCGGTTCCATAAAGCTGCTTTAAAATAAATTTTTAATTTATGATGATCTCCTGTTTCTATGTCATTTATTTTTCAAGAAATCAGCCACTTGTACCAGTAAGGTTCTAACCTGGTACAGCTGGCTTGGCTTTTCATCTCTGTATTACTTGCATAACTTCTTTCTCCTGACATAACTGCAGTTTGCAAAATACTGGTATTCCTTCATTAACTCTCCACCTCCTTTGAATATGACAGTTCCACAAGGTATCCTCATGCTCTTACAGCTGTTATACTCCTTTGACTGCTGCTTTCACAGATTCATGCTCTTTAATATAGCCTATAGTAAGTGTTGTTCCTATACCCCACAACTGCATGTGTGATATAAGAGCCCGGCAATATCTTCTGCCATATGGAGCACTGCAAGCTCTTCATGAGCAGCACTGCTGTCCATGAAAAATCGTTTCGAAGATGCATTGTTTTGAACATATATTAAATGTTCTAGGATAGAAAAAGTGTCAGATTAGAATTTCAAATGGTGAAGTTGAACTGATTTACCCCAGTGGAGCATCAAATGCTGGGGGCTTTTGTTTGTTTTGAGCATGTATATATTCAAAATTACCTAGCAACCAAGATAAACTTACCAGAGAGTTCGGTGTCTAATAAAACTTGCAACTTCCATTACTGTCAGGAAGAAATGTGGTTCTCAGCTACAGTAGATCATGGTATAAGCTGTACAGAAAATTCCTTCTTTATATTTTTTCTGATCTGCAAAGTCTTACATTTGCAAAAAGTGATACTATGTTTTCAAACATAAATATAAAAAATCAGCAAGCAAGTTCTAAAATAATACTGGTCTCAGTCTGCTATACTTTATGTCAGAATCAAAAGCGTGGTGCTGAGGGAAAAATGGTGGGAGAGCATTCTGTAACACATAAGACAATTATTAATATGATTTAAATAATGGTGACTCGTTCTTAACTCATGTTAAAATTGTCAAATTTTTGCTTGAGGGGAGCTATTGTTTCATCTTTATTGTTGGCTGCCTTTCCTCTTCTTTTCTCTTATAGTATATCTTATTTCCTTTCCTGTCTTGTTTCATTTTCATGTGTGAAGAAAATCAGTGTAGAGGATCCAGAGATTATTATATCTTCATTAATATTAAAAAAACCCATCTCAATAATAAACAGGAAAATCAGGTGGATTAAATAAGAGGAAAGATAAAAAAACAATCAAATGTGTATTTTTCTAAGAAAAAATGCATGCCCAGAGGAAAAATCAATAATTATATAGAGTTTAATTTTTATGGTTTCATGCAAATTAGGGGGAAAAATCTTAAGCGATATAAATTAACAAGAAAGACCAGGTGTTGAGCACTAAATAGCTAAGTCCAAAGGAACTGTGTTGATACATACTGCAAATATAACTGAAATTTATTTGCACAGATGTATACAATTTAATTTGGTAATTAGGAAGGGCATTTGCATCGTGCTGTCTGTTGCCATTGGCACAGACAGATTTTGTGATGCAGAGGGCTAAAGTTACCTTTATTGTTGATTCTGAAAATGTGGTCTGTGTGCTGGTGAGTGGTCTGCAAGGTCATAATAAGTGGTCTGTATTTATTCTGTGTATGCTACTCTTCAAGAAATTTTAAAGCTGCAACTGATGCCTGTTATTTTTCAGAAAGTTTTCCTGATCTAGCCTGATTTCTTTTGCATATCCTGGGCTATGATATTTCACTGACATTCATTGCTTGACACTGTGTTAAGGCATATCCTTTAAAAAGACAACAGCTTTGGTTTTGAAAACTTAAACTGAAGGGCAACCATCGCATCCCAAAGTCATTTGATTCAGTGTTTAATTATTCCCACAAGTAGGAACAAATCATGAAGGAAATTAACCTATGCTATGCAGGAAATCTATTGTGTATGTGTTGAAAGGCATTACTCCCCAAGGAAATAAAGTGATCTAAGGAGTAAGAAAAGGAGGAAGAAATGGAAGATGAAATCTGCTTTACACAAAGTTCTTGTTCATTGGTACTAACTGATCCATGACTTATTATTATTATTATTATTATTATTTCTGTTATTTGGTTGTACAAAATACTGTCAATGGTTGATTGTGGAAATTTTAAGTAACAGCTTTCTTCAAGTTCTTATAAAAGTTAGGTTAATGATCATACAATTTTTCTGCACTAAACCTTATTATTTTACTATATATGTGCAATCTATCTATTGCAGTATTATATGTATATATTTTATTTATACTGCATAGAGGTCTTCAGAAGAGGAAAGGAGAGAGAGAGAGAGGGAGTGGGATGCTGTATAGGTTGAAGGATGACAGAGAATTCAAAGTAAAGAACAAAAGTGTTATTATGGTGTTACTAATTTCTGAATTTGTAACGCAATTGTCTGAATATGATGTATACCTTTGTTTCCAATATGTAACATATTTTGGAAATGAAGGAAAGGATTGGATTTATATTTTGTTATCCAGCTTGGAGGCTCATCTCACTAATACGACTCCTGCTGTTTATTCCTAAATGAGCAAAATAAGGTTTTTAGCTATTCTTAGTCAGCTAAAATGGCTCTAAATTTATAATAATTATGCCATCTCTCACAACGGATTCTGGAAAAACAAGTATTTTAAAATAGACACTTCACTATTTAAGTAAGTTAAAAATTACCAAATATATGTTAGTATTTATTTCATGAGTGGGACCATCGCTGTTTTTTCATTTGTTAATTGTCTTCTAATAAATTCCTCTGGAGTTCCTTCATACTTTTACAGCTGGTTTGTCTTTAAGTGTTAGTGGATTGGGATGTTCAAGGGCACCTTCACAAAATAGTATAAATTTGCAATACAGAGACTATGTGGCGATAAACCAACTTGATAGAAATCATAGATGAGGATTAATTGTGTCACTCAGTTTGGAAATGATTTAAAACTTTACACCTTACTCTTGTGGGGAGTTGATACTCTGTGCACTGGCAAATAGAAAATCCAAACAGAAAAACCAGATGATGAATACTTCATTCTACAAATGAATTTCATCTTGCAAAAACTCAGAAACTTTTCCAAGTATCTATTTTTTAAAATGTTTCTTAGTAGAAATGAATGCAGTAAAACTAATTTTGCCAACACTGTGAACAGTCTATTTTCATATTTTAAAAGAAATTACTGAAATCATTGTAATACGGTATTGCTAATATATATTTAATTAAAGCTTTTAAATATGCCAATCTAACTCATCCTTTCTTGCTGACCATTAGATAAAGACATAGTTTTGTTGTTTCTGAAACACTATAAACTCATAGGATAGAATGTACTCAGTACCTTATAAGCAATACAAAATGCCTGAAAGTATGAAAAGCTTTTCCATAGTTTGTCACCTGGAGAAACAACGTGTTTTCCAATGTTTCTAAGCTTTTGAAATATTATAAAAACAATTAAGTTATTGTGGATAAAAGGATACTGCACAGCAGCTGGGCCATGATATGGATTTGCTAATGTGTAAGTATTTGCTAATGTGTAATGTAAGTACACATAATGGTAATTTAAGTTTCTTTTAATCTTTCACAGTAGATTGAAGTACTTCCAATTACTTTGGGGTGTTTTTTTGTGCTGGACTGCTACTGCATACACTAAAATTTACCATTTGTAAAATGGGATGTGATAAACTGTTCATGTAGCTAAGCCATGAACTGTGTTCAAAGTCTAGTTAGATGGGACTTTGAACAACCTGATCTGGTGAAAGATGTCCCTGCCCACAGCAAAGGGGCTGGACAAGATACCTTTCCCTAAAGATCTCTCCCAACCCAAATCATTCTGTGATTCTGTATAAGGACTGTTGTTTTTAAGTTATATAAATGGTTTTAATCACAGTCCTTTCCTAGTGTAGAAGTCTTTTAGGAAACATAGAATTAATAGAAGTGGTATAGGAGCCTTTGTTAGGAACTAGTATCTGTGGATTGTTTGTTGTTTGGGTTTTTTTAAGGAAATCACACTGCAGGTTTTAAAACTTCAGTTCTATTTAGTTTGCTAGCAGCTTAAGTGTTCTTATATCAGATATCTCTGATTCTGCACAGAAAAGATTGCTGTGTCTATAGTTTTAATGCTAATTTCAATAACAGTTACAAAGAAAAGAGTCTTTGCATATTAGCTCATCCTGGTGCATAAGCTGGAGCAATATTTGAATTATAGTTACATTTGTGCTGTTAGGCCAAGTTGCCCTGGGTATATCTCCATTAGCTTTAATAATATTCTGTAGGAAAATAATCTGAATATTTTCTTTTGTATAAATACTGATTGTGAATGAATATCTTACTACAGAATGCTGATAGGGCTGGCCAAGAAAAACTTTGGCAATGTAATTAGAAGTTCATCAACCTGTGCCATGTGTTAGGATTTTAAAATAAATGATATATAAATTGTTGCATTGGCAAACTATCTGTTAGTTGAAGTCCTGGTTTGGGTGCAAATTAGGAGACTGAAGTTATTTTATATTTGGTGATTTGGGCTGCAGTGAAATTAATTGGACTGCTTTCCAGTCATGCAATCTCACAAGTCATATTAGAAGATAATGCAAAGCACACTGTCATCATTGGCTGTAGTTTAAAACAAAAAGTGAACGTGTGGGGTGAGGGAGGAAGGAAATACCTTGACCATAAAAGTTAAGTTGAAAATAGAATTGCAAGTGAATCTAATCTTAATGCTCTCAGCATCTGTATGCAAAATGAATTTCAATTCAAAAGAGAGCTTCAGTTTTAGTATTAAGATATAATCAATTTTTAATTCATTTGATTAGAAATGCAGTTTGATAAACATATTCCATGACATGTTACCTCATCTTGTTGTCACAGGAACTGACACAAATTGTTGTTCAGAAGTTCTAAAATGAGAGAAGATGGTTTTCCTGGAAATGAAATTTTCATTTTAGTTTCATTAGTGTTTAAGGAGTGTTTATTAAACAGGACAAAGTATGCTACTATATGTCTGACTACATCATCCCTCCAAAATATGTGTTTTTGTAATAACTTGAGCCATGTTCTTCACAATGCCATCCTGAGGGATTCAAGGCAGTTTTTTTTCTAGGTATTGTAGCCAACCATTTGTTCCCTCAGATATGACAGAAAATTCCTGTACACCAATAAATTCCTGTACAGAAATGCATGCAGCATGAGGAACAAACAGGGCCATGATCTTATTGGGGTTATGGGGATGTGGTGGGATTGCTCAGATGACTGGGGAGTGTGAGATATGGATATAAGCTCTTTAGGAAGGATCAGGCAGGATGGTGAGTAGAGGAGTCTACTCTTGATGTGAGAGACCAGTGGGGTTTCCTGGTGTTCTTTCTATGGGTGAGTGATGAGTCAGCTGAGAGATTACAGTTCAAGATTAATTATTTGAGGTAAAGTTTTGGTGATATGGGATTTCCAATAACTCTAGAGAATACAGTCTTTGAAAAAAGGGAGATCCAGAAGAGTTGGATGATTTTCAAGGATCACCAGCTGCAAGCTCAGCAAAGCAGGGAGTTCTGTCTAAACACAGACATTAAAAGGAAGCATAAAAGGGCTAGAAGCAGGAACAAATGACACTGAAAAAACTCCAAATATACTGCCAAAGCATGGAGGGGTGGGATGAGGAAAGTTAAAGCCCATATGGAGTTGATGCTGGTGTCGAATATAACAAGTAAAACTTCTGCAAGTATATCAGCAGCAAGAAAAGCTATAAAAATGTAAGTCTGCTGTTCAGTGGGGCAGGGGATCTGATGACAAAGGAGCTGGAAGAGGACAAGGTTCCTAATGTACCTTGTCCTCAATCTTTATCAGTAGGTCTGGTCTTCAGGCCCCTGAAACTGGAGGTAAAGTCTGGAACAAGGAAGACTTACCCTCAGTGGAGGAGTTTGCTGATGATACAGACTGGGAGAAGTGGTTGATGCACCAGATGGCTGCTCAAAGATGTGCTGTCTCCACCCTTGAAGATATTCAAAAGCCATCTGTGCACTGCCCTGGGCGACCTGCTGTCAGTGACTCTGTTGAGCAGGAGAGTTGGACTAGATGATCTCAAAAAATCCCTTCCAACTTCAACTGTTCTGTGTTTCTTTTTCAGTTAAGTTATTTTCTTATGTAGCTCTTCTACTAAGAGCTAATGCTGACCCTTACAGACCTGGGTTTCCATTTGAGCATTTTGTTCTTAAATTTTGTTGTCATGCAAGGTTGGTTATCTATTTTTGCAAGGATTTTGCAATAATAATAAACAAGCTGAATAAGATTTGATTGTACAAACAAAAGATACTTTATTCCAAACACCTGCCTGTAAAAATCTGAGTCTGAACAGAAATTCATCCTAGGCTTATACATCAACAATTCTGAGTGTGTGATGTTATCACTCTTTGTGGTAACAGGCAGAGAGCGGGCTTCACATGGAGAAAGAAATCTGCCTAAACCTCCAAGGAAAAAGCCCTACTGTTTGAATAAAAATTTATTCCCTGCTATCTTAGATTTGCAAAACCTGAGCACATTTATCTCAAAAGGCTGTGTCATGGAGATGTAAAAACTTCTTTTAATGTAGCCAGTATACATGTGTAATAGAACATTTATTCTGAGGAATCTACATTTTGATATGTGCTGTACTACAAGGGAATTCAGACTCTTCTCTGGTAGGCTGATACTCTTTATGACTAGACAATGCATTTAAGGCACCTTCTTTACTGTCATACGACCCAGCATAATGGAGAAGCTTAAAAGAAATGGTACTAAGCATTATTTCAGAAATGAAACATCATCTGCCACTCACTACCCAAGGTTTAATTCAACTTGAATATCTGCAAAAACCCTTTTTTCCAGGGATGAAACAGAAACTACCTAAAGTACAGGAAGCATATAGTAAGGATATAGAAAACAGTTACTTTTCATCATGGTTGTGATCCTTATTTTCCCATTAAAAAGAATTCTGCTTAGTTCAGACTTTTTTTATATCATTGTTCAGACTGCTTCTTAGTCTGTATGTTCTTTGGTGATACAATTACTGTTTTCATAACTGGTCAGACTGAACATTCATATTGGACTTGTGTCATTTCAGCTAATACCTATACTAGAGGAAAATTACATTGACCAGTGGTTCATACCTTTTCTGGTGATAAGCACACAAAATAGCATAATGTTCAGTGTCACTTATTTTTATTCTCTAAGCAGCTTGGACCTATGCAAAAGCCATTTGGAAAACGACAAAAAGTAACACAGGTCAGCAGCTGCCTCAGATAGGAATAGAGAGGGAAAAAGCATATTGCAATGGTCCTCTTTCCAAGCTTCTGCAGCCGAATGATTTTTGAGGTTGCTTGATATTTATAGGCGTGGTTTCTTACAGTGTTATTTGATGCATGTGATACACTTGCAGTTTTACTGGAACCTGATCTGTGTTTTGTTTGTTTGTTTCACAGTTTAATATTACATCAGTTTTTGGTCTCATGAGAAACACAGAATGCAGGAGTAGGACAATTGCACATAGTAATTAAATTTCTGGCAAAAAAATCACATCTGCTTGGTTTTTTGTGGGATGAGAAAAGATCACCTTAATTTGCTAGAATGTCACAATTCTCATTCATTATGAGAGCATCAGTAGTAAAGGTTTTGGTTATCATAACCACATTTGTTTCTGTCTTTGAGGAAGAATTTTTAACACATTTCACATGAAATCCCATAGCATATGCTCCAGCTTAGTTGACAAATGGACTTTCCGTAAGTCACAGCATTATCCTCTGGGATATAACTCAGGATTGACCCAGATCCCTTATGATTTCAGACTTCTGTTTCAGATCAGGTTATATCCCTTTCATATTGCCATGGCAAGGAGGAAATTCTTTTTGCACCCCTTGCAGTAAATTTAGACTTCACTACGCCCATCATAACTGAGCAATCGAATGACTTGTGCCTTATTCATTAGGAGAAAATATGATGCTATGAGGTTGGATTTGTAATATTTTCATGCAGTTAAAAGATGGAAATACAGGAAAAAAATTATTGTACCATTTGACACAGAACATAAATATAATAACATCAACCTGAAGCTATTAAGCAACTTTAAGAATTGGAGATATTTGAGAAGAGCATCAGGGTAGGCTTGGGTATACACAGTTCTGCTCTGTCCTTCCGTTGAAGGTAAGAGTAGACAATCTTACATGCAAAATCCCTGTACAAGGACATAAGCCATTCAGTTCCCATTCCCAAATGGGATACAATTTGCCCAGAAGTAAGAGTCTTGACTCATCTTTGCAATGTTTGTAGTATCTTGTTATTTAGATTTTAAACCTTTGGCAGCAAGAACTATTTGTGGAGGTAGAATTTTGGCCTCACCGGGGCCTAAAGGTACCATCTGTGATACAAGCTACCAATAACACACTGCATTCAGAACCAGTGACTACAGGAAGATGGAAAATTAGTGTATTTTGACATGGAAATTCTTCCCTGATGTATTGATATCTTTTGTGTGTACTACTTTGTGCGGTTTGGTAAAATAGTTTCTTTTCAAATAGACCTTATTTTCAGAGGACTGAAATAATAGAAATGAATAAATAAATATTATTTTACTTAGAGCTTATGGAGCATTTTACTTCTATGCTTACTTGTTTGCCTAGCTTCGGCCAATTGCATTCCACAAAGCGTAGCGGAAATTATTTTAAATACTCAGTGAGAAACAACAAAGTTAAATTCTGGGCTGGTAACTTTCACTGAAGAGTTCAATAGAAGTTGCAGGTGCTCAGCGCTTGGATTATTCACTCAGAACATGCACTGCAAACCTTACTTCTAGGTGAAATGGTGAAGTAATAGACCCCTTTATAAAAATGATAAGAGAAGCTTAGTAATGGTGAAGAGAATGCTGCTGATGTTATAAAACATTATGCTTTGTTACAGATCGGTCTATACTCTTGAGGCAAAATATGTTCTTGTATTTGCCAAATTACATTATTTTATGATGGCAGATCCATATTTATTTATTAATAATTAATAATCCTTTGGATTGATACTGGGTACCTCTAGAGAGATGGATTAGATGAGTAATAATTTTTACCTGGGATTTAACTTAATTCCGTTTCACTTAATAAAACACCCTCACCAATAAGAGTGCTATGTTAAAATATACAATCATACTTCTACTTTTCCAGTGAATTAGCCTAACTAGCCTATTATGTTAATACAGGAGTTATTGAGTCACTCATTAATTCTGTCTGGAAGTATGATACCCAAGGAACGGATCTATATTTGTTGTAATTGCTGTCATTTGAAAAGTCAGTTTTACAAAGTAAGTTATTAACACATTCACTTCCTTATAATCAATCTCATAACAGATATCATTTTCTACCTGCTCAGCCACCTCATCTCCCAAGTTGAAGATTAAATCATGCTAAGGTGTCACCTAACTCCTTTCCTTGAGCTATACCTTGCCTTCTGATATTAATTCAGCCTGTAAGCTACTATACCTTTTGCATGTCCTTGCCAGGCTAGATAGCATCACAATCTTAATGTTATAAAAACATAAAATCATTCAGCACCAATTAGAGTTGTAGAGGTGCTGTAAGGTAGTTCTGACTGATCAATAAAGACTTTCTATATGGAGTTCCTCGATGAAGGAAATATCTTGGCTCTTGACCTTGCACTTCACACTTCATTCTGTGATATATTACTATGTCAAGCTATAGCAGATGGTGAGGGATGCAATGGGAGGTGAGTACATTACACTGTATTCTCGACTGCCTTTGACTCTAACTGCAGCATTTACATTACTCTGCCTTTGCCTCATCAGCTTGAGGACTGAAATGTTGAGACTGGCTATTTATCACCTCTGACCATCTTTTTTTTCCATCAGACTCATTTCCTTTTCTGTCTTTATCCACCTTTCTTTTTTTTTATTTTCAACAAAGCATTTCCCCACTGCATTGTCTTTCTTCTACTAAAATATATTGCAGTTTCTTCTCCCTCAAGGGGATTTTTTACTGTTGTGAAATTTGGTTCTTTTTTGGGAATTGGTTTGATGCTTCTTCAGAGAAAAGGTTTTTAGGATGGAGAAGGGGCAAGTCACAGATTAGCACTAGCTGTATAGTCTAGCAAGAAAACCAGCAGTGAAAATTAAGACAAAACAAAAATCTGTAAAAGTCTAAAATGTAGGTTTCCAGTATGCTTTGTTCCCTGCTGTTGAAAAAAGGGAACTGCAGACCAATTTTTCTGTCTTAACTTCAAGTTAAATGAAGGATACAGAGTAAACAGACATTTTTTTCAGGAGCATATGGATTGAGCACAGGTACCCCTTTTATTTGGAGTTTAAAATAAATGATGTTGCAGTTGTTAATGAGACTGAGATACTGCTTTTACAGTAAAAGTGCCTGATGAGTGTGAATTCCATTAGGAGCATTTTCACAGATGACATTATTGTCACACTGCTGTTTTTAAGAATGAAGTTAGTCTCTCTTCCCATTCATCATAACTAGTTAAGTAACCAAGTGAAATTCATTAAACCTGCTGCAGGATGAGGGGTTTTGAAACTAAGTCCCAGAATTGGGCTCTACTACCTCCAGTAACATCATCCACATGGTTAAATCCTCAGTTATCACTTTGAAAATGTACTCGCTGGTGTCAGACTTATGAGCATGATTATACATGAGGTACTGAAAAGAGAAGGTGATCATACCATTGCATAATTGGTTTTCTCTGATATGGACGGCATTGAGTTTCAAGTCACACATTAAGCAAATGCCTGATGTATCCCTTTTTAAAGAGAAAGTAAAGCTTCAGCAAGCTGATACTCATATTGTGGCACAGCGTTTTAGAAGAATTAAGAATACAGTCCTTGCACCACTTTTTTTTCTTAAAAGAAAAAAAAAAAAAAAGGAAAGGAAAAAAAAACTGCTGTAAAATGACACTTTGTCCACCAAGCCTAGAGAATCCTTAAAAAGCCCTCAACAAGAAGAAAGTGGAATATAGTAATATTGTAAAATGATGCAATCTGTAGAGGGAGGGGAGTGAAAAAGACAACAAAACAGATCCCTATTTAACTAAGGACTAAGAATTCGATTATGTCTGTGCAGGCAAAATGGATGTCAGGCTTAAACACCTGAAGGAGGACATCAGATTGCACAGTTTGAAAACCACCCACTGTCCAAAATTGTGACAAATGCGTAATTCCACTTGCTTTCATTCATGAAGAATGAAATAGCTCACTCTTCATAAATGTCCTTGCAAATAATAGATACGTATGAAAACATGCATTTGCCCACAAAAATCTGAGCTGAATACCTGAGAATTAGGTGCAGAATTTTGAGAATAACTATCTGAGACTTTATAGTCTTTAAGGAAGAAATCTCATGCATCCCATCAGAAACAGGTGCAGTTCTGTATTGCTAAGCTAAAGTAGAAAAAAAAAAGGAGAAAAGGTAAAATCCTGCCCCTTGGATGTCAAGAATAAAATTCATCTTGACTGTATTGGAACCAATACTACCCAGTGATTACATGAAAGCCACATTATGGAAAGTAAGCAACATTTGTATATTGAAGAAGATACATAATTTACTGACAAAATTAGCTACAAGTAATCATGGGGTAATCACAGGCAAGAAATATCTATTAGAAAAGAAAGAACAAGGGGACAAAACTTCTACATTATCCAGACAATTGCTTATATTCATAATAAATGCTCCCTGGAAGAAGGTCTGTCAGTACATGAAGGAATACACATTTCTCACTTCAAAATTTGTTTCCATTATGAAACATTCTGGTAAACAAGACTTTATGTTCATTGAATATAGAAGTTCCACTTATTTCACTGGGATTATCCATAGAATATGCTGTTTCAAAAAAGTGAGATGGACAAAGAAAATCTATCTTATAAATATGTTTAATTATGTATCTGAATATCTTCTTGACTTTTTTCCTAGTAACATTTTTGATTGTCTGGACATTCAAGATTTCCTGTGAATATAGAAAATACATTTAATGTAATGTTTTGAAAGATGAGAACAATATGTGGATAATGATGTATTTTGACCTACAGCACCGATAATATTCTCACAAGAGAATTAATGATTTGTTCTACACACTTGTTTGTTTGTCTGCTTTGTTTTTGACCATACCTAATTAACCCTTGAAGAATATGCAATCCCCAGGGCTTATTTTAAGACGTACTTTGAACTTGTGAAGTCTAGCTAGCCTTAGAAAATTATAGGAATATTCATGACATTTACTAACAAGCAAAATCAGAACTGCAACAGGGATGTATGTGATTCCACACACTTCACCTTCAAGAAGTACATCACCTTGGAATGAAAGTTGACTTTTAAGTGAACCTAAGCAGCACTTGATCTTGTTTTGACAGCTTGTCTTTGATGGCATGCATGTATATATCCTTCAGGAAGCTAATGTAGGGTACTTACTTTCAGGTAAGCAGTGAATTTAATATATTGGAATTATCCTTCCTTAAGGATCTTGCTTGCAAAATTAATCTCCAGTCACTTATAAATGCTTTTGCTTTAGGCACTGAAATCAAGTGACCTAACAGCCAATTCAAACTTTAAAAAAATAATTACGCAAAGAAAATGTAGCACTTCTGATTGCAGTGAGTGCAGAAGGAGATTTCTTATTGATTTCATTAGAAGTAATATTAGGTGCTTTGTGATCAGTACATGTCAAAGGCAATAAATTCCAAACTCAATTGGGAGTTATTACTTCTATACATGTTTGAAGACTAAGTAATTTGGCTTGAGGTGACTCTGCCTATGAGCTTTCATATATTGTTTTGAGTCTGCTTGAGCAAATTATGCAAAAAGTCTTTATAACACATTTTCTGATTGAGTGAAAATATACTGAAGAGCTAAATATTCTCTGATTCATGTTACAGAAAAGTAAATAATTGCAGATTTAACAAGACTACTGGTCCTGTTTAAGGGTTTTCAGAGAGTATATTGATGCCTTCTAGGAGTCAAGCTCTTTAATATTTCTTCTCTTCTTTAGCACAGGTTTAGTGCAAGTATTAAAAAAAAAAAAGTCATGGCATTATTTTCTGGTTTAAGATGACCACTTCAGCACGTGATGCCTTATTGTACATGGCTTAAGATTTTCAAAGTAGTCATTACAGACGTTTAGTAGGAGAAAAAAAAAAAAATCTCATTTTTGAAATAGTGAGCCTTTCAAGGACTAGCATGTATTACTTTAAAACACTTCTGCTGACAAAATGCAATCCAGGACCAAAACCAGGGCATAATAAATTGTTAACTGTACAAAGTAGCCTTGGTTTCCCTTTCACTGCTTTAAACTGTTAGAGTGGGATCAATCTCTGCCCTGTTTTGGTAGTAATTTATTTTTAATAATATGAGCAATGCTCCCTTAAGTCTCTGATGCAGTTTTTCTGAAGTCAGAGAAGAAAGTTAATTTGAACACATCTGCACCATCAAACATAATTGCTTCGTAACATACTTGCATGCTGATTCAGTACATCATTCTGTCATTCCATTTATGTGAAATAGATGGTGGAGTTCTATGCAACAGCAAGTTACAGCAATGGGCAGTTGCAGCAGGGGAAAATTCAGAAAGATTTACAAGTAATTACAAAGATCGATAGATAACAAACTTTTTTTTGTAAAACAAACAAATGTTTAAATAAAATTGAATTATGATTACAAAAATAAAAGTTCAGTGAAAGTTGATTCAAGAAATGTCAGCTCCTGTAAGCACACACTTGTAAGATTTCTTTTTGTTTCTATATGTTTGGGGATTTCAGCTGAAGGTCAGATTGGGCCTAGCTTGAGAGAAAATGTAGATACCAGAAAATATTTTTTCCCTTGAATTCCTTATTATTCTTTGCTTCCCTGAATATAGATGACAATTTGCTGACCCTGAAGGGACAGGGTTAGTTTCTCCTGTATGCTCCTGACATGTACTATGGCGTACAACTGCAGGGATGCAGCAGAGAATTTATCGTGATTTAACTTCTACACAGGAAAATCCTTGCTAAGGATTCTTTTGACACAAATTCCCAGAGGAAATAATTAAGGTACGCACATAAATATAACTTTTTATTGTCTTTTGCTATGTTGTGAATAATTTCTTTAGATACTAATTTTTACATTGTACACTCCATTTTTTTTTCCAGGCACGGCAGGATAACAGTATTTTTCTTGAAATCATGAGCTGATCTTTAATAACGGAAGATTATTGTTTCCATTAGATGAAATAACAACAAATGGCACTTGGTTGCTGAACTACTATAGAATTGTCCCTTGGAAGTGCAGGAAGTCCTGCCTGGCACCTGTGTAAATGGCACCATGATTCCCTGTTGGTTAAATGAGTCTGGCAAGGATTGCTCTCCATAATTTGAACTCTTTTAAGTGCAGATGGAACCAACTGGTTCAGTGAGCATGAGCTACCCGTAACTATGTAGGCTGCTGTAAACCTATGCCTGGCTTGGGAAGAAACACAAGTATGAGAGTGAAGCTGCTCAGGGTGTCAGTCCACCCAGAGAGGTCTGTACTGCTAAGTGGATGCAGAGGAGTTTGACTTGCCCCTCAGTGAGTTATTTTGACTATGCTGCTTTGTAGAAGGCAAGTTACATTTTTTAAAACATAGGCTTCCAGCTGGGTCCACCTATTTGAACAACAGATGTTTTTATGACTCATGTAGCCAGTTGGGGTTTACCAATATTTTACAGGGTTATAGGTAACTAAAGATCACTGAGCCTTCTGTGCTTAGCACATTTTAATGGGATCTGCTGGTTCAAAGAACCGGTATACTCTATTTAAAAAGCCTCTAGCCTAGTTACCTAGCGAAAGGCATGAAGGAAGAAATACAGAAAGGCTTATATATGGAATTTCTACCCTGTGATATGGTTGAATACCTGAACCTCCCATTTCCTGGTTAGCTTAAATGTCACACTAAATTTTTGAGCTATGAACTAGGTACAGAACCAAAAAAAAAGAAACCTATTAAACCTTCCTCACAAAAACAACTCAGAATAGTAGGTGTAAAAAGATTGCATCATGAAATCTCAATATTCAGCAATTTAGTAAATGTGCATTTAACACCTTTTATACAAGAAATTAACTTCTAGGGAAACAGAATTCTGAAAGATCTCTTTTAGGGAACACATGTCTTTAGAAAGACCACAGTCTTTAGAAAGACCATGCTGAAGAACTTTTCAACAATGTATGTTTTTCCTAAATATCACAGCTGTGGGTCTTGTGGTAGCACCAACCTTTGTAGGCTATGAGTGATTTTTAATTCACTGAGGAGTGTGGGTCAAGCCAACAAACAATGCTAGTATCAACCTCCAGCAAGTGGCAAAATACTGGGGGCAAGAAGGCCTCTTTAGAAGTACAGAAAAACTGATGCAGTTGTGTTGTGGTTTAACCCCAGCTGGGCACTTAACACCATGCGGCCCCTCCCTCGCTGCCCACTTTCTTCCCCTGAGAGGAGGACAACCAGAAAGAAAAGGTAAACTTCATGTGTTGAGATAAGAACAGTTTAATAATTACAGCAAAATAAACCATAACAATAATATACTACTAATAATAATTGTAATGATAATGGAAAGGAGAGAGACGAATAAAATGCAAGAGAAAAAAGTGATACACAGTTCAATTGCTCACCACCTGCTGACAGATGCCTGTCCCCAAGCAGCGGTTGGCAGCTCCTGGCCAACCTCTCCCCCAATTTATATACTGACCATGATGTTCTATGGGATGGAATATCCCTTTGGCCAGTTTGGGTCAGCTGTCCTGGCCATGCTTCCTCCTGGCTTCTTGTGCACCTCTTTGCTGGCAGATCACAGGAAACTGGGAAGTCCTTGGCTTAAGTAAGCACTACCTGGAAATATCAGTGTGTTATCAATATTATTTTCATACTAAGCCCAAAAAACACAGCCCTGTACCAACTACTAGGAAGAAAATTAACTCTTTCCCAGGTAAAACCTGGATTCCAAAGCATGAAGATAAACCAATAAATGAGATTCAGCTGCCATAAAAACCCCATAGGTGTTAGACAGTCCAGCAAATGAAACTCATATAAGACATTGGATAAATTCATTGCAGGATCCTTGTTTTCTACTTGGAAGAATTGAACTCCCTAAGAACAAACAGGAGGATAGAGATGACAGAAGGTGATTTTTTTAGCAGCTCTTTTACCTAATTTTGCACATAGATATTCAAAATGCCATCAAAATCCTTGCTTTTACCTTTCATTAAATTTCTAGTGTCTTGTGATGCTGTATTGCTTGAAAATATATATCCATATATAAGTGTGTGTTTGTGTGTGTGTGTTTATATAAAAAATTTTCACAGCCAGGTTCTGGCTGCTGTACATTGGCATTGTAACAGTAACTACTGAGAAATACAGTCTTGAAACCTAAGCACTTACTATCCACACATTTTGAAAAGTAACAGAAAAGCTATGAAATCTAAGAAAAAGCAGATTCCTTTCATCCATACTTACTCCTTTGAATTACCAGATGAACTAAACACATAAGGCTGAAGAAGGTGGGTTATAAAATAATATATGGTCCTTATAGTTGAGTTCATTCAAAGTCAAAAAGACACTGTGTAGGTAATGCCATCTTTTCATGGATTGGTTTTCCTGATACCGAATTGTCCTTGTGTATTCTAGGTATGGAGTTCCACAAGCTAACACCAGCACTCACCACCACTACTGCAACCACGTAATTTGAACTTTGAATATCTTCTCTGCAGTGCAGAGAAGCAAAGAGTGCATTCTACTCTGCACATATTTATTGTGTCACATTCAGTCATTTTTATTTGCTTTTTTCCTGACAGAACCATGAGCACTTTTTTGTTTGTCTGATTTTTTTATTTGAAATTAGGCCTATAAAGATGGTAAAGGAAAAAAAAGAAATTAAAATGAAAAATATAGTAGAGGGAAAATACTCTGACAACAGTACTTCAGATATTCTGCACTTGAATATCATGCCCTAGCACTCAGATTTAATTCACTGTAACTAAATTTGTGCTCTCCTGGTGTACACTGGAGGAAAAATCAGGACCTTGGAGACAATCTAAAGCATAACAATCAATATTTGCAACTCTAAAAGTCCTCAAATGGATTCTGTGAACTTAATTTTCTTCTATAAAGCTACTGTTGGCACAATTTGCAGCATAGCTTTCTAGCTTCTGATACATTATATTGCTGGCATGGTTCTGTAATTTTTCATTAGCTAGTGATTCAATATTCCCACTTTTCTTTATACCAAAATAGAAGGGATGTTCTTCAGTTATTGCTCTGAAAAATACTCTTGGGTATATTGTACCTAAAGGGAACAAATTCATTATATAGCAGCACATTATAAAACTGCAGTTTCTCCAAACTGACAATTATATTTTGAAATATTAAAGTTTGCTGGGTTGGTTTTTTTTGATAGCCCTAGTTTGAACAGATAGATCAACGCAAATAATTTCATAATCGTGTGCAAGATATTCAATTTACCTTCCTTCTTTGTTGACTTTACAATGACTCTTCAAAAAAAGATAAAATATAATAAGAAGATGTTTAAAATTATTAAAGTTCATACCAATTTTGGATATTTCCTAATTGTAATTCCATATGGTAATATTCCCAATAGAAAAGTGTCTTTTTCACGTAAGATATAATCTCACACAAACATGTACCAGATTTAAGCTTGGATCATCATGTGTTTTACTAGACAGAGGGATTGAGGGATCAAAGTGTTTTTAGAAAGCAGGAAAAAAATACAGCAGGGTGAATAAATGGGGGGCGTGGGGGTTTAAAATAGCTATAGGTGAATGTATATGTGCATAAATATATACATACGTACTCTCACAGGTACGTGTTTGTAGGCAGACACGGATGTGCTGGGAGTGCTGAGGAGTGCTGCTTATCCTGGTGGGTCACACTTTCAGTGCACTTCTGTTCGGGTTATACAGGTGTTGTACTCCTTGAGTTTGCTACAGAACAGTTTATTTTAAAAGAAACTTCAACTTGTAGGAGCCACTTGCAGCTAAGTAGAAGCTAAGTACTGGCCTAGTGTAAACAGATTAGTGTCCTATAAAGAGATTGTCGAGTGCTAAAAGATAAGAGGAGAAAAAATGCTTATTTTAAAATGTGTCCCTTTTCTTTCCTTAACTCCATTCCACCACCTTGCATGAAAATACTTCCCATCACGCAAATGCATTCAGCTCTGCAGTCATGCTGTGGCTTCGTAAAACCGTCTCTCCTGATGTAGCTGTTCCATTTTTTATAAGTGAGTACTCATTGACTTGGTATGAAAGAATAACCTTATGCAGGTTGGTGGTATGGCTTTTATTTGAGAATCCACCTGGGGTGTAGGCCTTGCAAGGAAGGAAAAGTGATAGTTTATAATAGCTGTAACAGCTACTGATTAGGATACTCTTTATGAAGCTGAAAGTCTCCAGCTCAGTCACAGTTCTGAGCAAGATAATAGTAAAATCTGAGGTTTCAGCAGCCCAGCAAGTACTTAATCATTAAACGCTAAGGTATACAGAAAAATCTCTATTTTATCAATGGCAGTTAAGTCCTATTCTGAGTTTAGTGATTTAAAAAATATGCCTCCTTTCTTAAAAGTGAATAACTATGAAAAAAATATTTCAATATTGTCGGGGTCTCCTGGACTCTGGGCTGCCCGGTGGCCCTGAGTAGGAGCTGACAATTCGGGGCCGAGGACCCAAAATGTTCTATGGCTGAAGCGAGCTCACCGCGTGGCGAGGGCTGAGCTGAGCGCCAGGACGGCAGGCAAAGGTGGAGGAAATAAAGGAGCTGAGAAGGGCTTCTTCCGCAGGCAAAGGGTTTATTGAAGAAACGCAGGGGAGAAGGCAGTGGAGACGGGGAGCGAAAAGAAGCGCAGGGAGCATGGGACGGCATCTTAAATACGGCAACAGATCTCAGGGCGTGGTTTGTAATCAACGAATCAAGGGATGACCAACAACTGACAGGTGACCAATAACAGGATTTTAGGGGAGGGAAAACCAGGGTACAACCAATGGGGAGCAGAGGATAGGAGAAGTTTCCAGAAGCTAATGTAATATGCAACAGGAAAAATGAATAAACATAAAGCTCTAACCCAATCACATCGCGTGCCTAACTGAACTTTCCAGAACAGGGTGGAGATGATACTGAAGGGTGTTGCCCAGAGTTGACGCCTACCGGGCGTTGCCTTTTGACTGACAGGCCCCTTAGGGCTGTCCCTACAGAGCGACTGATGTGCCCCCTGCAGCTTCAGGGCTGCTTTCAATGGGTTCTTCATCCATACAGTCGTTGTCTCTTGGTGGATATTGGACCCAAGAGATCAGCTCTGGGCCAGAGGGCACATGGGCCACCGCCACACAATATGACATGCCATACTTTTCCAAAACATGAAAAAACAAGCAAAAAGTATTTTTATATCTGACTCCAAATGTGTCAGGGAGAAACTAAGTATCAAAGTATGTGTTAAACTCAGCATCTTCATATTACAAACATGAAAATAATTTTTAACAATCTAGATTTTTATGTAGTAAAATACTATCTCTTATTAGAACACTTGGCAGTGTAAGCCTCCCACCACTTCATCTCCCACCAGCCCTTCTCTGTTTGTAAACAGCAGGTCTAGTGGAGCTTCTCCCCTGCTAGGTTTGCTCACAGATGTGACAAGAAGCTGTCCTCCACACACTCTAAGAACTTCCTAGACTGCCTCTTCTCTGCTGTGCCAAATTCCCAGCAGATATCTGGCAGGTTAAAGTCTCCCACAAGAAATAAGGTTGAAAATAACCTACAGCACCCAGTATTTCCAGGCAGTCTCCCATCCAAATACTAATTGGGCTCTACCAAGCTAAGCTTCTGAGATCGGATGAAATCAGGCATTCTCAGGATGACCTGGCCATAGACATATACTGATATATTGATTATAACTACATCCTGGAGACGTTTTTGAAGATACATCTCAAAATACCCCTTTTACTGCTGGCAGTAAGCTAATGATTATTACTCTTGAGCAGAGCTATGCAATCTGTTTTATACTGTGAGAGACTGGAGGGATTGTTAGCTTGAAACATTTGTCTGTGTATGTGGGGGAAGAGGCAGATCCGGCCTTGCTTTTGGTGAGGTGATGCACTGCCCCATACACCTTCCTCCCCTGGGAGGGTATCCCAGCCCCCAGTGGCCACCTATCACTAGCACACTGGAGGCAGTGCTCCACACCCCCCACCTCTGGAGCCCCAATCCAGCTCCTAAGAGGCCACATGACCGCAAGTTCCATGTGGAGGATGGGCCCAGGAAGGCCAAGGGGTATTTAAAGTGGAAGAAAAGGGGAGCATGTCTTGATCCTACCTCCTCTTGGGATTTCCATCAGTTGAGCACCTCTGGAACCAGGAGTGATAGTTATGTTTGTTCTTTTCTACATATTTTCTGTCTTTTTCTCTTTCTTCTTCTTCTAATTCCCTCTTAGAATTTTTGAGCAACTTAAAATTGAACAGGTTTAGAGTTTGCTAAGTTGAATGGGTTAAGTTAATGCTTTGGGCAGTGTTTTATGTTGATTGAATGCTGCTCTAAACCTTTTCCCAAAGTTCTTTAATTTTGTGTGTTTGCAAGTGAAGTTTTTGTTGTTTTGACCTCTTGAGAATATCTTTTCAGAATTTCTATTGTACATCTAACTCAGAGTACAGGAACANAGAATTTTTGAGCAACTTAAAATTGAACAGGTTTAGAGTTTGCTAAGTTGAATGGGTTAAGTTAATGCTTTGGGCAGTGTTTTATGTTGATTGAATGCTGCTCTAAACCTTTTCCCAAAGTTCTTTAATTTTGTGTGTTTGCAAGTGAAGTTTTTGTTGTTTTGACCTCTTGAGAATATCTTTTCAGAATTTCTATTGTACATCTAACTCAGAGTACAGGAACAACCATAAGCCCTTTTAAAAATCTTGTTGAGAGAGGTTTTCCGAGGCCTTGCATATATCGTACATGTAAGTCATCTGGTGTTATAATTGTTCATTTTCCGAGTTTCATTTTTTGTCTTGTCTTGTCTAGTTTTCCAGGATTTTACAGAGAAAGAAAATACTGTCTCTTACACACCTCAGCAAGACCAAGAGACAATACAGTGAGAAAATGCAGTTTGTTTAGAATGTCCGTCTCTCTTCTACGAATGACATTCAAACCCAACTGTATTCCGGTCTTCCATTTTCTACTGGCTGAAATCCATGCATGTTCTTCCCATGTGCTTACACATGTTTAAACAAGACACACAGGAATGACAGGAATGACAATACTTCTAATCAGAATTTTGTTTTTCAATTTAGGAAATCTAGATTCAAAATGGCCAAACTACCTTCACATCTTTCATTTAAAAAGTTTTTCCCCCTAGTTTCAAACATTACAGGGTAATGCATTTAACTTATATATGTAACGAATTAGCATACATAAAAATGAATTAATTACAATGTTTCTAACATCAATCTATATCAGAAAATGTCATCTTCTTAACTCTAGTTTTTTTATTTTAGTATCATTACCTAGAACTGGAAGTTTGTAATGTGAAAGCAGTGTCTCCCAATGAGGTTTTATTCCAAGCACTTGAGAGATCATATTTCTAGTAGTAATATAAGTGATTGATTTTCTTGAAGCGTCATCTTTCTCATATAATCTTCAAGTTCATCAGATAGAAGTATGTTAATTTCACAAGGAAAGCACAGCAGATGCAAAATTACTGTGGTTTTTAGCACCCGAAATGTAAGCTTCAACTCATTAGAACATTGAAAATTCATTTTTTATTTTTACTGCAACTCAAATCACCTTGCAATTTCTTTACAGCTTGAACATGCATCAGGCATTACAATTTCTATGTAAAATTGCTTCCTTTCAGAAATATTTCATTTCCATTCAGAAATATTTAATTTTCATACAATATGCTGGGGGAAAAAATCTTATTTTTGATTGTTGAAGAATATAGGCATAAAATTGTGCTCCTGCAATGTACAATAATTTTAGGATTTTTATTTTTAAAATATTGACATTTGCCTACCACAGTTACTGCAGTTATCAGTAGTTAACAGTTTGAAACAGAATTTTTATCCTTTGTTTTTGTCCCTCCAGTGGTCACCCTGGCACACAAAAGTAGCAGCAAGTTTTGGTATACCCATATAAGCTGACGTCCTGGTGTACTAGATATGATTGGGATGTTATTTTTCTTCATAACAGTCTGTATGGTTCTGTGGTCTAGATTTGTGATCAAAACCATATTGGTAACACATCAGTGTTTTAATTGCTGGTGAGCAGTGCTTACACAGTGTCTAAGCCTTTTCTGCTTCTCACACTGCCCTCTCAGTGAGTAGCCCTGGGGATAGGCAGGAGGCTGCAGGGGACACAGGCAGGACAGATGGACCAAACTGACCAAAGGGATACTCCATGCCATAGGACATCATGCTAAGCCACAAACCTGATGGGGGAAACGTTTCTAAAGTAGCCTTTGTTTGGAGCATAGCTGGGGAAGGATGTTTTTGCACCACAGGAAGTTCCTGTCACAAGTTTCCAGTGGGGTTTTAGGTGGAGTCTCTGTGTAGTCAAACCATACAAAAGGCATTAACAATTCAGTGTATTATTTGCTTTCTCACATCATGAGCATGGTCTGTAACAGTCTGAGGTTCTCAGTCTTGATTCTGCATCTCTTTTGCATCATCTGAAATGTGTGAATTTAGCGGAACTGACTCTTAAAGTTTTCTTTCTTCGTTTGAACAAAACCAAAACGTCTTTTTTGACCCTTTCTAAGTAGTCTAGTAACTGTTTGTTCTTAGGCCAATCTTTAAAGCAGCTCAGTTGAACCACAGGTTGCTCCTCAGTCTGGGGAAAATAGATCACTAAGGTGTGACAGAATTTGTGTCTTTATTCCACCATTTATGCTGGTTCTGGCCTCTGTCTTTTGTAGCTTTTCTGCTCAATGAAAATTATGAAAGTGATTATTGACGCATATTAAATTAATTCAAATAAATTTATTGTTTTAAAAGTGCCAGAGATATCTTCATTTCAGAAGCCTAAACATGATCATGAACTGTGAAGTAGTCTTCTTTTAAACAAAGTGAGTTCTGCACTCAGTTTTGATGCAATCTTGATACATACAAGACACACTCAAAAATAGTAAGAAAAATTCATTTTTATTAATCTTGTTTATTGGCATTGTGGTAAAATTGCAAAAAAGGCCTTTGTTACTAAGGTCTGAATTATAATTTTCTAGTCAATTATAATTTTGATGTTCTCTTTGTAAGCATGTGCACAGTTGGCTTTGGTTTTTTTTAATTGGATGCCACTTTTGTCATATGACATATCAGGGAATTTTTGCAATAATACTCAGTAGAAATTATCAGATTTCTATAAAAAACAAAATATAAGATCTTCTGTATGCATTGCATGTCAAGAATCTAAATAATTCTTTGTACCTGCAATTGTTTTTCCTTGCAGTGCTGCTGAGTTTCTGCAATCAACTGTAACTTCTCTAGACCAACATTCTTCCTGATGAGTAGTCTCATTTTGTGATACATACTGTAAATGTAGAGATTTTTATGTTATATAATAAACTCCATATGGATACAGTCAAAATAAATCCAAAAATGGAGCAGCAGAGGTGATGCAGGAAAAAATTTAGTTATTTAAGGAATATTGTCTAATGCCTTATCCCCAGTACACTGGTTTCAATTCAGTGATGCATGATTTCATTCATGTCAATATTTAATTTAATTTTAAGATAAACTGTTTTTTAATTCATTTCATGATAATTGATATCTTGTGAGGAGAAAAGAGTAGTAAAAATTTGAACTTCAGAAAGGTATGAACATTATATTAAAAAAAGATTAACTGGCTTAGAAATAAAGAAAAAGGGGAAAGAAACACAAAAGAAGTATGTAATGGACTGATTTTTAAATTTTTCTGTAAGACATCAATTTCTCAATTTTCTTCAAAAAGGTATGCAAGTGATCACTGCAGTTTAAACCTGCCTTATATAAAGTAATATTAAAAAGATAAAATGCTGCTCATAGGCATGATTTACATATTAATACATGCAAACTATGAAACAAATCATAACTCAGTGTATAGTGTTTACAGTTCATTGTGTGTCATGCTAGAGCAACTTGACAATGGAGATGATTAATTTTATGTCAACTCCTACAGTCACCTGGATTATGTTACTGAGAACTTTCTGAGATTAATTAACCTGAGTAGCCTAATTACTGTCAGATGAGGATCTTAAAGGGAAATATTTAAGAGGAAGAAGGAAAAAAGGTTGAATTAGAAACCGTCTAAATTTCTCTAAGTACTCTGAATATCTTCAGCAATGCTTGTCTCTTCATCTTTAATCCAGTGTAAACCCTTTCTGTGCTGCAGCTTTTAATTATATAACCATCCAGTAATGAGAACTATAGTTTGCTCTTGCTGCAAAACATCTTTCTGCTGTAAAGCATTCTGTCTACCATCTCATACTTCTAAGTGTATTTATATCGGTGCCTTACTCATCCATAAAATTACCTGAAAAAAACTGATGAGTTGCTTTGTTCACAGCAAATCCCATTGAGATTCACAAGTTATATTTTGCACTGAAGAGAAAGAGAAAAAAGGCTCCAGTGTTAGCTCATTTACCCATTAGTGAGACTTGGGCTCCAGTAATTGGTTCAATGAAAATTTAAGTACCACACATAAAAAGTTAAGTGACTCAACAGAAAATATTAAGGACAGCAAAATAACACATAGTTTTGTAGTGAAAGAGTGATTGGGGAGGACAGATCTTGTATGGTTAAGTGTCTTCATGCAAAACTTCTGTATACTGAAAAGATATAGCAATCACTGTGTTACGGGGGTCCTGCTGCCACTTCTTTCCCTGTTACACCATTTAAAGGAAAAAGGCTGGTTATTGCACTGCATTTGACAAAAGATGTTGATAGTGATTCTTCACTGGAAAAAGTACCTTCCTGACCTCTGGAGTTAATGTTAGAGCCACAGACAAATGAGTGGGCCATTCACTATGCCCTGACTTGAGGTTAAGCTAACTGTGGAAAATTACTAGACATGACATGAGAAATTGCTGACAAAAGTTACAGATAACTCAAGGAAATGTGGATGGATCTCAAAGGCTGAAAAGGAGTTACATGAGGAACAGCTAAATTCCATGGGCTGTTGGAGGGTAGCATTGAGAACCTTTAGGGGAGCATAGTCCTGTGAGACCAACAACACGATGTATCCATAACATTTATACCACATTTGGCTGATACTATATCATAATGCTAGGTGTGGATATGGATTTCATAAATCCAGGACCAGCAGGGACAAGTAATTAGAGACAGGTTGTTTATCTGGCAAAAGACTGGCTCTGGAAAAGGAAGATACAAGAATTTAAAGAACAACACCCAGATAATCCAAATTTTGTGGCCAGGGTTATCACAGTATACTTAGTTTTTGTAGCTGAAACTGGTCAATAAACCTAAGAGCTAAAGCTGTTTCTTTTTTGGTCAGGAGCATTGCTGCCCCTTAATAGCAAGTTTGCATCCAGACAGAAGGAGCATCTCAGTGTCACTATGCTGATGCCTGTTTCAGACCATCAGCTACCCTCTACTTTGTAAAAGTTAACCATATTTCTGTGAGGATAAAGTTAAGTGGTATCCTTTACTCAGTATATACTGCTGCATCTTTTAGGCAGCTCCCAGCTATGCATAAATCCAGCAACTGGCCAATCCCTCCTTCTCCCCTGGCTCTGGCTTTCAGACATATCATTAAGGTATGACTTTATTCCATGCATTATAAGAAGAATCCAGCCATCTGATCTGCACTTATGGATTCCTGCACTGCTAACAGGATTTCAGGCAGATATTACATGCCTGCAAGCAAAGTGCTATAGAATATTCACTTTCTGGACAATCAAAACAAAATGTCCATGGTGTTGAGTCCTTCCTAGCACCTCCAGTAAAAAATGGCTAGGTGTACTCCCTGACCTCTCATATGCATTGTTCCTGTCTAGTGTACCATGTCCTTTCCATTTTGCCACATCTGAATCCTTATTGCTGTGTTTCACACTATTAGTTTATTAGTTTACTTTTTACTTCTGCCCCTCCCCAGTGAGCCTCTCGCTACAGTGATGGGACAAGGGGGAATCTCTTTACACTGAAAAAATGTAGATTTCAGTTAGATAGTAGGAAAAAAAATTACTGTGGTAGTGGCTGAAGGTAGCTCAAGCTTGTTGCTCTCTTTGAAATGAAACTGAAACACTTTGCCTAGAGAACCTGGGGATGCCCCAGCCCTGGTAGTGTTCAAGGCTAGGCTGGATTGGGCTATGAGCAACCTGGTCTGTGGAAGGCGTCCCTTCTCATGGCAGCAGGGATGGAACTAGATGGTCTTTAATGTCCAAAGCCATTCTATGATTGGGCACAACAGCCTTTACTGCAGCCTCTTCTACTAGCTCTGGTTAAACCTTATGGTCTGCCAACAGCTTTGTCAAAAACACAGACAATTTAGCAGGGATTTCCTAGGTCACAACCTGAAACTCCAATCTTTTCTTCAACCCCACCTATGGCAGATTTTCTTTTTTTATCAAACTATACTCTCTGACCACTAATGATAATTAAGATGTGAAATAGGGGCTATATCACAATATGTAAATAGTAATAAATAATAGTAATAACAATGACAACATAAACAAAATGATGTTTCTAGGTTGAGATTATATTCTGGAAAATTATTTAGAAATTAGTGAAGTGGTACTCAGGATAGTCCTCAAAGTTACTACAAGCATCTTCTGTAGAATAGCATAAAATACTGTAAGAGTGTTCTGTAAGGAATGTGGATGCAGTACAGTCCTGTTATATTTTTGCACGTCCAATCCTAAATCACTTTTTTTGCACAGGTGCAGTCTTGAAAGGAATTATGTGCATGTTTATCTTCAGCTAAGAAGGTATAAAAATGAGTCTACTTGCTTTTCTGTGAAAATGAAAACAAAATATCTCCTCAAACAAATTTATCAGAAATGCTTGTTACTCCTTATTATTGAAGGACCTAACCCAGTAGAAAACAAGAGTAAAATTCTACATGCCAGTCAATTATCCAGGTGTCAACATACACATAGGTTGACTGTCTGCACAAAATTAAGGCAAATATGAGCACTTGGTTTGCTGCTCCTATTACTTACTTTACTTGTAGAATTTCTACACACTCCAGTGCTGTACCAAATCAAACCCAGTGGCTGAGTACACTATAAAACCTCAACAAAAAACATTGACTGCAAATAAATGATTTTGCACATTCCTAAAAGCAGACTGGTTTTGTAAGGTGACCGTTGTCAGCTTGTGTTGTTTTGTGAGACGATGAACCTACAGAAATCTGGCTCTCACATTGTGGCTTTCAGAACGTATATCCTTCCACAGGATTCAGTTTGATTTCATTAAACTTTTAATGTAGCTGTTAAAGGCTGGGTATAATTTATTTTTGTACAGATCAGAAAGCATGTTTTTACTCTTTTTTTATGGACACAGTAAATTTCATTGTTGACTCTAAGCATTTTTTTCCCTGATTATTTAATCAGACTCAGAATCTATTTTTTAGGCAAATGAAGTAAAAATATTGTCTTGAAATAATTTATAATCATTTTAATACACTTGCAATATGTATTTATTTGGTATGCCTACACAGATTATGTGTGTCCAGTTAATAGGGCTATCTGCTGATATGCCCATCTAAAATCTTTAATAAATTATACTAATAAATTATATGTATATTTCTAAGATAAATGACAAGGTTGAAGGAAAATACCTGCTGCATATTCTTTGTTCCTTTCTCTTATACAGAATATATCTACCAAAACTGTTTTTAGGAAAGTTCATTATACAAAATCAGTCATTATTACCAAAGTATCCACCCCTGATATAACTTTAGTTGTACTACTATATTCTTGTGTTCACCAGATAATGATTGGCCCCTCAAAATAAGCTAAAATTAGAAACTGTAGGATAGTCTGCTTCCATGAAATGTACAATAAAACATACAGCTTTCTTTAAAGACTATGGCTGAGTGATTTTTCTACTGCAAAATGCAGAAGTGAGGTTATCAAGTTAAGGGCACTGCATCAAGAGCTGATTAATAGATGCTGAGAGAGTGAATATGTGTCTGCCATGCTAGAGCAAAAACCATATGTTACACTCTCACTTTCATTCCAGCTGCATCTTAGCCCAGTGAAAAGAATAATTTCTGACAAGCAAGGAATTTGTCTAATACAAGAGATATCATAATTTGGAACAGCAGAGTTGCTGAATGACCTATGGCGCTAAGACTTACTCTTAGGCAACATGCTAAGGCTTCATCTAATAGTGACAGTGTTTGTCATCTCTGGAAGGAGCTGAAGAAAATGTCATTCAAAGTCAGTACTTCAGAGTGCTGTGTAAGATGTAAATTAACATAGCTTCTTTTAGATCAACTATGTTCATGGTAGATATCTAAGGGGGGCAATATATGATGAAAATTCCTTTCACTGCAGGCATGATATTGTGTTGGAGAAAGTGTCAGAAACATATTACTTTTGGAACTAAATTACGCATTCTAAGATGTCAATAGGTTTTTTTGAAGCAAGTAAGGTCTATTTACCCTATTTTGCATACAAACTCTTTGCTTCACTTGTAAATCATACCAGTTAATCGATTTTATTTATGAATGTGCAGTTCTTCAGATAAGTTACTTTGTTACCATGATGATTTCTTTCCCTAGTGACATAATATTCAATTTAACAAATAAAATTTAATTACTAATTCTGTTTTGTAAAACATTAAAAACTGAAGATTCAGTTCTGCTCATTGCAGAACTGTGGCAATCACTATGTTAACTGTTTCAATATCTGAAACTGAAAGACACAGGAAATATATGATTTTGGGAACTGGTGTTTGGTTAAATTCAGAAATTATTTAGCAAGTCCTGAAGCACTTGCATTAAGTTAGCCCAATAGTTTGGTTCTGATAATTTTGTAATGTTAATCTGCACTGCATGTTTCACGCAACTCTGCCTATTTAAAAGGTCAAAAAATCACACAAGGTCTATGATCTCTCTCTATCAGGCTTATCTGGAAACACCAACATTAAAAACATGAAGAGCTAACTAGACTTTCTATTACCTCCTAACCCATATTACATGTGCCTCAGCATATATTTTACACAGACTATATGATTCTAAAATTGGTGAGAATGCCATGGTTGGAACAGGACCTTTGGATCAGAATAAGGGGCATTTATTTAATAAATCTTTTTGTGCTCATTTTGGCTAATAGATATCTTTATAAATATGCACAGAAATTCCAATATCTCTGAAAAGGCGTGTGCTAACTCAAGTATTACAAACCTTTGAAGAAGATACAGATGCACAAGGCCATTGCTTCCCTTTGCCTCCTCTTTCTCCCTTCCCTGAATTTTGTGGGGTAAAAAATAAAGATCGTCTCTGTATCTGCAGAGGAAAAGGCTCAGATCCGGGAATCATTTGTTACTTTTTTTATTGTTGAGAACTGAAGGAAGAGATATGACAGAAGGGAAAGGAAAATGGCGTACTGGAATCCTCCCTCCTGAGTGGAATGCCTGGGTTCCACATAATACATAGTTAATGTTCCTCCAAAGGGAAACATAGCCTTCAGGCTGATAGGAAACTGTGTCAGTTAGCTAAGTATTCATTAAAGAGAAAAGAACCAGGGACATTTAAGACACTGACTGGAGAGAGGAAGACATCTGCTCATGGCCAGTTAGAAGCCTCCATCTGTGTACCATCCTGGTTTTCTGAGTCTGCACTTGTCTCTACCATGTGTGATGCCAGAGCAGAGCAGGTGCTATTCCCTGAACAGCTATAATGGCTATGATATATGGGATTTACCTTCAAAGCCAAGCTCTGCTTGATTTGGAGAAGAAACTTCCACTATTTCTTTGTCAATTGCCATGCAGGGGACACTCTGACAGACTGCAGTGCCATTGCACATGGCTTGCTATTTAGTGATTTCTGATCAACTAGCAAAACTTACAGTGCTGCATGAGACCAGGATGCCTATGGTTTAAGATGACAGCCTATGCTGAAATTCAGTACATCCGTGGTGGATAAATTCCCCCAAGTATATTTGAAGAGCTGGATTTCATATGTACTCCAATTCAGTTCCCATTGTAAAAGAGAAAGTAACATTGCTCTGCTTATCTCACAAGACCATTCTTAGGATAAATTAAGCATTGTAATCTATGCTGCAATCAAAAGTAAAGTGTTTCAGTGCCAATCAATGAAGGCTGAATGAAACAGAATCTATAACCTCTGAATTCATTGACAATGCAGTGCTTAGGGAATGTTAAATGCTTAGAAAGTGCAGGATTAAAGCTCTGAGCAAGAAGCCAATTGCAATGAATCCCAGAGAAAGTTATATGTAGAAAGTGTCTTCAATTTTGCCTGATCCTGGCTTCCTTTCTGCTATTTGTGAACTATAAACACAGGACTGAGAAAACCACTTCTCCATAGAGCACTTGCCTTAAAGGTGAGAGACAGGATGCTTCTAAACCAAGTATCTTACCTGCAAGGCCCCATCTCCATCAAATCGGCTGCCTGGCTCTTAGAGCTACGGTGTCCAGCTTAACCAGTGGAAATTTATATGGCTAATCAGCATTGCTGCAAGACAGAATACATAAAAACTTTTGGAAATGGAACCTTTCCCTGGAGTCTTTGTCCAAGGAAGAAGAGGAGTCATGCTCACCATTTTCCTGCAAGATGCCTGCTGACCCTTTTGTATCTGTTATTAGTAAGTCTTCTTCAGGAAATACGTTGTTTTCCAGGTCACATTTATGCTTTATATTTTTAATAATCTAAATTAGGGTCATATTTCTAGTCTGTACAAGAAATATTCTTCAAAAATGCTTTCCCTATTTAAGTACCTGTCATTAGATTTCATCAATGCAGAATGCACAGAAAAAAAACCTATAGTGAGAAGTGATGGGGGAAAAGGGTCTTTACATTTAACTTTCTATCATAGATATGTTCAGTGAAACAGCATGAAGGATCTTATTACTATACCAAAAAAAAGAATTTTCCAAGAGAGTTCTGTAACTTCATATTAGCTTATTCCCCCTCTGAAACACAGTGATTACTACACTGAGTGATACATAAAAATGGGAAAAACAGCAGGCTTCATCGGTTTTAAAGGAGTCAGCATTACTGGTGTTTCAAGCTGAGAAAATAATTGTCAGCAATGACACTGAGTAGGATAGGAAGTTTATATGTTTCATATTCACCTAGTATTTATGTACTGCACAACTTCTTTTCAGATTATCTGTATTTTTCTTAAATAAAAACAATTTCTTTTTGTATTTTGTCTTCAAAACCCAGCCTGTAGTTAGTTTTCATCTCATCTGTAATTCTGAGTTTCAGTGCCATCAGCTAAAGTAATAAACATTTCTGCCTGGAAGTGTGCTTTAAAGAGATCTTCCTCAAAATTCATACCTTTAATTTAGCAAAGCATTGTTTAGGGTTTAAATAAATCTTCCCCAGATTTCAGAGGTAGTCATATGGATGAATTCACAAACAATTCTTTGAAATTACAGAAACCAGAAGCTTTGCAGATAAAAAAGAGAAAAGAAATATATGTAAAGCAGATACATTACTTGAAACAGAAAACTCACACATTCCCCAAGGCATAGCAAACACGACTTTAAAGTTCATTTGTTCAATCTTTTCCAAAACCTAGAACAAACAAAATGGTTTTTTTTAAGGCAGTTCATCTGAGACTGTTCTTATGAATGAAACATCTGCAAGAAAAAAAAATTCAGTCACCTGGAGCAAAAATAATTTAGCAGGGCTAAGCAGAAATCAAAATTTCTGAGTGACTTTATTTTTCTTTTTGCTTCAAATCAAGAGAAAATTTAGAACTATAAGAAGGTGATAAAACTAAAACACTGTAAATTCTTGCTTTATTTATGACTACTATGATGCATTATAATTTTTAGCCATAAATCTTTAGTTCATTTGAAATATATTATGTCTTGACAGCAGACAATGGGGCATTTGGTATCTACATGGTCCAACTTTTGCTTAGGTGATACCTGTAAAAAAAAGTAATTTACTGTGGATAAGAGGAAAACAAACAAAATCCCCAATGGAACTGTATAAGTTGGAGAATGCTCCTTTCCATTCAGCTACATATATCAGGAATATGCCTATGTTGTACTGTGGTAAACTAAAGAAGGATGTGTTCAAATGGATATTTTTCATTATATGTTATTTGGTTAAGCCACCTCTTTTAGGGGGAAATTTTTGCATCCTGTGCTAAGGTATATTTTCCTAATAAAATAATGTTCTTTTGCAATTTTTATGATGGATAAAGTAGCCTTCCTTAAGTCATAACCACTTTAAAGGAACCTATTCTACTTCACACCAAAAGAAATTGGAAGAACGACACACATTTTCTACAATCAGTTGACAGCTGGCAAAATTCAGTTTGAGACCAGCAACCTAGCTGCAAACATCTTGAACTGCTCTGAATTTCTTAAATTGCTCCAGTTACAAACAATCAGATCACAAAAAGTTTTGATCATATCAAATAAAGGAATTTATTTTAATAATTGAAATAAATATTCTCAGGAAAAAAAAGTGAGAATAAGCATATATGTATATTTGAAACCTCAGGTGAAAAACAACAGGAATTTATTGTGACATTCCTCACAGACAAATTAAATTTTTACTTTCAGCAATTTTAATGCTTTTAGTGCTATTACATACTTGTTACAGAGATGCTTTCAGCATTCTGTATGCTGGCCTTTCTCAAAGAAATGATCAACATGAAATATGCTGAGTACCAAGAGGAAGTCCATCACTGGAACTGTGGAAGTAATCACACAAAAGTTGCCTGCCTTAATTGTTCTGCCTAACTGTTCTATCTTAATTATTTCTTACTAAAAGTATATCTAGAATTATGGGTTTGATGAAAACTAAGAAATTTGATGAGAATTGAACACAATTCCATTGTTACTTCCGTAATGATGATAACGTCAGATGCCTCAGAACAGCAATCATCTGCATTTCCTTTGACCTTAAGCAATCTAACCAAACAGGAGAAGCTACCATTCTTATTTGTGCAAGTTTTAGACAAGTGCAAGTGGTGACCTACAGAAAGTGACCGATCAAGCTCATCGTCATTAATGGACAGATTTTATTGATTTCAGTTAGCTTTGCATCAGTGTTACAGAATTTGCTTCCTCTCACCTTGCATGAGGTGAAGCCTCACCACTGAGGATAACATAGTGCAACTATGACTAGATTGTTGAAAGGTCTAAAATATTGTGTAAGTGTATAAAAGTTAGTTTGTACCTTTTCTAGCTGTCTAAAAAAGATAAAAAGGGTCTTCAGAGGCAGGTGTAAATAGCTAAGATAATCGAAAATTAAACTCCATTGCTGACTATTAAACAAGTTTAGCTTTGTTAGAAAAAAAAATTCTCTAACTGTTTATCTAATACTTCTCTTCTGACTTGCATTTCCTGGCCATGCCATTAATCATGGCTGTTCAAATTGGTTTTTTAATAACGTTTATTTCAGCTCTGTAAATTTATAGATCCATTAGTTGTAAAGATTCCACATTGAGAAGAACTATTAAGAAATTCAAGTGTTCTGTTTGTAGAATATGGATGAATATTCTGTTGCACGTCTACTTGTAGCGCCATATATTGATCAGAATTTCATTACAAGTTAAGGTCGGATCTAGACAGAGTAGTTCAGAAGGTATTTAGTGCACTATATGCATTATTTTGAGTCACACACAGCATGACACGAGATAATTAAAATTTAATTGTTAGTTTATCACTCTCCAGAGTCAAGTAAACACCTACCTTTTCTGTGTTCATGCTAGCTTGTATAATTAAGGTCAGTTTTGTGGTATAGCATTGAAAGCAGCTATTGTGGCTTGCAAAAAAAAAAATAACTTACAGTATCCAGTATTGCAAAATTATAGCAGCAAAATTTTTTTCTGAGGCATCACATCAAGTCAGAAAAATTGTCTGTGAGATTTGCTGGATAATGATGTCCCATCGTTTGACTGTGTCATAGGAAACCATTAAATACTTCACAATGAATGAGATGTGTTTGTGATGTCTTCACAAAATCCACCTGCATCATGATCTCAGCTTTCCAACTTTTTTCTTTTCTTATGTACTGAACTCTTAAAAAATGGGATTTTTTTGGTGTGATATGAGATTTCTGATCATAATAATTCTGATCCATGTATTTATACAAGATCAGACACATTTTCTTACCCACATTGCTGTTTTTCGGGTGTTCAACTGCAGAGCTTGTGACTGAAACAAGTTTTTGTACAGACTTTTGAATTATAAAGGGAGAAGATCAATTTTCATCCTAACTTTTGCAGGCACCATATATACAAAAATCTGTAGTAAACCTAATCGTGTATCATCTTGCTATATTGGAATAAAATACTGTGAAAATAATGTTTTCTAATTTAGAGTGCTACTGAACTTTTCTAGAATATACATAATCTTTCATTGGATGTAAAATACATGAGTGTTATTCCAGTTTGTGCCAGTCACATTGGCATGGAACAATTGCCTAGAGAAAAGAGTAGATGGTCAGGGTGGAAACACTATTTCTAACTGACTAAAAGTTTTCAAGATATGGAAATTATTTCTCATATGAAGTCTATATAAAAAGTAAATTGAGAGTAAAAAAAACCCAATCATTGAGGTGTCCCTTCAGGTATTAAAAGTTTTGCTTCACATTTAGTTATTTACTTTTGATTGTTAAAATATAATCAGTTTAAATCTTCAAATACAAAGTTGTCTTTACAGTAAAACTGTGTGTTTTGTTTCAAAGAGAATAAAATAAAAGTTGTTTACATGAAAAATAGCAGCCTGTATTTCTGATAAGATCTGAATTATTATTGATCCAGGCAGACCTCTTTGAAGGATGCTTAGTCACTGATAAAATCCACAAAATTCTGTCATGTTTTTTTGAGAAGTGAGAATTATGTTAAAATTAATTCTGGTACCTGTTTGAGAAGAACAACTTTTTTCCTGAAATAATGCCAGTGTGGAAATGGTGAATGTTAGACTGAAACCTCTTTGCTAGAGCAGGGCATAACAATATATCATCTGTATCTAATTTGCCATGGTATTGTAATGATTCATTATCACATACTGCTCCCTTTAAAGTTTAGCTGAGATCTTTGAAAAATGTGGAAAACTGTAATTGGCCAACTTTCCTTGGTGTTACAGTTAGTCTGGTTAGGTTTTATGTGAGTCAATCAATTACACTAGATCCTTAGTGAACAAATTTAATTCTGCTACCTGCAAAGGAGAGTTGAAAGCTTTCCCTTTTCCTGCTTGTAATTTTGCAATATTAATAAAAGGAGTGAGAAAAGTAATTTAAGTAAATTGCTCTTTATTAAGACGTAATGTCTGAAGAGACCAATGACCACACACATTAATCTCCTGATAAGAAGCAACTTTCAACATTTATCACAATGTACTTGAGTCTTCAAGAGTCACAACTCAATAAAAAGCTACTTGTAATTCAGAAAATTGGCTGATGGGGCAGAATGCTGAACCATTCTGTTCACACTTTAGACAAAGGTCAGAAAGACCATGTAACATATAACACCACAAAATATTTTTCAGTGTTATGTATCTTAGAGACATATCAGTAGAGAAAAAACAGAAAAAACTTAATTTAAACTTGAAGTCCACAGAGAAAATGTTTCAGGCAATGCAAATTTTTGTATATTAACTAAACTTTACTCTGAGGTATAAAGCCATTGGGTGTGTTTTATAAGTGAAAACAGCTTTATTTCCTCCCATGTAAAACTCCCTAATTTTCTACAATATTTATGAATTGAATGCAAAAATTTACCTGTAAATATGTTTCAATTCAGCTATTTCTCATCCATACTTTTCCTTTTCAGAACCATAAACCCACTATTATTCTATTCAGCTCCCACAATTAATTAAAATTGTAATGATTTTTTAATCTTTTTACATATATTATTCTTACAATTTCTTTTTCTAAATTGGAAAGCAAGAAAAATAAGTATATATTTATCTGTTTATTACATGGAGAAATTTAGGAAATTATGGTAAAAATGTATTCATCCTATTCCAAACTGGAAGCAGTAAGAGACAAAAAGAGAGGAAATGAAAGAACCAGGAATGAGAGTCATGTTCATACTGCATTGTTTATCTCTACAAAACATTGATAAAGCTCCTAGCTCTAATGTTACAAGTACAAAAGTATCCTTCAAGGTTTCAGATTTGTTTACATACAGTCCAGAAATACAATTCTAAAATCACACTGATAAAATTTAGTACCATAGGAAAGAATATGACCTTAACTTCTTAATTTTATCATTGAAGAAG
The DNA here is from genome assembly GCA_013398055.1 of Ifrita kowaldi. Taxonomy (NCBI): domain Eukaryota; kingdom Metazoa; phylum Chordata; class Aves; order Passeriformes; family Cinclosomatidae; genus Ifrita; species Ifrita kowaldi. Next base: position 565,095 of record VZRS01010397.1, read on the forward strand.
TATTCTTGCAAAATTAATTAGAAAGAAATTATATTTCAGTTTTAATTAAGATAAAGAACAGTAAATTACTCTGATTAAATGGTCCACAGGGAATAGAAGTGTTTATTATTTGCCCCTTTACAACAGTGAGTAGAAAGTAAATACAAAATGCTACAAAATCCAAACAGAAGATTGAATTCTTAAATTAACAATCTTCAAGTAAGCAGCAACAACCAAGAATACAATGGCCATAACTTTTCTCTATTCTTTTAAGAGCTTCTAAGTAACTTAGAACTTCATTTTACATCCATGAGTCTTTCATATCTCGAAGATCTGTTTCAGCTGGCTAACTTCTTTGGCTTTGATATGTAATCAAGTTGAATTAAACTAAGTGCTTTTCATATAAATTCTCTAACACATTTGCTTTGGTAAGGGTGAACACACCTTAGACCACTTAGGATTTTACAGAAAACACCAAGACCTACTTCTTCATGTTTCAGAAAAAGAGCTGTAGGAGGATGCTGCATTTAGACAATAGCGCAAACTTGGAGGATATTTTAGACTGTGGTTATGCCCAGTTCTGTCATGCATTTCATGGTTTCCCACATATTAGGGGAAGGAGAATTTTTGCATATATCAATTGTTTTATGATGAATTCTCAAAGTGAGCTGCAATTCTATAGTTTAGATTATAACTCTATAACGTGTAACAGATTATAAACTATGTCAAACATATAGGATAATGCTACAACTATATACCATGAAACATCATCACCTTTATTAACTTTGTCTGCTGCATTTAAAATTAAATAAAAATGGTTTATTTGGTGCAAAATATAGTACTTGGTTCTGTTATACTCATAGGATCCAAGGTTATTGATAGGATTTCTTAGATGGGTGCAATGATGTTTTCAGGCATGTATTACAAAAGCCTTTTTTTTTTTTTAATAGTGCAGTGCATCTTTAAATTACCCTCACCTTAGCACCTCTCCTGAAAATTTGGATGTGGTAATTACGAATTATAATTTATTTAAACTCTTAATGTCAGAGAGATCAAAGGCCATACAGCTTCTTACAAAGAAAGTTCCTCAATGGTTTATAGCACAAGACCTATGTGAGACCTGTGCTTTAATAGAGCAGCTCCTTGTGCCTGCCTGTCACTGTTAATGATGTGTAATTTATGGAAATAGTAGACAGTAATTTCTAATCAGCAAAGCTGCAGCTAATAATGATGGAACATATCATATAGGATTGATGTCAGATTTATAAAAAATTGAATTGACAGGTGAATTTGCTCCTATCAACAGCCGTAAGACCTTGCTTTAGAAAAGCATTCAGTCTATTCAGTAATTCATTTAAAACATTGGTTTAAATCCTATTTTGCTTAATAATTATTTATTAATAAAGGTAGATCTAATAATTCTAGAATGACAAAACATTCAGTATGTGAATGCTTTATATTTCAACACATAAAAATTTCTATTTTAGTATTTTAATTTTTAGTATATGAATTATGAACCAATTTAGTGTTGTTTCTTATATCTAACAACTGGAAAGGAAAGGTCTCTGGATTTTCATTATAGCATTGCTATTCATATTACATGGCTTTTCTGTGATGGTTGTATGGATAGAAGCTCATTTTTGGAATCATAAGGACTGGTGTCTACATTGCCACTGATATTATTCCTTAAACTACATGAAATTATTTTATAAACACAGATTATGAGCATAACTATGCAGTGTCACTTGCTCTTCTATGTTATCAGAATAGGTTATTTGAAGGTCTCTTTTTTACAAGTAAAAGTATTTGGGAGACATGATGTTTAGACGAAAATCTTCTTTCAGCTGTTCTTACTTCAGAGTAAAGTGTTTCTTACTGAACTAGGTTACTCATCAGATTTCTAATCTTAATTTCTTTACTATTCCTTCACCAACTATATAATAAAAATCTGAGTACCATCATAGGGGTGGGATGTGAGAAAGATTGTATTCTTCTCAACAGTGTATGTTGGACAGAGATGGACAATACCTTAAATCATCTCTTGTTCTGAATTTGACCACAGTACAGAAATGTCTAGGAATATAAAGAATTAATCAGACTTTTTTGTTGTGTTTATTAAATGTTTTCTATTTAGAAATATCCATGTATGTTTGTGTACAGTTTGAAATTTGTTGTATGAATCTGCATGGAAAATGACTGAAGTAAAACTACCTTATAACTTATCATAAACTCTTCATATAGATGATGTCTGTCATATTACTACATATTCAGGATCGACATATGTACCCAAACTGTGCTAAATATGGTATGTATTTTTAAAATCAATCATGATAGTCATTATCATTTTGGGATGCACTGAGAAGGCAACAAATGTGTTCACTGATGACAGTGGAATAGACAAAATATGGCACTGATGGAATGGAGCAGATTGTTCAAGCAGCTTGACTGATTGACTGTATCAGATATCACTAGTCTGGAATAATCTTCAGAATCAACACCAGCTGAAAGGAATTCCAGTATTCATCTGGTTTCTGTAGAGCTCAGCTGCTTCATGACAGAATCTGAAGCTTTTGAAAGTTTAAGTAGAGAGGGTGATACTCATAATGAGGCATATATGTGTGTTAAGATGAAATAAACCCCAAGAATCTTTTATATGTTTTTGTTCTTCCTGTTCTTGTTTGCTTGCCTGCTTCTGGGAAATGTAAATTTCCTTTATAACTGAGCATTAAGGGATGGGGAGAGACTCAGGAAGCCAAAGCTGGATACATTTTGAATAATGTGCTTTTGGCACAGTACAGGGGTAAACTGGATAGAGTCCTGTGACTTCTAATATTGCATCCAGCAAGGTAATGTGATATTCCATTTGGTCCTGAAATATCTTAGCATAGTTGTTTCTCTGCTTGGTTATATGGAGTGCTTACTTAAATCCTTTTATTCTTCATATAGTTCTATCTCCTAATCCTTGTGCGTTTGCATGGTGCCCAAGGGCCATGAATAAGAGTGGCCATAACTTATATTTAAGTCCCCTGAGCCCATGAATAAATTTTTGGTATGGTCTTCAATGGGACAAATGGAAATAGGAATGTAACCTAATAGGAATGTAACATAAATCTGTTGCATTAGTGGATCCTTCTTTCTTCTCTGCTGCTAATATAATATTCAAAATCTATACCAATATTGGAGATGCAGATAGCGAGTTAGCATATTATTCTTGGGCTGTAACAAAATCAATAGAATCTTGCTGACTTGAATGAGCAAAGCATCAAGTCTGCAATGAATGTCTCTAAAGGCTTAAAAAACCCTTGAACTTTCATTATAGAAGATCTGTTTAAAATATGTACTAAAAGAATAAAGCATGCTACTTTTTATAGACTGATAATCGTATGTAGGTCTTTAGAGGAACAGAAAATTGTACCAATGAAAGGCAATTTGTAAGGGTGAAGTAAGAGGGAAAGGTTTCATAGCACTAACTAGTAACTGTTTAGATCAAAGAACATCCAGACATCAAATATAGGAATGTGTCCAAGATGTCATCTTCTAGGATTAGTAGGAGATTACTTTGTCTGGGAGACTACAGGTAGCAAACGTAACCTAGAAGGTTAAGATATATAGAGGTAGAAGGTAGAGATATAAAATCTGCAATAATGGTATTCTATTTTACGCAATGGCCTAGTGACTGGAACACTCATCTGGAAATGTTAAATCATATCTGATTCCAGCAGAAGGGAATTCAAAACATACAAGCCCTGCCTTCTTTATAAAATCCCTGACTAATAAAGTGATCGAAAAAGAAGGACTTCCAGGGTGAAGTAACATAAGCAAAGGGATTTTTTATCTCAGTTTTGTATTTATGTATCTTTTTTTAATTTCAGCACCAATTTAGGTAATGAATTCCTTTAGTGATTCAATTCCTTAGGGACTAATTTCAGATATTTATACAATGTATGCCAAAACCTCTACTTAGCATATTTTGTTCTGAGATAATAACTCCTGATTTTATATCTGGGCATGTTTAATTTTCCCTGAAGATGAAGAAGAGTCGGATTATTCCAGCAGGATGTTGTAATGCTTGGGAATATCTCAGGTTCTGAGCTCTGATTTATATTAGGTTTTATCTGGAGCCCACCTTCAGAAGGATATTTCTATGGTTTTGCTGGTTTTTAATATCTGCCAAAGAGCAAATGACAAATATGTCTTCTGTATACTAAGCCATCAATCAGAAGAGCAGTGCTGTTGGACCTGTAATAGTCTAGGGATATAAGTGAGGTAAATTTCCAGTGGGAGATAATATCTTTAATAAAATGATGGGGGAATAGATTTTTTGAGGAAAAAAGGCCATAAAATACTTTGGTGTCAGAGTGACTAACTGCCTGTTTCTGCCTCTTTCTCACAATGTCAAGGATTTTATCATCTCTTGCCACTATTCTCCTCTATTAACTATCCTATTTTCTGAAAGTATCTATTTACTTAATGAAATGGAATTGAAAGTGTTTGTTTCAATGTGCTTTATTTGGAATTGAGTATATTTTAGACATCTACTAAGAATTCCTTCCTTTCTTCCAGCTATTCCAATTGGTCCAATAAACTATACTACTTCTACCTAAGAAATCTGTTTATTAGCCAACAAGATTGGTAAGTGATTGTTAGTCTCTTTGGTGGAGGAATTCATCCCTCATTTTTACTTTGCACTGTACTGAAGCTAAAGCCCTTTGTGGGCTTCTGTACTCAGTAAGATGACCTTCATGCAAAAGAATCAGTTAAACTAGAGATTCTACTTGTTTTTATTTTCTCAGTAGTAAGTCTTTTAAGTTAAAGAAACTTTACCTACCTTAGATTACACTTAGTTTATGACATAGCTAGTAAGAATGGAATAGCAGTGTACACAAGGCTTTACTGTTTAGTATGCAAAATCATTATTGCAGCCTTCAAGAACCTTGTTAATATGTAACCTATCCGCAGTTATGCAGATGAGGTAGTGCATTTTGAGACATTCGTGTTCACTCTTTTGTGATCTGTGACAGATTTTTATTATAAGATCTGTTTATAAAATATAGTGAAAAACACATTAATTTGTTGATATAATTGAACTTATGTGATGTTAACACAAAGGAAGATATGTGGGAGTCATTAAATGGCTTGTGCACAAGTTAGAAGCATTATGGCTGTCTTAAAAAACACCTATTGTTACAACTAATTTTTCATTCAAACATAAAAGAGCATTTACTGGGCACTGATTCTGATGACTTTGAAATACCTCTTAGTCCAAACAGCTTTGTGCAAAGATACTTGTGTTTTTAACATTTGTTAATAGATATTTTGTATATTAGTTAGAATTATTCAGAAGAAAGTATTCTCTTGGAAATTTTTTTTTTTGTTGTAGCTTGTCAGGGAAATTGCTAACAGAAACAAAAGCCAGTGCTTAGACTGACATGTAGTGATAGAGAAGCCTGTAAACAGCCTCTGTGGGCTTAATATGAAACAATACTTGCAGATGTGACAAATTATGGTCAGGAGTTCTCCAGAACTGAAGAGACCATGACCTGCCCTTATAGTGGCATATGGATGAGATTACAGAAGGAAGAACACTTGATAACTTTTTATTACTCTTTGTATTTTCATTGTGTGACAGCACAACAGGGAGAATATCTTCCACAGTGTTTCTGCTTGCACTGCTAAAGGAAAGAGTGGCAAGAAGCCATCAGACCTTTCTGCTCCCAGCCTCTTGCACTGATGTAATTGAAAAGCACGTGATCTTCAAAGACAAAGAGGACTGAGGTATAGAGCTGGGTTGCAAATACCATTCACTCAAGGAAGATCATGAGAGTGCAAACATCTAAAAATTTCATTACGTTAGAAAGGTATTTCAAGGGTAGATGTAGCATTAATAGCTGTATAAGCAGTTAAAACAGCAAGGCTATCAAAAAGGAATTGGTTATATTTGAAATGTAGCTATTTCAATGATTATCTGAAAGTTATTTTGGAAACACCATGTTTATTCAACAAAAGAGTTGCTTTGTTAGGCAATAACCCAGTTCCTTGGTGAATAAACTTGGAGAAAATTACCTTGTTGTGAAAGTACTCATGTCTTATGGAAAAATACGGTAATGGTCTTCGCATAACAGGACAGCAAATATCTGTGTTGCTAACTTTTCCTGCTGCTTTCAGAAGCATCACAAAGATCTAGTTAGAAGTCGGAAAGTCTTTGTCATTATAAAACCTGAACTGAGAAACCATCTGGGAGGAACACAGTGCAGTCTAGTCTGGGGTGACAAAGCATCTGTTCTAGACCCTGTGCACAGTGTGAATGGTTTGAAACCAATACAAGGAAAAAGGAAAAGATACTTTAGAGCTGAGTTTTCTAGAAGTGTATGTAAATGTTCATGTGAAAAAAAAAAATCAGTCTGTTTCTTTAAAGACTGTCATTCCACATCCCCTGGAGCACAAATAAAATCATGTTAAGAGTTGGTTTCCATCCTCTTTCTTTTCTGTAATGCCTCATGGCCCAAAATCCACATTTTGAGATAAGCAATTGTACAAGCAACCACTTATTTGAAAGTTTTAGAAAAAAAAAAAAGAAAATTAAAATATTATCAAAATCATTACATTTTTGGCCAAAGTAATATTTTTTGCACATTTAGAAAGCATGAAAATGTCAGTGTCAATGGTAAGATAATCCAAACTCCTTCTCTACCAAGTACAACCACTGTTGCAATTAAATTATTAAAGAATTAAAAATTCTTTTAGACAGTGTGACAGAGACTGTCCTCCTATTTTGTAGTGGTCCAGACTTTTGACATGTTTAACTATTGCCAGGCATAGAATTCAGACGTTTACAGATCTAGAGCAACCTTCTCACTCCTTGCCTCTCTAGATGTACAGCTCGCTTTGTACAGTCTCCTTTTTGCCAAGTACCATCTCATTGCTCTGTGAGGTCTGTCTCTATGTCCACAGCAAATATTTCTGGTTGCATCTAGACTTACAGATAGAGATAAGCGCATGCTACAAGGTCAGTCCCCATCCAGATCACAAAACAGCTGAAGTACAGCACAGCCCATGTAGCTTGCTTTGGGACAGCACATTACACACAGATTACTTTGGGAAGTAACCTATGAGAGGTGACTGATGGTTTCTAGGTTTTGCCTCACTAGAGTGGTAGATCATATCCTTATCCTTTCAGCTTCTCCAATGTTTCAGAATCACCATTTGCAATAACTTAGATTTTCCCTTAAATTTTTCTGCATTTTGGAATATCATCCTTCATTCTGTAAAGCAGATGACCTCTTCTCTTTTAAAAAAACATTCTTCAAATTTTGTTCAGTCAGCTTTAGAGTGTTGCTCTCTCTGCCCTTGCTACTTTATTCTTATTGCACTCCCAGGACAAGTGCTTGTAGCTTTGTATAAAGGGGTTAAATGCTGTTTCACATGCCAGGTTGCAAGTTCACATGCTTTCTAATCTACTGCTGACAGTGTTTTCCCATTTGACAGCAAATGTCCTGTCAAAAGTCTGTGACAGCCAATACACTAAGAAATGTTGCTTCCCAGTAAAACAAAAACGAAATAAGGACCGGTTTTGTCAAAGAATTTACTAAGTTCACCAGAGAAGTAACTGGATGGAACTAAAGTACCAGTCCATCCAGAAGAGTTCAGCTTAGGATGCTTATTTTAATAGATCTTTCTTTTTACGCTTTTTTGTTTTAGTTTGCAACCTTATTATGAACTGCATAATATCTGCAACTCCTATTAGCATATAATTGACTGGTTTTTCTTTACTATCTAAGCAGAGTGCCTGCAACTCATCATTATAGAGGATAACTGACCTTGGCACTCCACTCATGCTGTACAAGAGCATATGCCACAGCAAAACTAGGAACTCTAAAAAATGAGATGACTGATTTATTTTCTGTAAGACTCTATTTTAACATCCTGTGTGTATGAAACGAACTGCAAACAGTCCCTCTTTTCTCTTGACATGAAAAAGAGCTGAAGAATGTTATTGTCTCTGTTGAACTTGTCCTCTGCTATGCTGTAAAGAGGACATAATACCATTGGTTGTGGCTTGGGTTGAAACCCAAAGTGAACTTGATTATATTTTATAAAAGTTTTCTGCTATATACAAATTTCCCTTGTACACTGAAAAATTCAAGTTAAAGAAGATGCTTCCTTCAACAATCCATTTTCTTGAATTAACATATTTCTTAATTTGTTCTTGGCAGTGTTTAGGTTCTCCTATGCATTTACACCTATTACTAATTCCTCTGTAAATGTCACTGAGACTCTCTATTCAGGCTGGTGTAGATATTCAGATTTGCATCACAAACTGAGCACAAGCTAGTGTCTATAGCACTGGTAAATGAACCAGAGAAGGAAGACAATGTTAACTAATGGCATCTCAGGTGAAATGCAGACTTTGAGGAATTACTAGTTTAGTAATTAATAAGGCCAAGGGCAAGCTAAACCATATGGATATAATTTTAACTTGACTACTTATGGACAAAATATTTCACAGAATCATAGAATATACTGAGTTGGAAGGAACCCATCAAGTCCAAATCCTCACCTGGCACAGGTCATACCCCTAGAGTCACACCATGCGTCTGAGAGTGTTATGCTATATATTGTATTACTTCATCAGTTATCCTATTTGAACTCCTGAATTAGAGGTTTAAAACAGTTCTATCTCAGAAAGAAAATCCATTAGTTTAATACTGGCTTATTAATATGTGAATGTGCCGTTTTTGCCAAGGCCAAAAGGAGCAAAGGCACTATTAATTTTGTTTCTCCCCACCCTTCTTTCCCTCTGCGCAGCACCATCTCCAAGGATCACCATGTGCTCAGGAGTATTCTCCAAATGCTTCTTGAACTCTGTCACATTGGTGCTGTGACCACTTGCCTGGGAGCTTGTTCCAGTGCCCAACCACCTTCTGAGTGGAGAACCTTTCCCTGATATCACACCTAAACCTCCTCTGACTCAGCTTCATGCAGTTTCCTCTAGTCCTGTCAGTCCTGTCACTGGTCATGAGAGTGAAGAGATCAGCACCTGCCCCTCTTTTTCCCCTCATTATGATGTTGAAGACAGCAATGAGGTGTCCCCCCAGTCTCTGCTTTTTCAGGCTGAAGAAACCAAGTGACCTCAGAAACTCTTCATATGGCTTCTACTCAAGGCCCTTCACCATCTTTGTTGCCCTGCTTTGGACACTCCCTAAAAGCTTTAGATCCTTCTTATATTGTGGTGCCCAAAACAGCACACAAGACTCAAGGTGAGGCCACCCCAGCACAGGGCAGAGCAGGACAATCCCCTCCCTTGCTTGGCTGGCGATGCTGTGCCTGATACCTCCCCCCCGCCAGGACACGCTTGGCCCTCCTGGCTGCCAGGGCACTGCTGACTCATGTTCAACTTGCCATTGACCAGGACGCCCTGGTCCCTTTCTGCAGCACTGCTTTCCATCATCTCATTCTCCAGTCTGTGTGTATATCCAGGGTTGCTCCATCCCAGGTGCAGAATCCAGCACCTGCCTTTGTTAACCTTCATACAGCTGGTGATTGCCCATCTCTAATTTGTCGAGGTCTCTCTGTGGGGCTTCTCTGCCCTTAAGAGAGTTGGCAGCTCCTCACAATTTGTTGCCATTTGCAAACTTATTTAATATTCTTTCAAGTCCTGTGTACAAGTCCTTACTGAAGGTGTAGAAAAAAACTGGGCTGAGGATGGAGCTGTATTTCCTAGGATGGCATTTAAAGTCAGCTTCAGATTGGAGAATACCAGTGCTGATATTTATATTCAAAAGATATTTTTGTTTACTAATATTTTGAAGATGAGATTGTACTCATAAATATAGAACAGATAAAATAAATCTTTCCAGAACTAATGTGCTTTAGGGTTGATGAATTAGCAACAATTAATACTCAAACACACTGTAATAAAATGTTCACGAAGTTTATTATTTGCCATTCTTATCAACTAATTAAAAACATCTTCAGGGTTGGATGTGTAATAAATGGGTTGGAGAGAAAGACAGAATGGATATAAACACATTTTCTCCCCTTGAATATTACTATGACTGTTGACTCATGGCACATTAATTCATGCTATATAAAAGAGCAGTGAGATTATAAAAAGGGCTACACATTATAGTGTGAACTCTGGGTATATTAGGCACTCTAGCTGTAAGTTAAATTTATATGTTGAGATATAATTACTGTGCTGAATTATACTTCTAAAGTGGAGGCCACGTGAAACTACTTGCTGTCGCTAGCATTAAAAAGTAAGAGTTTATTCTACCTCCTCTCAGCAAAGCTGAGAGACCAAAACCCCTTCTCTTTCCCACTTTTATAAAAGACTAGGGAGCTCAGAAGACATTTCCTATCCATAGAGCTCTGATCATGTCTTTGGATGCTACTTTCTCTGGAGACTTGCCAAGTAAAAGAACTATTTTCAGGGCAAGCTTTCCAGTGACCTTTGAGTAAATGAATAGAAACGTGCAAGACAGAACAGAAGAATAAGATCTGAATGAGTCACAACATATGTTACTTCATCTTATTACTGTCATGGCGTGCACATATTCATAGAATAGAATCTATCATAGAATGGCCTGGGTTGCAATGGACATTGAAAACCATCTAGCTCCAAATCAACCCTGCTGCCATGGCCAGGGACACCTTTCACTGTACCAGGTGGCTCAAAACTCCATCGAACAGGGCCTTGGATACTTCCAGAGAGGGGGTATCCACAACTTCACTAGGCAACCTGTTCCAGTGCCTCACCACTCTCACAGTAAAGAATTTCTTCCTAATATATAATCCAAACCTACTCTCTTTAAGTTTGAATTCATTCCTCCTTGTTCTGCCACTACATGCTCTAGCAAATAGTCTCTCTCCATCTTTCTTTTGGGCTCCCTCTCAGTACTGGAAATCTGCAATTAGCTTGTTCAAAAGCCTTTTCTTTTCCAGGCAGAACAAACTCTATTCTCTCAGCCTTTCCTCACAGGAGAAGTGCTCCATCCTTCTAATCAACTTGGTGACCTCCTCTGAACTCATCCAACAGGCCCATGTCCTTCCTGTGCTGGGACCCCAGAGCTGGATGCAGCACTGCAGGTGGGGTCTCACCAGAGCAGAGCAGAGGGGCAGAATCCCCTCCCTGGCCCTGCTGCCCACAGTGCTTTGGATGCAGCCCCAGACACGTTTGGCTTTCTGGGCTGGGAGTGCACATGGCTGGGTCATGTCCAGCCTCTCACCCACCAGCACCCCCAAATACTTCTCAGCAGGGCTGCTCTCACAGAATCACAGAATCACCAGGTTGGAAGAGAACTTCAAGATCGTTGAGTCCAACCCATGCCCCAACAACTCAACTCATCTAAACCATGGTACTGAGCACCACATCCAATCTCTTTTTAAACTCATCCAGGGATGGTGATTTTTTTTTCTTAGCTGAAATATTTGTAAAAAAATAATGGTTAATGATGAAATATAAAATTAATGTTATATGACAATGTGTATTGAAGTAATTTTTAAAAATATGCTCTGAAACAGAAAAGAGTGTTTTCATGCAGGAACCAATAAGATTGAGATACTTAGAAAATGTAAATGGATTAGATTTAAAGTGCATTTTGTGGAGTATCTCTTAAAAATACTCCCAAAGTTATGTTTCTCCTTTGACTCACTTCTAAAGAAGTGTAGGGCATGCTTTGATTTAAAAAAAACCCCAAAACTATTTACTTTTCAGTGAATGTTTAAAGAAACTTGAGCCATTTTGTAACAACTTTAGTGAGACTTGTGAGAAACAAACTGAGCAGTAACCACTGTTAGTAGACACTCATTTTGTCTGTATGTTATAAACAGCATGGTTACAGACAACACTTCTAAATATCACAAACTCCTGTTTCCAGAAGGTCATAGAGGCTTGCCTTTTACCCTTATGTTAGGGAAAACAAGATTCAAGAAGATCTCCAGTGTGCTTGTTACAGTCCATTTTATCTGTCCTATTTATTCTTCAAATGTGGGAGGAATGGAAGACAGGAATATATACAAGAGACATAGTAAATTAGGGATTAATACCCATAACCTCACCCTCCAAAAAAAAGTGTGATGTCATGTCCCTAAATGTTTGGGCTGGACTAGATTATTCTACTTCTTGTACTTTCCTTCCTAATGAAAACAGGCAGAGGACGTAATTAAGTTCTAAGGAAAATAACTGGTAAATATAAAAATAGAGGCAATTCAAAAGATACATTGAACATGTTGAATGTATTCATTTTGATGAAAAAACTTAGATAATAAGGATTTTGAGATTAATCTTTGATTCTAATTTTTAATAATAATAAAAATTATTTTACCTGAACTAGTCCAGTAGTTACAAAAAGAATGCAAGTATGAAAAGGATTATAAGGTCAAAATACCCTTCTGGAGATATTACCATATTGCTGAAAGGGCCATTAATAAAAAAAAAAAGGATAAAAGGGGAAATGAATCAGAACTCAAAGGTAAAGTCTATAAGCTTGTTTCATTTCTTAGATTTTTTTAACTCAGAAAGACATTAATTATCTTCAAACAGTGGGAATGGCATTAAACAAGTTAAAAAATTTCAAGGATAAGGAGCTGTATTAACATACAGGGAGAATATCAACTTTATATCAGCTTAACATAAAAAAAATAGTGAGGGAGCAGGAATTAACATGATTGAATATTAAGAGTGTCTCTTGAATGCTGGATGAGTAGCACAGTGTGAACCATTAGAAAGTCTGCCCTTATTAAGCTACTGCACAAAAATGCTCAAGAGAGAAAAGTTCACTAGAACAGAAATGAGCACATGCTGAAAGATGGTAAGATGCACTGATGACCATTGTATACTGTGTGGTAATGCTTTTGGTCATGTAATTACATTTACATTGTTAAATATTCTGTTTGCCCTGGGGAAAATGGTATTTCAAACCACTATAGCTTTACTTCAGAAAGGACTGTGGCATAAATCCTGATAAAACCTACACAACTATAAATATATAAGGTAGATCCTGTGTGTCAGGGCTCTCAATTATTCATTGTTGGATTACAATACAAAGCATGTCATTAATTAGATAAACTGGTATGGCAAACTTGAGGGATACAAGAAATTATACAGACCAGAATGAGAATCAGCAAAGGTCCCAACATTTACCTAACACAACATTTCAAGTTCCAGCTTACACTTTCAAACTATTCAGTTACAACAGTATATATCATATGTTTGACAGTAAAGGCATGATCATTCCACAGCATGTTATGGAACAGACCAGTTGTTGGGTTTTCTGCACTGCCATCATCAGCAGATGTTCTTAGCATTATTGGCAAGCTTAGAGTATGTGATAGTCGCCAAGCTTTTTTAAAGCTGTCTCCATGCTGTCTACAAAGTCTGACTCCAAAAGGCTGAACATGCAGCCAGAATCATTGTGTCTACTATATTTATTAATAAGAAAATTTGCAGTAGGTTTTCATTATGCAGCTTATATCATGACAGCTGTTTTCAGTGATGAATAAAAAGTTTTTTCTCCTCTTTAACATTTCTTGCTCCAGCTTCCTCATCTTAATGACTCATCCATTCCATAATTCCCTTGAACAATGAAACAAGTTAGATTCCCACATTTGCTACCTACTAGGTCAGGAATAAATAAAACCCTCCACTCACCTGGGGGTTTTTTGATGAGCCACTTGATTGATTTGAAGGTAGTGAACAACATTGAACAAAACGTAAAAGAGGCTCCTTCATTAAATGCTCTTCACAGGAACATCTCTGAAAAGAAAATATAATTTCTTCAAATTAATATCAAGCATGACTTCGACAGAAAATGAACTAGATATCACTTTGTCTATTTCACTTGAAATGCATCTAGAAGACCATGTCTATGGCAGCTAAAACCACAACGAAAACATCCAATCAATAATACTCTGCCAATCCCTGCAGAAGGTCCTACCATGGTACTGTAAGGTCTATAGGTAGAAAAGGAAGCCAGAGGATTGTAGACAAACTTTTGGCTATTCTCAATCCCAGAAGTGATTTTTTTTCTGCTGTGTATAGTCCAGTCACTGGCACAGATGCTTGCTCTAGACTGCGTTCAAGTTAGAGAAATCTGATTACTTCTGTAACCTTCATGCATCACTTTATATCCTTACAGATGCTTATACTACTGAAAGGTCATCATTGTGTAATTCTACAATTGCTTGGTTCTCTTTCCATGCAGCGTTTGAGTAAGAAAGGCAGCTTTTTTTAGCAGCCAGTTTCTTCAGTGGGCTTCTGACAAAAACAGACATTGGTTTTCAAATCTATATCATAATGAAAAGTCTCTTAATGCTGTTTATTTTAAGATCTAGAAATAAATTCCTTTTCTGTGTTGGAACAACCACAAAATAATGTTAATTAACAAATGGCAATGTTAAAGATTGCAATGTTGTTCACTGTATATTGAGTGCATCACTTGAGCGCTTGTTAGTATCAGTGATGATCCGATGTGAAAAGGGACTAGAAACTATCCAATTTAACAGTTCTGCAAGAAAATAATTTTTAAGTAGAACAAGACTAAAATAAGCACTAGAGAGAGGGGTTTTTTTTGTTTGTTTTTTAGCATTTACAAAAATAACTTTTAACTAGAAGAAAATTCACAAATATCTGCTGAACAAGATGAGATGAGAAATTATGAATGCTGTAAATTGGACATTCTGAATGCAACTAATTTAATGAGATCATTAGTGAAACTCCAGTTGGATGCAGCATTATTATATTGCTCTACCATAAATATGGTTGATTTAAAAATTCTTTTCCTCAGATACTAAATATAAATTAGAGCACTTGTCCTCTGCTACAACTGGTTTTGTTAATAATAATAATACATATTTACATAAGAAATTAAAATATAACATAGAGTGTCATATACTCTTATTATTAAAGTCAGTACATGACTCAAAAGCCAGTTAATATAATATATGATAACATAATGTCAAATGTAGTATCTGTACACGAATTTGAAAGCAAATGTTATGTAACATAATGTAATATGATTGTTCTTACTAACTTCACCAGGTGGAAGCATTGTCTGCATATACATACTTTTAAAATTAGTCTTTAACTGTATTTTGATTGAACTCTTACTGATCAGGGGAAAATTGCATTATTGTGTGCCTCACTTTCATCAATGTATTAAATCAAACCACTGTTGTCTCTACATTTCTATCACTTGCAGTGTCGTGCAATATGATAGATTATCAATATAACTAGAATATCAACTCTGGAGTTCACAGTAACAAGGTTGTTTAGCAGCACAAAAGCAGCAAGGGTTAGAAAGTCAGGGACATATTTCAATTCTCACTGACTTAAAGCATTTCCTCTTAAACCTACACAATTTTTACAATTCAAACAAAAGTTTTATTTAGTTTTTAAGTGGTAAAAGGAATGCAGAAATATTTCTCTCTACCTAACATACATTTGCACACCCCTACTACTTCACTGAAGCAATTCCAGGCTTTCCTGATCTGCTGCCAATAGAAACTGCTATGCAGTTCTTCACTCTTTCTTGTGGAATTCTCTGAAATTGCCTTTTAACAGCCTAAATAGACTATGAAGTTTACTGAAAAAAATTCTATCAAATTTTAAAATATGACTGATCTGGCCTAAAAATCTGCCTACATTCAAAATATTTTTTTTCCTTTTAACCATTCTTTTGACAAAACAAACAAGAAATGATATTTTTCCTTTAGGATTTGATTGTCCTTACCTCAGGCACAGTATTTTCCTCAATTAGTGGCATGCCTATTATCCTATTATGCCTAATCAGACAATGTAAAGTTATTCTTCTAGATCTTACACAGATATCTGCTTCCCTGAAAATTAGAAGAGCTCATATAATGGACTTTTTACTAGTTTATGCAATTTATTATTAGCGAATCAATTTTTCTTTCAATTTTTCAAAATTTTACTGAAAGATTTTTAGTACTGGGGAGAGGGATGAATTCTCAATTTTCATCTGTCTTATTTTATGTGGGAATTATCATTGGAGGATTAATAACCAAGTGGAGAACTAGGAATTTGCAGGATTTGAACCTTCAGCTTTTTCACTGCTAATAGTCTTTTGGAGTCCAGTGGTAATTCATGATGTATAAATTTTAGTGTCCATGTCAGTATTGGAGCTAGGGTTATGGCTCCACACACAAGTTACAGCATTGCGAACTAGAATGCAGAACAATAATGCATATTTCATTCCATTGAAATATTTGTTCACATAAATGTGTTTGCAACAGCATCACTGGGTTATAAATTATCATTTAACATGGGCTAAAAACATGAAATGGTTAATGTTGATCTGAAAATACCTACTGAGGAACCAACTTTACAGTTCTCTAAAAAAGTGTGACATTGAATAACACTCATGTCAGCAGCACTTAAAAATAAGACAAAAATATTCAAGGGGTTGGTTTTTTTTTTAAATCTACCACAATTATCAGTAAAATGCATATGTAATGCTGAGTATTTGAGGGGGATTTTTCATAGAAAAGGTTTCTGAAGTTACAACACAAATAATGAAAAGATAGTTTTTTGGTTCTTTTTAAGGGCTAAAGAAAATAATTCTCCACTTCCAGAAATGTTCTTTCAAACTCAAAACCTGGCAAAACCCTACATGTTCAACAGTTTCCCCTTACATTAAAACAAAGCTTTCTGACATAGACCATACTCAAACAAAAGGTTCTTTAATCTCTGCCAGTTTCTCAAAGGAAAAGACAGTTTCAGCAGTGACTCTGCTCAAGCTCATTTTTGAAGAAACTTTAGTTTTAGGAATTAAAAAAAAAAAAAAAGAAATCCAAAAGCTTACAGAATTTCTAGAAGGAAAACATCCCTGACAATTCAGGCCTAACACAGCTGGAATATAGATGGCACTAAGAAAGATGCTTAGATTGGTATACAAAAATTCATCTCCTTGATAAAACTGGCAAACCAACAAAAATTTGGCCCTCTTGACAAGTTGTTACTGTACCTGTGACATATATGAGCACCAGGAGGCAATGCTGTGTTAAGTCACAGGTTTAGTCAAGCATCCTGTCACTGATAGAACCAAAAGTGGATGTTCAGAGCAGGGTATACAGAAAGGAGGAAGGATGTGCAAAGCATCCTCAAGGTTCTCTTCCAGCTACCAGTTGTTTGAACTTCAGGAAACACGTGCGGTTTGGGTACACTTTGGGTTCAGAAAACCTCAGTCATTCCCTTCTCTATGGAAATGTCTAATCAGTGTGACTTTTGGAATCCATAGCAGGCACTTGCAGTGTGGTCTTCTGAGGCGATAATGTGGTGCAACACTGGTGTCACATAATCTAGTAGTTAGCAATATTGCCTAAAGGTAATGATGAATAAGATAACGATTATATATGATGGTTCTCATCAAGTCAGTGCCCACTACCAAAGAAGAGCACACTACTTTAGTGCTTTTTTTTTTATTTATTGTGATTGTAATTTGAAAAAGTAAAGCATTTCCATAGTAGTAATTTAAGGCTGTAAACAAGCATTTAGGTAAATGCAGAATACTGCACTTATGAAAGCTTATGTTTATACTTATTAATGGTATCTTCCATTCAGGTCATGTTCTATAAATTAACTGCTTCAGTATGAAAAGTTCAAGGATCCCTAATTTTTTTCATGGTAAGCAGTAAAAGGGTTTTTTTAACAATTTTCATTTCTCCTATAATTTCCATTAGGTATTTTGCCATTAACTTCCTATCAGTCTTTAAGCTAAATTGAAGCAAAATATTTGCCTTTAATGTGCAATACCAGCAAGTCTGTAACAGCGCATTTGTCTTTATGGGCAAAACCCCTCTTTTTTTTCTTTTCATTTTAATTTTCTGTGCAAAGTCCAAATTAAATCTCTTTTGGGCTCTAATTTTTCTACACCACCTAATCTTTAATACACAGAATATGCTTGTAAACCAATTTTATTTCCATGCCTATTCTTTTCTCACTTTTATGGAAGAGACTTAGAGATACAAAATCCTTCCCGACAATTCCCTGCCCTGCCATGCTCTGCCCCGGGCTGGGCACAGGTCCCATGCCCTTTGTTATGCGAAGAATCCGCAGTCCGAGGCCTCTTGCCTGGGGCTCCGAGCATCCAGAGCTCCATGTGCAGCTCCCACTGCAGCAGCGCAGGACTCAAGAAACTCACCCACTCAAGAGACGAGCAAGACTGAGCACGGAACTAATTAGTATGAGAAGTGACAGGATCATTCAACCAGTAGAAGGTAGAACACTAATTAATAAGAAAACTAGATAACTTTGTAGCCAATGAACCGTGATTTCTTTGTTTGCTAAGATGTATAGAGTGCAAAGTTTTGCGAATCAGCATGATAGCTTTGTGGATTTATCACCTAACACCCATCTTTAAACAAATATAAAATAAACAAATACCAGGGCTCTGTGTGTGAGATTGGCTTAATGCACACTGGGTGATGAATCCCTCTTTTAGGGACTACACACTTAGCTGATGCACTTCTGGGAATGTTGCTATATTATACAGAAACCAGATATGATTCTTCCACAAGTTAACTTGACACCTGACATCCTGAAATTACCTTTTGAAGAAGTCAGAGTAGATTGTCCATGTCAATTTATTTCTACCATCAGACTTCAATTTTTTTTTTAATGTTCCTAAAATGCTGTCATAACTCCTTCCCAGTTACATTGCTTGGTTGGTATAAAAAAAAAATCTACAGGATGTATGTAAATGTCTTGCTAACTGCAATCTTTCTCTTTGATTTTTGAAGAAAGGCTGTAGGTACCTTTCATCAGGGAAGATTTTAAGATCTCAACAAGGCACACAAATGTGAGATATACGAGTATGTGAGAAGTCTGAGCAAGGCACATACACAATAATTCTGAACAATGCACCTAAATGCTAAATGAAGGGCAGCATTTAAGACAAAGTACCGTTGACTAGCTTTGACAGCTGCCCACTATGGAATACTAACTTGTATCTCTAGGAGTAATATATGCCTTATTGAAAAATGACATACATTGCTAAAAAACTGAATCACTAGGGAGAGCTGGTGAATCATAAAGCAAAAAAACTAACTCAGTTTTAGTGTTGTAACCTCATGGAGCTGATGAGACCTAGAAATGTACAAAAGAGGCAATAGTGAATATGAATGGAGTAATTTTACCTCTATACAGGGTTGGGGAGTTCAATATTAGGATAGACATCTGAAAAATACAAGGAGGGAAACTACTGGCTGGATATTATTTTTTTCAGAAAAGAGCTTGAGAACCTATTTTAAATTTCAAGATGAAAATGAGTGAAGGACTGTGCTGTTGTAAAAATCAAGAATGTTACTATAACAGATAACAAGACTGTGAAGAAATCCTTTTAGCATTAGAATCTATTTAGCATTAGGAGGGTCTTATTTGAAGTATTTTGGTTAGAAGGTTTACTTTCTAGTAGCAAAGACAGGAAAGGGTTGGAATAGACTGCCTAGAAAGTTTATAGGCTCTCCAGTGGTGGAGGTTTTTAAGAACAAGTCAGATAAACCTGGATCAAGAATATGTACAGCTGATTCTGCCCTGAAGTAGTGGATGAATTAGACAAATTTGCCCAGTATCTTCCCAGCCCTATTTTGTATGAATACTATGAATTTTGCAATTATGTGAATAAAACATACAGTCCTGACAGGATGTTGAAATATAGGAGAAAGCACAGAAAAGCTGAAAAATTTATGCTCAAAAAGCCATGTTTTAGTAAGACATTTAAAAGAGTTTACATTTCTTTTCCAAAGAAGTTGAAAAGTATCTTGATTATTTCGTTGAAGTCAAAAAGCACTTGTAGAGAAAATGCTAATTCTGAAACCATCCTTAGCTGGCAAACATAACAAAAAAATCCCTGTTTAGAAACTAGATTGGAAATAATGCCAAGGTGTTAACCACTCTGACAAACTAGTCAAAGCCCACGCAGGACTTGAGGAAGAGACCTTTCTGAAAGATGCATTTTGGGGGAAGTTTACTTCAGCAAAGACACAATATTTAAGTATGAGAAATGTAGTGGTATGTTGACATGAGAGGTTAGATTAGGTTAGATTAGATTAGACTAGATAACCTTATAGTCCCTTCCAAATTTCTGTGGTAATTAACCTATGTAATCCTTCTCTGAAATGCCTTAGTGTATTCAAAGCTTGATTTTTGATTTTCTGAAAAGTCTTTAAGACTATAGCAATATCAACAGCATCTCAAGCACTAGCTTTTTGCTAGGAACAGAAGAATAAAGAAAGGATGAAAAGTCTTTCTGCCAGAAATATAATACAGTTTGATAGTTTCTATCTTGTAAATGGAACATGTCAATCCTAATTCATAGAGCATAAAATAGAGCATAAAGTAACTGTTTTCTGTGTATGGAACAATTTTGTTATGTGAAGAAACAAAAAATCCATATGCTTGCAAGGCAAAGTATGAAACCTGCCTTGAAATTGTCAATATTTGACAGATTCTATTTGAACTTTTATTCTTTTGGCTGAGCATGGACCTCATTATATGGAAGATGAAACTGAGCTCACAGGGGTAAAAATATTAGGAAATCACCTGTTATTGGCATTGGTTTCACTAGCATTCCAAATTTTCTTTATTTGCCACGATCAGGTCCCTACATTTTATGTTCATCTTCCTGGAAATATCTCTGTGAGTCTAATTAGTCTTTAACTCGGAAATGACAGCAGGGGATCTATTCTTTCTGAAAAACAGAAAATAAGCTTGAATCTGTTTTCTCTCCAAACTAGCAGAGCTCTCTGCTTAACAGAAATAAAAACAAGTGATGAATGTCTTGCCCTCAAAAAAACCCCACAAAAAACAAAAAACCAAAACCACCTCACAAAAACAACCAACAAACAAACCCACAAAATAAAAAACAACAATATATCAAACCTATATCCATGTGCAGTTTTTTACATTTTCTGCATTTTAGGCATAGTTACATTTTTCTTCCCATTTTGTCTATGAGAGTGCAATTGGAAGCACATTCTTTCCGACAAAGACCATTTTTAAATGAAAGTTTGTCATAAAACTTCCTCATGAATATATTTATTAAGTCAATATTCCTATAGACTCTTAAACCTTCAAAAATTCTGAATACTAATGATTAAAAATTCAGTGGTCAGTTATGGAAAGAATGTAATTGTGATTCAAACTCTGTTAGGTAATGCAAGAGAAATAAAAACATTAGACACAGGAGGAATAGTCCTTATGAACTGAAAGAAAATACAAACCCATGCAACATTCCATAGAGAAAAGATGGTGTGAATGTTTATGGAATATAATGACACCTGCTGCCCTTGCACACAGAAAACCGATATCTAAAAAAACGGGCAGAATCTCAAGGGAATAATGAGATACTTTTTGACTTTATAAAGTTTTTGACAAATAAAGGCCCACTACTTCCTTCACAGGTCACAAATTTAGGTCTCAGCCCTAATTAATCTGCACTGAGTTTATCATTCTTTACTGTGCATTATTTTTTGTTCCAATTACAATTTCGCTGTTTCTACAGCTCAATAGAAAAATCTTACTTTATAAATTTGCCACGATAGATTATTTACACTGCTATTCCTTTCAAAGCACGTCAAACAAGCCAAATGAAATTCCATATGCATATTTGACCCCTACGTCTCTCTCCATTAGCAGGAAGCAACTGTTTCTGCTGATGTAGAAGCAACAGAACCACAGTAAGCCCAGAATAATTATGTCAATTTGTCTATAGAGCTTGTCCTACGTCTTCAAGCAAGAAAAGCGTCCAAGATTGTTGTTGCCCAGCCAAGCCCTACAATAGAAGAATGCTCAGACGCAACGAGCAAGGGAGAAGAGCTGTGAAGCTCCGGGAACAATGCAGGCTCTGATTGCCCACAGCTGCTGCAGGGTGGCTGATTGCACCTCAGGGCACCTGAGGGAGGCCTTTGTTTTCACTAAACAGCCAATGCATCAGCGGACGGACTATCAGGAGGTGCAAATGCCTCTCCCTGTTAGTTCACTAGGGAGTATGGATATTTCGAGGAGTTGCGCTAGTGTGGGGGAGGAAGAGGGAGAATATGTGCCTCCACTTAAAGTGGAACATAAAAGCCTAGCAACTAGCAAAAGTATTTATGATCATGGAATGGTTTGGGTCGGATTATTAAGCATTTTCAAGTTCCAATCCCCCTGCCACGGCCAGGGACACTTTCCACTAGACCAGGTTACTCAGAGCCCCGTGTGGCCTTGAACACTTCCAGGGATGAGCCGTCTCAACTGGGAAACCTGTCCCAATGCGACCGGGAAGATGTGTGCTAATGTCTTTACAAACAATTCCATGGGTGAAGGTATGGCTGTTAACGTCTTTGAAATGGGTCTTAAGGTGTCTACTAACTTTGGGCAGCAGGTTTGTTACAGAGCCCAGACAGCTTGGCTCCTGAAGCAGACGAGCGAGTCTGCACAAGCCTGAACTTCTGAACTTTGGGGTAAAATAACAAGTTCAAGGCGGTATATGGGGTAGGCGGCTCGGGAAGGCTGTATCTTTGTGAAAAACACGGTTCACTCTCTTGTTAGGATTAAAAATTTTAATAAAGGACAATAAGAGATAATAAAACAAAAAGTAGCAGCGCTGGGTGCTGTTGGCACTTGGCCAAGAGCACACCGCTGTCTTAGAGACACCCATTTACATACACCCGGAGTATTACCTATTCATAAACAATTATACATATTCATAAACAATTATACATATTCAAAAACTCTTTCCAGTAACTATTACAATGAAATCTTGCTTTCCCGGAATCAGTAGATCTCTTTGGAGATGCATATTCAAACCCTTTCCAAATGGAATGCTGTATTCCCCGTTTTCGTGCTCCCTGTCTCGTTGTGGCGATGCATATTTTCTTATCTGTTGGTATGCCGGTAGCAGGAATTCAGGCAAAATAGTTCATAGCTAAAAAAACACATTCTTCACAAAGAGCTACCTTATATAGCATATTTTCACATAGCATTTATTTGCGACCAAGCCACTGTTTACTCATTTTAACATTTGCAGAAAGCCAATATTATAGCATCTATTTATCACACCTTCGTAGTGCCTCAGCCAATGGGGAAAGGAAGAGACAACATGTGGCCGGGAGTTTAGGATGAAAGGAGGCTGCGTCCTCCAAAACCTCGGGAGAGAAAAATTCTGCAGGTATATGCACCAGCGGGCTCTGTTTTTATTGGAATAAAGTTGCAGATCTCTTCTGTCTCCTTTATGGACGCTGGCTTTTCATAGTGTGATTTTCCGCAGAAATGTTTATTTAGAAGAGAGCAACAAGCTTGAACTTGTTTCAGCCCACGGATTCCTTTCCGGCAACCTCCAGCGCCAGATAAAGACTGGAAATGGGACTCTGGTCAATAGTGTGATTCAGCTGTGTATTGAGGTCTCTACGTGTTTTGCTAAGAGTAACTTACATTTCTAGTTGTATGCTTCATATCACTCTGCTAAATCAGACATACCATGAAACATCAATTGTCTTGAAATAAGTAAATTTGATATTAAACATGGGTCAGAGAGTTTTGGCTTTGCCAAAGACAGCTCTTGGTGTTTCAGGATGTGAGATGCTGTGTGATGTTGTGACTCTGGGACAGTTTGTTTTAATTTGTAGCAGCATACTTATTTCTCTTTCTCTATACATAAGAGACAATCGCTTTATGGATACGAGGTGCTAAAGAAAACGTAAAATTCAGTGTTTCGTGGGGCGGGTGGGCAGGGCGGAGCTGCAGCCTCGGGAGCAAGGGAGGGAGTCCCAGCTGGGAAAGGTTGGGAGTAAGTGAGGACAGCAAGAGAAGAGGAGAGGGAAGGACGTGGCTCCCACCACTGAGTCAGCCCGGGCTGCAGCCAGCAGCCAGTGTGCTCACAGGCAGGGCAAAAGTACAGGTTTGTGTTCCTAGTGGTGGGACTTAATGTTGTGCAGGGATTCGCCATCAGCAGTAAGTGTGCTCGTCTTGCTGGAATTTTGTAAGGCTTAGCTTAAAAGTCCAAAAGTGGCTTCGTGTTGCTCCCATCCCATTAATCTCTAACTTTTTAGCTATAGATATATGTATATGTATATATTCATTTGCAAGAACGTTTTTCGTGTTCTGACAGGGATAACCTGCAGATGGCTGTACTCGTCCTGGTCCTTCAGTGTGCTTCATACCGTCAGCCGGTAACTGCTACACAGCCTCACTGTCTAGAGCAGGACTGAACCCTGAACCCTGTTTCTTGGGTTGGCTGATCTGTGGACGAGAGCACAAACAGCAGCTACAAGAAGCTTTGCCAGACGTGGCAAAGATGTGAAAGGATCCGTAAAACTTTGAATATGCATAAATAGAGCTCCAAGCAATGATCTTACGAAGTTGATGATTACTATGTTTATTTGAACTCTTAAGTAAGAGAATACTCGGTCAGTGGAAGTTGGCTTTTTTATCCTTTTTCCTCTACTATTTATATTTTTTTTCAGTAAGCATTATGAAATCTCTTTGGAAAGTGAATAGATGGTCATACCCTAAAATATTTCTGACATGGCCTTATTTTTGTCCATTTTAAAGAAAACAAACCTGCAATGAGGGAATTGAATATCCGACTGGATTAGAAAGTCTTAGGGGGAAAAAAGTTAAGAGCATTTTACTAGTTTAGGTGACCCTTTATTGTTTTACCTGCATGGAAGAGTGTGTGTCATCAGGCTCTGGATTTCCCTCTTTGCTGAGGTTAGCTCTCATAGTGAACTAAGAACGAAGGAATTGTACAGGTAACAGGAGAACATGAAGAGGGTACTGAGGAGCTCGGTTTGGCTTATAAACACGATTCTGCTTTCCAGCCGTTTTTGAAAAATACCAGATCTGCCTTCCCAAGGTGCCTGAAGGGCAGGAGAAGCCAGAGCGGAGACACCATAACATGCTACAAATCTGAGATATATTTCTGGGGACGCCCCAGGCTCTGACCTCTTTCGGACAGGTAATTGATTAGCCCTCTGCAGCTGGGTAGTAGCGTCTGCTGCAGCCTTGTGTTTTTTGCCTGGGACACAGAATGGCTCCTTCCAGGTGGGAGCCCCTGTGGCAGTCACTTCACGGCAATGTCACTGTCACTTCACTTGCCTGGGCAAGCAGTTTTCAGTATCATTCCCAGGTCCAGACGAACAGCAAGAACGGGCATTTGGTGCCTCTGCTTTTCCTGTCACATCCACTGTTTGGCCCTTGACCCTTAGTGTGAGTGTCTGAGGGACAGGACCTCCTCACAGATCGAGGAATCACAGCTCAGCCAAACCCTGGGATGAGACAGTTTCTCCAGGCGGCACCATGAACCAGCCCCCCCAGCGGTGGCGGGGGCAGGAACACTCTCCCTGCCCTCCATATCCCCCAGCCCCGGGCAGGTGGCAGGTGAATGGGGGATGGTGGGGAGTGTTTTTCTGCTGGTTTTAAGTTTATTACTCTTGCATATTGCATTTAAAGTTACAGTTATGTAAAGCATGAAAGTATGTAAACAGCATAGCAGAACTACATGGGTTCATGAACGAGCTGTTCAAATACTGTAAAACTGCATGTTGTGGTTTAATTACTGTTAAAGAGGTACTGAAAAAGGCCCTATATTTTTATGTACAATTACAATTATCCTGTCTATAACTTAAATTACATTTTTAATTTTTGCTGGAAATAATTGGAGCTGAATTTTAATTTTCAGTAGTGAAAATAAATATTTGTGAAATTCTACAGTTACCTGCTCTTTGAAATATACTAACTATTGCATGAATTGCATACACTGTATGTCGTTCCACTTTTAAAATGAAAATTCATGTAGTACAAGTTTAACAACTTGTAAATGGCCCTTCTTAAGAATTATCACCTACTTTGTGTTTGGATTACATCCAAGAAAGACAAATTCTAGATAAGTAATTTTCAATGAATACTGGTTGTTTCAGAGCCTGGTGGTGATTTTTTTTCCTCTAGCAGGTAGCAGTAAGGTTTCTAATTGTTTTTATTTTAATTCTTTCTTTTTTTGACTCATTCAGGTGACACTTCTTGATGTGCCTATGTTTGTTTTGCCCTTGCTAGTCCATCAATACTTTCCTGCTACTGCTGCTGACTCAGAGGTACAAGAGTAGATTTGATTGATCTTCATCAGGTATTAAATACTACAAGTCAGCAATTTCTGCATAACTTAGAGTGGGGAAGAAAATCCTACGTACTACATGAACTGTTAAAAGTAGAATGCTGTTGGTGGAAAATTAGGGTATGTTTTAATGTAATGATGAAGACCAGAGTCAAGGTTAGCTCTGAAATGTGGGAGGAGTGACATAAACAAGGGAACTTATGGATCGGCATGACACTGTCATTAATTTTTTGAGAAAAGTAGGACTCATTTTAATGGAGTAATTAGCCCTTCTGTGTAGGCCTGGCAAAATGTCAAGATACTTGGTGTCAGCAGGTTTTTCAGACCTTGCATTCCTCTTCTGTTTCAGCCTGGAAAAATCTGTACCTATCCACGGTTTAAGCTCAGTTATGGTTTTTTGGGTAACTTTCAAAGGATAAATCTTGCTTGTCACCTAGAAACATCTAATAGTTCTCTAGAAACCTGAACGCAAGATAGCAGAGTGAAGAAGTAATTCTGCAAGAGGAAAGCATCAGCATGGAGAAGCACTGCCAGTGGTTCAGACAACTCTGCTTCCAGTTGGCTGGGGGGGTACCTGTGGGGCTGATATGCATCTGGAGCTGAAGGCAGAGAGAGAGCATAAAAAGGAGCAGATCAAGGGCATGCTTACCTTGTTACAGTTCCTGCATATCTTGCCAAAAGAGCTGGGTCTGGGAACATGGTCCAGGTAGATGCATTCAGGCAACTGTTCCAGCATAAGATTTCCTTCTGGGACCACTCAGAGCCTGGATGAAAGCTTTTATCTTTAAGGCAGCAAGGAAACAACAGCACTGTCCCTTTTGACTTGTTGCAGTGATAATGATTTGTCTATACTAAGCCTTTAATATTTTGCCATTTCAGTTTTTTCCCCAAGTGCACTCACCTGCATTTTTTACAGGACCAGCTCAGAGCTGTAGGGAATGATATCCAATGAGGGATTTTCTGAACAGATGATAATGATGAGCTGTGAAAGTATCAGGAACCCATGAGATCCCCATTACTTACACACAGTGAAGTAGGTCAGCCTTAGTGCCTACAAGAGGGTTTCTTTTACCTGCCAGATGGGAACTGGAGGCCTGATCATACCATGAATTATGCTAAAAAGTGGAAGAACACTTGCAGAATAAAAAA
Organism: Ifrita kowaldi; assembly: GCA_013398055.1. Classification (NCBI taxonomy): domain Eukaryota; kingdom Metazoa; phylum Chordata; class Aves; order Passeriformes; family Cinclosomatidae; genus Ifrita; species Ifrita kowaldi. Next base: position 592,331 of record VZRS01010397.1, read on the forward strand.
GAAAGGCTTAAGGCTCAGACATGCAGGCTGTCACAAGTCAGCAAGTAAGGTAACTCAAATCTACAAGTGCACTTTGATGAAAACTTAAAAATTATATGATTAATTCTACTTTATCAACTGAAGAAAAAATAGAAAAGAAACTTTTTCCCCCTAAAATTCCTGTGGAAAACAAAGGATTATTTGTATTTGTTTCTGGGCTACAGGGAAGCTGGAGAGGGACTATTTGTCAGAAAACGTAGTGATAAGACAAGCAGTAATGAATACAAAATTGAAAGAAGGGAAATTTAGGTTAGATACTCGGAAGAAATTTTTTACTGGGAGGGTAGTTAGACACTGTAACAAGTTGCCCAGTGTTACTGAACAGGTTATATTTCTTTAAAAATGAGTCTGTGCAGCAGTGGAGGGAAATGTTGGGACCTAATCAGCAAGAAGGGAGATTTAATCTGTGGAACAGATAGTAGCTAGCAAGCAAGCTCTAAGTGATGTCCATACGTTAGAAAAACAAATTAAAGTTTAAGGCCTGACATGCTTCAGAGATCTCAGACCTGAGGGGAGGAAGTTAACATAGCATGGAAAGAAGGATGCCCACGGATAATGGACACAAAGAATGCAGAATTTATGGGCAACAAGGACATTTGGCAGGACTCCCAAGATAAAGAAGAAACTAATAAAACCAACACAGTAATTGCGGTGAAATCAGATCCAAATGTGTAAAAGGTGGTTCTGGAAGGGGGATCTGCGACCACCAACCCAAGAAACGCACTGACCCAAAAGAAGAGAGAAACTGAGCATGAGGACTAAGTAGCATGAAAAGCAAGAGAATCATTCACCGACAGAAGATAGAATATTAATTAAAAAGAAAACTATGTAACTTGTAGCCAATGAACATTCATTCCTTCGTTTGCTAAAATATATAAATAGCTAAAAGTTTTGATAATTGGCATACTTGTTAAGTGGAGAAATCCCCCACGTACCTCAGCATTGAACAAAGTAATGCCAGCTCTCTAACCTAACAAACTGGTTGGAGAGTTTATTTCCTGCTTTTTGGTGACACCAGGGAGGTTGGGGATGCTCCAGCCTTGGCATTTTAAAAGCCAGGTTGGATAAGGCCTTAAGCAACCTGGTTGAAAGGAAGGTGTCCCTGCCCACGACAGGGGGGTTGGGATTGGATGGGCTTTAAGGTCCATTCCGACCCCTGAACATTCTGCGATTCTATGACCAAATTGCAGTTTCTGTTAAGTGGCACTCTGCACAAAACATTATGACCTTTCCTGCTTATAAATTTAAGATAAAACTAAATCCTCTAAATTAAATCCTATGCATTAAAGAAATAAATGCATAGATGTTCGTTTTTGCCATGTCTGTATTCTTAGTGAACATTCATGCTGTTTCAATGTCTTCATCATTTTCTTGCACAAGTGGAAGCTGGAAGCTCAAAAAGACTAAGGAGATTTTAGGCAACTTTCTCTGGGACTTGGTAGTATTTGGAAAAAAATACTGGACCTGAGAAGCCTGAAAGTGATGCATCAAGGAGTGCACATGAGAGGAAGTGATGGACATGGCTTAGAAATTATATTTGGCCTCTTAAATCTACTTAACATTACTCTCAGTAGGTCTAGGAACTAGTACCAGTATCTTAAATGCACCCTTCTCTAAAACTGATTTAAAATTTGACACAGAGAAAAGCCTTGTATTTCAGTGTAGATTCAGTTGAAGAAGAGAAATGTGTATTTCTTTTTGCAGGGATGAAAGAACGCTTCTCCTGTGTGGCATTTTCAGGTTTGTAATTTCAACTCCATTGGCAAACATCTGCACTTACATCAAATTTGAGTAAGAAAAAATGTAACCAGTGGTATTCTTTGGTCTATTCTGTAGCACCACAACAGTGTGAAGGATCTGTTCGAGATGTGTGATTATTTCTCAAAGATACATGATCTGACTGTAGAGATTTGAAGGTTGTAATTCAACAGTGGTTTATTTTCAGGTTTAGAGATCCTTTAAAGTCTCTGTAGTGATCTCTGTGAAGATGGCACCTTCTGTGAAACTATGCAATTCTTCCAGCACTCAGCTTAACTGGCCACAGCCTGATTTTGAACAACCGAACCAGAAATATTCGGGATAAAAAAAGCAAGCAATGAGAACTGAAATACAAGCTGCTTTTAGCAGGTAAAGAACTGAAGGTCCCTCATGTATGTAATAAGCTGTACGTAATAGGAGCACATAAGTTTGTGTCCAGGAGAAAAGGATGCTGAGGGAGAAAGCAGAAAATGTTTCTGGTGCAGGATTTTGTAATAATATGGCCTGATTGGACAACTCTAACCTTTAGCATGGCTGTTCTAGGAACCCTGGTTCAGTCCACATCAGCAAATCCACTATCACACCTGGCACTTGAGTAAAGAATATCAAAACAGAAATTATGATGTCATTTTTCATTCTTGATCTTTAAAGCAAGAGGTTTTTGGTTTAAATGTGGGGGATGAAAGAGTGAAGCTTGTATTAATCTGAGGATTTCAGTACCTAAGAAAAAAGTGGTTCTTACTCATTTGTGGTTGTCCTTAGGCATTATCAGGCAAGACATTTTTTTGGGAGGGACAGACCTGATGTTTGTAACTCACATGCTTTTGTGAAAGTAGAGAGCAATGATTTGCCCCAATTGAGCCTGGAGACACTTCAGAGACTAAGTCAGAGAAGTGGGTATTTGCTTTATTCGGCGCGCTGGGTGTGTGGAGATCGCTCCTCCCAAACACACACACCAGTGCTCTCTACAGCACAGTATTAAGGGTTAAATCATGAATATTCATCACATTCCTTGGGACAGGTGTGGTTATACAAATTATTTCCCGGAAGTCACTAGCATCATTAGCATACGTGCCATGCATGTGCTGTGTGTCCTGGTGGTCGCACTGATGAAGGTCTCTCCTCTTCATCAGGAGTCTTTGTGATGAAGATAAGTGTGGCGGTGGCTCAGCCCGCCCCGGGACCTGGTGACATCAAGTGGGTGGATTTCCCTGCCCACGACAGTGATCCCGGGGGCGGGTCTGTGGGCGGTCTGGAGGACGAGACTCCTGCCTGAGAGACCGCCCCCAAAGTGTCATCAGAACCGCCCCTTGGGCGTGTTCAGAGCCACCCACTAGGCGGTGCCAGGTCATCCCATCGCCTCCCCCATTGCCCGAATGTTCTGTGTTCCTTAAGTTTCTATTGGTTGAAACCTTTATGTTTATGTATATGCTTCATTGACTAGTTAATTATGTTCTAGAAAGTGCTGCGCTACTCGACACCCCATTGGTTTTCCCTGTAAATCCCTCCTACTCTTCCCTGTGATTTGCTGTCTGACAGCTCCCATCATTTCTCTATTGGTTCTCCTTCCGGACCCTCCCCTGATTTTGAGTTGTATTTAAAGCCCTGTCAGAGGAGGTCAGGGCTCTTTCTGCTGCACATCTGCAGAGCCAATAAGCTTGCTGCTAGTGCATGAAAAAATCCTTCTCTGTCCTTTGCCTCCGCCGGTCACTTTCTCCAGCGATCAGCAGCCTNCTTTGTGATGAAGATAAGTGTGGCGGTGGCTCAGCCCGCCCCGGGACCTGGTGACATCAAGTGGGTGGATTTCCCTGCCCACGACAGTGATCCCGGGGGCGGGTCTGTGGGCGGTCTGGAGGACGGGACTCCTGCCTGAGAGACCGCCCCCAAAGTGTCATCAGAACCGCCCCTTGGGCGTGTTCAGAGCCACCCACTAGGCGGTGCCAGGTCATCCCATCGCCTCCCCCATTGCCCGAATGTTCTGTGTTCCTTAAGTTTCTATTGGTTGAAACCTTTATGTTTATGTATATGCTTCATTGACTAGTTAATTATGTTCTAGAAAGTGCTGCGCTACTCGACACCCCATTGGTTTTCCCTGTAAATCCCTCCTACTCTTCCCTGTGATTTGCTGTCTGACAGCTCCCATCATTTCTCTATTGGTTCTCCTTCCGGACCCTCCCCTGATTTTGAGTTGTATTTAAAGCCCTGTCAGAGGAGGTCAGGGCTCTTTCTGCTGCACATCTGCAGAGCCAATAAGCTTGCTGCTAGTGCATGAAAAAATCCTTCTCTGTCCTTTGCCTCCGCCGGTCACTTTCTCCAGCGATCAGCAGCCTGCTCCATTGTGAGCCTAAGGCGACAAGGCTCCCACTGAGCCTGTGACTTTTGCTTTGCTCCGGCCACTCGAGCGCCTCTAAGCTAGTCACCTGCCAAGGCCACCGGGCGGCCAGCGGTCAGTGTGACAGATAAGTAGTCTTTCTCATAATGCCCTTTTCACCTTTCTCCCCGGGGCATGCATAGTCCTTTGAGGAATGATTCAGCAGTTTCTGAGATGATTCTTGTCCCCTCTATCTTGACAAGATTAGGGCGAATCCGGCTTCTTAGGTTTTGGAATTAACATTTGCTGTCTGAGTTAACATTTGCTGTCTCCTAATAGCTAACTGTGCTTACATGAGTTAGCTATTAACTGCTCCTTTCTCAACAATTTGGCTTGTTGCATCTCTAATATAAGCAGGGGTAAGTGTAACTGTCTTATTCCTGTGTTGTTTTTTGACTATTAGTTGAATCAGACTATCCCTATTTGATTTGGGTTTAAAGCCTTCTAAGCCTGAGCATTACAAGAGGTCAAAATTTAACGGTCATAATGTTTTCTTACAACTTGAAAACTGTGTGAAGATTGCTAGTCTTGTTAACAGAAAATAGTACCAATGCCTTAGAAAGCATCACATTGTTTTCCTACCACTACCATAGTACTGATTTCAATGAAAGTCTTGATCTTGATGGTTGTGCAACCTGGAATCAGTTCAGGTTGTGATATATGTGGCATATTTAAACTGCTACTTCAGAAGGGTTAGTTTACCAATAAAACTAATGTTTGTGTCTCTCCAAATAATCTTCTGTCTCCTGCTCCTGAGACCATCTCCATGGTCTTCCTGCCCATGTTTGTTTCTACCAAGAATACTTCTGCTGCTCAAAACCATTTCTTTCACTGCAGCTGAAAGGTGAGAATGAAGTATTCACCATCTTTGAAGTGGCAAAACCTATTTTTTTGTGTTTTCATTGTGGTTTGCTTATTCTCAAGTACTAAAAAAATCAGTTTACTGTTTGCAGACTACAGCAAATTACTACTTTTTAAAAAATTATTGTTATTTTTTTACCTGCAGTTCTTGATAGACTTGGAGAAAAATAGTCTCATGACCAGGAAAGGTTTGGATACATGGTAAAGCACAAGTTATCATCAGGAGATCAAAGAGAAAAGGTATTCCTCAATGATGACTTAAGTTGTCCGAGGGATGAAATGTCTCAAAACAGGACTTTGAAAATGCCCTTTGAGAACAGACAGGGGATGGCTGGGAAGAGAAGCTGTAATGTGAGAGACTTCTAGGACATTGCAGTCTCAGGAAGAGCTTCACCAGGACAGAGTCCTCATCATTGCACAATGTGCAGTAAAAGTTTCAACTGCACCTCGAAACCTCTCTGCCACCAGCATGGCCATGTGGCAAACAAGGCTTGCATGTGCAAACAGTGCCAGGAGAGCTTCAGCTGCCCCTCAGCTCTGACCCAGCCCCAGGTGATACACATGGTAATTGTGTATTTGAGTGTAGAGGGTGTGGTGACCATTTTACATGCAGCTGCAGTCTCACTAACCCCTGGAAGACTCATGGAAAGGAGCCCTTTGTGTGCACAAATGTAGTTCTCATTTGAGGAATGCTTTTGAGCTGATGGCTCACCCGGGATTTGAAATAAATGAATTTAAGAACTGAAATTTTTACAGCATACGTATAGCATTTATTAGTAGAGCAAAGGCAAAACAGAGCGCTGGGGCGCTTAGCAATATGCCAGAGGCACGTCCCATTCACTTTTCAGAGAACTTAAGTATCTTTTCAAACTTTTACATATTCATTAAGATCAGGCAGTAGTTTATACTTCACTCAACCCCCACTCCTATACAGCATACGTATAGCATTTATTAGTAGAGCAAAGGCAAAACAGAGCGCTGGGGCGCTTAGCAATATGCCAGAGGCACGTCCCATTCACTTTTCAGAGAACTTAAGTATCTTTTCAAACTTTTACATATTCATTAAGATCAGGCAGTAGTTTATACTTCACTCAACCCCCACTCCTAATCTCAGACTACTAGACACGTTTAGGATCCTCTGGATTTCTTCAGTGTCAACGAGATATCTTCCCTTTGTTGTAATTCAATTTAGCCAACATCGTCTTTCGGAGATGCGACTCTTCGGCGAGATAACTAACTTCCTGGGGTGTATGCAGTTTATTTACTCTGTTACTTTTAAGGAGTCTGAGTCTCTAGCTCTGTGATTCATCAGCTTAAAAGACATTTATTACCATGTGTTCATTACTATGTTTCTCAATCTATTACAACTATTTCGGGGTTACAATTCACTCTAACCTTTTCTTACTTAACTATATTTTACCTTTACATAATTTCTACCTAGTACATTATTACATGTGACTGTTGTCCTATTATGTACAAAAGCCAACATTTATAATCCATCCTTTTATCACAGATTACGCATATGATTTCATAGTGGTCCTTTGGTGTCTCAGAAGACTAGAACCACAGGCATATGGAAGAAGCAATCACTCCATAGGACCATGTAGCCTCTAAAAATTTTTGTTCTTTTAATATACCTTAAAAGTGTGTGCAGGTAATACCTGAGAGTGGCAAAAACCCCAAAAAACAACAACAAAAAAACCCCAACCAAACCAAACAAACAAAAAACCACCAAACCAAAAAAACCCAACAAAATAAACACCAGCCCCAAATGCAAAGAGCCTGGTTGGTGTATCAATTGTTCAGAATCCAGTGGATGCGGAATTAATCCTGTCTCTTTCAGTACGTAAGTCTCTGCTGGGATGGAAATAGGAGTTTACATTTATTTTAAAAAGTAGAGTAGGTTACTGGCTGAGATGAGAACTAGGAACTTGAATGATACAGTTTTGGTTCTAAGTTCAGGTACAGGATGACCTTGTGCTAATTACTTTGTCTCTCTGTCTTTATGAGTCATAGTTTAAAAAAGAAATATCTTTTTAAACTTAACATTTTCAGTGTAGAGGGTGCACTAATGTATGCCCAGTTACTGCAGTCATTAGAGACAGATGAGTTTAGAGGCTTAAAGAGCAACTTTTTCTAAAAGCCTCAATGTCTGTTCTTTGTTTTTTAAAGAAAGATTTACTAAAACTCTAGGCTTTAGAAGTTCATTCATTTTTTTAAAAGGAATTTGGGTTCCTAACTTCCAAAGGCATTTCTGAATATTACACTTTTGTAACCTCCAAGACTTCTGAAGGGATCAGTTCTGAAATGATTTTTCTTTCCTTCCCAGTGCTTCTAGATCTGCATAACTCTTTGTCGTCAGCAGAAGGATTTGCTCCTAAAGTTAGGAGCCTTCTACCAGAAATCTTCTCTTAGCTTGTTTAAATAATACCTAATAATAAGGAGTGACTTGAAAATCTTACTTAAATCTAGAGATGTGTGAGTAACAATTTTGCTATTATGACAAGCATCAGGATATTCAGACTGAAGAGGATTTTAATTTTATTAAAATTTTATTAATTAAAACTGGGCAGTTGTAAAGAACTGAGGTGATTGAACATAGACAGCTGACAAATTGTCATTTGGACAGTGCAGAGTTTGAGGAGTGTTCAGTGTTTCATTGTAAAGAAAAATTAGTAAAAAAAAGTCCTACTGGTTAAACCTTAAAAGATATAAATTTAAAACTGCTATCTCATAATCCTATTGATTTGATAGGTTTTATACAAATTGATTCAGTCCTCAAGAACTAAGGTGATCTGCATTCGGTGTTGTATTTTTTCATAAATCAAAGAAACACTGAGGATGAGGGGCAAAAGGGAGACTTCACTCGCCATGCATGAATCCATTTATACTTGAGATGGAGGTTGCCCTTCAGCTGTGGTGTATTCTTGCGTCAGCTGGATGGCCTGTTTCTGAGGTGATTCAACAGTTTCCTAAAGTAAGTTACAGCAGTGTCTGAATTCATGTTCTTACTGGTGTAGATGATGTTATCTGTTTTTGGTCACTCGGGTAATACTGAGCTCAGAAAGGCAAAAAAACCAAAACAAAAGAATTGCCGTTTCTACCACCTAGATAATTTTCTGGATATTTCCCTAATAGTATGCTCTCAATTGCTGGGATAAGGCCAAAACTGTCATTCACTCTTCAGAAGACTTCTGAAATTTGAAGGCAAGCATTGAGGGACTGAAGAGCTAATTTCAAACTGGAAATTACCTAAATGTGTTATTAAGAGTAGATAACTGTACTCTGCTATAGATAAAGACGACTTTATTTATCTGTGCAAGGTCATGTATACTGCTACCATGTTTCATGGACTCCCAGAGCAGAGGGCAAGAAGTGCGAGTAGGCGTGGCGCTCTGGATACTTCTGAATGGTGTCAGGGAGGTTAAAGAGACACAGCACAGCTCGTCCTCTTTAGCTGTAGTCTCAAGTAGGTATCTTTTAGTGGTCGAGGTTATTATATCCAGTGCTTTCCACCAAAATGCCCATCTCTGAACTTTCAAAGCTTCATTACTTGTAGAATCCTCTCAGTTGGGGAATCTACCTCTCCTACCAGTCTTTCCTTCTAAAATGTAGTTTAGCATTGCATGATTTAGAGAGTATGTGTAGGGCACAATGTGTATCAGGGTGGAGTATTAGATGGAGCATGGAAATAATTCACCAGAATCTGAGGAATGTTCAGTTTCTAATGCTTAACAAAAACCAGTGTGGAAGGTGTTGAACTTCTTCTAATTTCCATTCTATGTCATACAAAACCGCCTCATGCCAGTAAGTCTAGTCTTTGGAAAAACCCCTCAGGACATGGAAAAAAAGCATTTTGCATATGTTAGATAAACGTGCAAAATCTACTTTTTTGTCTTTTACCATGTAAGCAGCAAACAAAGCAAAGATTATTTTCTAACATAGGAAAAAAAGAGCTGATGTGTGAAAGGACTGTGATGTTTCTATCAGCTTGTCAGTGGTTAAAAAATATTATTTCTAAGTATATTTTCTGATTGCTTATGTCTTTTTCATCCTTCAATTTACAGCTAACACTTCCTCATGTGTACATTTTAATGATTTGCTCTTCCAAATGATACTTATCAAATTAGCTTATTCCAGAAAAAGAACCCATGAGGTAGTCTTCCTCAATCAGCCTTATTCCTCGAATTACTTCCTTATGTATGAAAAGGCAGTTATCACTTTTGATTACTCTTAGATAATTAAATAATGACAAAAGTGCCTAATTTATTAAATTAAGTAGCTTTTGCTCATAGTGCCTTTTGATGTATGATCTTGATTTTATTAACACAGCTTTTGCTTCAAAAATTGAAATACCCATTTTTGATTTTTGTATTGTGCATTAGATACTAAAGTGGTACAAAGCTTTTAGATTAGTAAAGGACATTTTGCAATCAGAACTTTCAACTTTTTAAATGTGTATTGACATAAATATACTTGATGTTAAAACTGAATTTTCGGTAAAAGGATTCTGACTGTCTTTTTGTTTCGTTATATTACTGGGAGAAGATGTGAGCTGGGATTTTCCTCTTCATTAGGTGCTTGCAAGTGCCCTGTGACAAAGGAGTACTGGAATCTGATGTCCCTGGCGCTGAAGTAGGGTGTTAAAGGGTGCTCCCTGACCACTGCTTGGCAGGTCCTTGCCTTTCTCGCTCTGCTTATAGCTCTTGCAACTGAACACAAACTGGGAAGTCAGAACTCCTTTCTTTAAGACAGAATATTGCTGATAAGCTTAGTGGTTTTGATATGCCCACCTAAGTTTCCTAGTATGGTCTTAGTATTAGAATATTAATGATTGCAGTCTTCTTATTAAAGCTTAGTCTTATTTCATTTGAAGGAGTGAATTCAGGCAAAACATTGAGTTTCTTTATGGTTTAGGTTTTGGAAAGGAAGTGAAAAAGGGTGGAATAACTATGAGGGAAAAATAAAGAATAAAATTGTGACTCCAGTAAGAAGAGAGAAGGTAATTTTAAAAGGCTACAAAAGAAAAGATAAAGGAAAGAGAAGTAATTAGATTGAATTCTCCACAATATAGATTTTCTTCTCACTAACGTTAATGGAAATCTACTACAATTCAAAGGGATGTTCTTATTTACAAGTGATTTTGAATGGTTGTGTGAGTAACAGACATTCTTTGCGTCAGATTTGAGATGTGTGGCCCTGGATGGGCCACAGTAGAGAAAAGCGTAAAGTCTATAATGCTGTTTCTCTTTTCTATGTGGATAAATCAGGTACTTAAAGGGAGGAAAGGGAGTACTAGCTACCATTTTTATAAAGTAGAAATAAGTTCATGTTTTGTGTCTTATTTGTTTTAAATTACTTCTGAGTAGTCCGTTGAGAAATAGAAAACAATTATGTTACTAAATGGCTGAATATTTATTAGTGTAGACAGTGTATATTTATACAAATGTATTGCTGGAGATTACAACTTTTGATTGAAGTCTGTGGAGATACCATACTGTGAAACTAATATACTGATGATGAGGCCCAAAGGATCTCATCTCAGTTTGTGTTTTGTTACAGGGAATTCTCTCAAACTCGAGCTTATTAAAACAAAACCACATTAACTGTTTGTACTGTGAGCTTTTTGTGGTGATTTTGTTCTTGCTGCTGGAAGTCTTCTCTTTTGCTACTGTCCAGTTTTTTCAGAAACTACCCTGTGTGAACACTTGTAGCATTTGCTAGCATCTTTCTGACCTTCTATCACAATAAATGTGATTAGCCTACCTTTTTTCCAATTGCAGCAATTGCTGCAACTGTGATACAGTGACTTATGACATCCTTTTACTTGCACTCTGTTTTCTTTACTTTTTTCTTTCCTTGAATAGAAACAGAAGGTTTAAGTTTCTGATACTTGTAAAAAATGCTCTCCATTCCAAAAACTACTTGAACCCCAAAATCATAACTTCAAGGTTTATTAATCAAAACTTGGGCAAACCTTAAATGCTAATAGTTTGCTTAATAACATAAAATTCCATTAAGAACAGATTTGTAATGTGTGAGAGTGCAATGGATATGATTACAGATGACTAACTAGAGCGTAGAAATATCTTGCCTTGCTTTAATTTTTCTATATCTTAGCTATCCGCTGATGTATCTGTCACAGCATAGAGATAGCAAGGCCTCCTAAATTATTGCTAGTATGCAATTTGAGTTGTACCAATCTAGTTCAGAAATTTCTGATCTGGCCTACAGTCAAAGTAATAAAGAATCACTTGACACTGAAGGCTATGGAATTTCATAAGGAAAAATGTGACTGAGTAATGAGAGCTATGCATAGGACAAGGGAAATTAAATATGTGTAGTTTTCTGTAGTTGTGATGTGTTTGCATTTTTTTTTTATTATAAGTTTTTATGTTACTTAACATTTAGTTGAGATTTGTGTGTGAAGAGTATGTGTTAGCTACTTATACTTCCAGCAGAAAGTATTCCCGTAGTATTAGCAGCATATATAAGAGAGTGTTCAATGTACTGGATAGATCTGGACATCTTTAAACACATACTCCAGAAGTAAGTGATACTCTGCAGCAGTATGGGTTCAGATGATTCGTAAGTGAAAGTATGTCAGATGATTCATAAGTGAAAGTATGTCTCAAAATTATAACATAATTTCCAATAGTTTTCTCTGAAATTGCTTTCGATTTGATTAAGTTACTGCCAGAACAAAGTATATCTTCTTTGCATTCATCTTTTGAAATAAGGTTATATTTTTAATTTATTTCTAATAAGTAATACATACTGTGAGTAATTGTTCTTTGTTTATAGATGACTGCTAGAGCAGCTTGAATTTTATAATAATTCATGAGAAATTAATAAGCACTCATAATGAATAAACTTAGGGACAGTTTAATGACTATTCATCAGCAGTTCATGCACAACAAATCCAAATGTTTATCAAAGATGCTCATAAACATAGTGCACAAGCAGCTTTAATGAACTGATAAAGAACATTAATGAACATTCATTATGAATTTCCCTTTGCTGGGAATGACATCCTCACAGGAGATCTTAACATTCCAAATTACTTTGCTTTTAAAGGAAAGAAATGTGAATATTTCAAAAAATGCTAGTACTTAAGATAGCAGTGAAAACAAAATACAGATTAAATTTTTTATTGAAACCAGTTATAAGCTGTATTGGCATCTAAGATCATCTGCTCTTCTCATGCTTCATGTGAGACATCTTGAGAGACCATTTTGCCAGAAGTCTGCCAGATTTATAGAGTTGTCATCTCCTAGTTTGTGGATTGGTATCTTTGGTGTGGATTTCATTTTTCATTTCATGTGGTGGTGTCTATTTTCCACAGAACTTTCAGCAGTTCCTAGAAAATTCTGTGCATTAAATTCTATCTTAAATGTTAGTGGAAAAAGTTGTGTTTCTTCTTGCCGATCACAGAAGCAATGTTAAGTACAACTTCAGTGCAGCAAATAAAATCGTAAGTTCAGGCAATTGTAAACTTTCTCAGTTAATGGTTCAGTTATGGGTATGTCTTAAACAACAACAAAAAAAATTGATGTTAGGAGCTATATATTATTCCTCTTGATTATCATTTCACTGTTGAAAAATGACTATATGCATGTTATATTTTATTCAAATCGCATTCATGATCCAAAATTAAAAGCTTCTAAAGCATTTGTTATTTATCATGGTTCATTTTCATTGATGGCACAGTCATAAGTAGACTAATCTCTTTTCACATTCATCAAATACAGTAATGGCTTCCATGTTATTTCTAGTAACTGAGGAAATTCTCCCTAGTACAGTGATGAAGACTTAGATGAATGACAGTTTAGCTATATGCTGGTTCCCCTTCACAGCAAGTTAAAATGCCATGTGCATCGTAGCAATCACAATCCCGTTGCAGAAACATTGGAGGTCAGCTGCATAAAATCACATTTATCTGCAGAGGAATTGGGAAACAAAACTGTTACTTCAACTGGCATATGTTTTTTATCTCTAATTCACAGGTATTGGAGTAAGATGAAAGCTGTGCTAATCATTGCACTGAATTTGGTTGGCATACAGAATAACTTAGCTCCTTCTGGTTTTACTACTACTGAGAACTCTATAGATACTCATACAATACAATGTATTAAAAATCATGTTGTGGGCACAAAGGAAACTTACATACATAAACCCAAGAATTTATTACTTGCATAATTGATCTACTCAAGCAATTATTACCAGTCCATATTTAGTTATTACAAAAAATAAAGAAGTGGAATGGAAAAGTCTCAGTAAAGGCAATCCAATTTAGTCTGTTACATATAGACTTGCTGGTAAATACTGCTGGTCCTGGTGTTTATAGTCATGATGCTTGTGCCTTTCTGGGTCCTAAGGGCACGGATTTCAGTCTGGTGTGTGTGCGTGCATGTTGGTGGAGGAGGAGTACAGTGTGCTGCAAGTCCTTTGAAGGCCAGAATGTGGAGTTGGCTTTTTTGTTTTTCTACTCCATTTGTGGTCATTTTTTATGTTTGCTAACTTATTCTTTGTTCTCTTTATTACCCCTAAAACTGGGTTTTTTTTTCCTTTCCCTCGCTCCATTTTTTTTAACTGACCACCAATGAGACCCCTATCCTTGGGATCTCCAATGCCAGCTGGGTCTCCATCTACTGTCATCTCATGCCTATAGTTCCACAGTGGCCAGTATTCTCACTTCAGGAGGCCTCTACCAGCCCTGTATTTCTGCTTGCATACATTACTAGGTTGTAATCATATCTCGCTTTACACAGAATAGCTACTTGTTATTATCATTGCAACATAAAAAGTAAAGCAGAAATAGAAGTCCTGTGATCATTATAAAAACACCAACCAAACAACCAAATGTCTGGTGGAGTCAAGTCAAGTAAAAACAAAGCTTCTGACACATCAAGACCAAGCAAGCCTGACAAGTCTTAGTCCGGAGGCCATGTAGGCTCAGTAGCCTGTGACTGGTTGCGGTGCTCCTGGGCTGCAGGATTACAGCCTTGACAGATACTTTCTAACTTCTCTCTCAGGATCAAAAGACTTAGTTTGAAAAGAATCTGATCAATAGTAAGTTCACTGAAGATAATGGGGTTAATATGCAATTTGTCCTGCCATGTGAAATAGTCTTGATTTTTCTGGTTTTTTCTCACTTACTACTTTTCCACTTGATTCTTGCACATCTTTATACATGTTTTCTTTATACATAAGGACTTCTAAAGTGTTACAACTATTTTAAAACTGGTTTGCATTTGTGCTAGAAAATACAAGCAACCAGGTATCTTTACCTGTTTCTTTATCAGATCCTTATATAACTGACTTACAGTGCAGTCATCAGATTCTGGCTTGTTCACCTCTTGATGAGATTTGATTTGTCCAGCAGCATTTCTGCTAGGGTCTTGCAGCAGAACTCTGTTAGGGAGAGTGCATAGCAGTGAGAAAAGCCTCTGGTACTGGCATTCAATTAGGTATTTAATCCTAATTGTTATACTTTGGTGAATGAGGTTGCCAATGTGAAAAGGTATCATATCTCTGAAAAAATATTGTGCTTTCAGAGGCCACAGAGGATCCTCAAATGTGATTTCTTATGCATTTCAATCTATTGGGAGTTTTCAGTGAAAAGAGGATGGCTGAGAATGTGCAAATAGTCTATGATAAATTTGAGGCCATACCCTAGACTTCTTCAAAGACAGTGACTGTGTCCAAAAACTTCATAGGATTATAGGATAATTCAAAACGGAAGTATTTTCAGGAGGGCTGTAGTGTGAACAGGGCCACCTATGAGGTCAGACTAGGTTATTTAGGGTTTAACCTGCTTGGGTCATGAAAACCTCCAGTGCTAGTTTTCTGGGCAGCCTTTTCCACTATCCATTTTTTCCTTGTATCCAGTCTCCAGTTCACAAAGCTTTTCCTTGTATCCTGTCATGTTCTCTCTTGCTTCATTTTCCATGATCTCTCATCCCCTCAGCATGCACTACTGTGAGGAGTCTGCTCTGTCACTTTCATAACTTCCGGCTAACTATTTAAATGTTCTTAATAAATTGATTTAAAAAGCTTTTACACCCATATTGATAGAGGATAAAATATTAATTAAATTTTAATGTAGAAATTAGCAGTATAAGGATGTATATGAAGATTTTTTTTTTTCCCCACCAAACTGCAAATCAATCTTTGGTCTTAGGTAGGTTTTCTATTTGCCTGCATGGAAAAAAAAAGTTCTACCTTGGCAGGATCATTCTTACTTTTTTGTTAAGCTAAATTTAACATCTGTGGTTCAGCTTTTTTATCTAATGGACACACACTAGACAGACTGGCTTCTCAATAATACCGTCATTTAAGAAGATTAATTCTTTTGTGTAGGGTATATTTCGAATTTGGACAGGTCAGATCAACAATATAATAACTGTTCTCTTTTAATTTCACTGAGGAGGTCCTGACTATCTACCACAAAGTGTTGCTGGCCATACATACTATTTTTTGTCTTTGGCACAATGCCTGCAGTCTTGCAATACAACATATCAAGAAGAATTTTGCCCTGAACTGTGGAACAAATTAGAGGTAGACAGGCATTTAAAACCAGATTTGATTTGCTGTATTTTGCAAGCTTTCTGAGGCAAAGTGATAAACCATAGCAGCTTGAAGTAATGTGATGAGAGCACTCTTATCACTCTGCATATGCTTAACAATGTTTCACTGTCATGCTGCCCTTAAAAAGTGTTTACAAAATAGAAAAAAACTATCAGTTTGATACAGATTTGTAATATCAGAAATGCTGAATCATGGATCCAAATAATCTATGTGTATAAAAGCATTACATGTTGAATGAATTAATTGTACATTACCTGGAAATTTCCACAGGTTGCTATTTTTCCCACTGATGCCCATATGAAAAGTTTAGAAGATATGTATTGAACTGGGCTTTGTTGAACATTATGGGGGTTTTTTTGTTTGTTTGTTTTTTCAGAACTAAAACAATTTTTTTCAAAAAATAATTCTTTATTTAAACAGCATTTACTGAACTTTCCTTTTTCCATCTTGTAGGGTAAGATTTAAGTTTTGGTGGAGAGTGTTGATAGCAAAACCCATAAGAAGGAAAATAGGATGTAACTTGATGTGTGAAAGGAAAACATTTAAACCACAGTCTTTATTCTCCAATACCAAAGAGCTTAATACTGGACTTGTTCTAGGAGCACTAAATATGTATGAGGCAGAGATGAAAAGACACAATACAACTACATCGAAAGAAATCTTGAGATTAACTTCTCGAACATACAAAACTTCATAGACACAAAGATCCATACTTAAGCATAAGCAATGCTAATAATTTATATTTTAAAAAATCCTACCCAACTGGGTTCAAGTCTGCATTTTTGGATGGGGATTAGAAATGAATAACAGATCATAGTCAAGTCCTTTCAAAAGTGAGACTCCAAAAATTGAATATTTTATATTTTTTCAGAGCCAAAAAATATGCAATGTAATTTAAATCATAGAAGCCCTTTACATTTTTCAGCATAGGAGTAAATTCATTAATTATGAGCCCATAGCAGCAAACAGCTTTCTTTGAGATATGAAGAAACTACATGAAGGTAACAAAACCCCCAGGTAAAAATGCAATAAAATACAATAAGCTCTTACCTGATCAAAACAGGATTGGCAGCCTTTATTTTTGGAGTAGGAGAAATATATGATAACATATAACCTTCACAGGACAGAACTGTGGGCTTTCTGATAGTCTCATAGGGGGATTATTGAAAGCCCCAGTAGGCTGAAAAAATTAGGCCTCCTCAAAGGTGTTGTGAGAGAAGACAGAAAAAATAAAGTAGTTCATCCCAAGGAGAAAGAAAGAAAGAATAGCTGCAACAAAAATCTGTTGTTAAAAGATATGCTTTAAAAAGATGTCTTTTGAAGTCTAAAAAAAATTAAAATTAAAAAAAAAATAAAAATCAGATATATGCCTCTCTGGTTCAAAACGGTGCATCCTAATGTTTTCAATTTCTACTTATTAATGAAAAACTAAGTCTTGGAATAGTATCAATTGTGTATAAATTTCCTAAGTTTCAAACATACTTGGATTTTGGGAGCTTTTATTCACTATTTATCAGCTAAACTCAAATATACTTTGTCTTTATGAGTCATTTTTTAGTAGTTAACTTGCCTTCATTATTTCTCAGACAGTTGGTTTGTTTGTTTTTTTTCCTGTTACTACACTCTGAAAGCTGGAGTAAGCCAGAGTACCTGGGTAAACAGAAATGAACAGGGGTGGCAAAGGAAACTATTTCTCCCACATCTTTCTTCCCAAATAAAACAGGAAAGTTCTAAGTGAGTTCTTATTTAGGGAATACCATTGCACAGTTGATATCCTTTCCAACTTTGTGTTCTAGAGATAATAAACTCAAGTGAGCCTGTAATGATGGCTAGACCTTTTATTCTATCGATTGCCTCATCCCATGAGTTCATTCTCTTGGTCTGAAATGTCCTTATGGCTGCTTTATAGCAAAAGTCAGGGAGCGTCCTTTTGCTTTCTCTTAGCATCCAGACTGTCCGACTTTCTAGTTGAGAGCATGTTGTAACCTCTGACATATAGAGAGATTCTCACTTCATTTGGCTTGTTGAATAGTTCTTTGCCATATGCTGAGGCTGTAGCAGAAGCTGAAGAAAGTTGGAATGTACTTTGTGGAGATAGGAGATGCTGGAACAAATGCCCTCAGACTGATGACTGAGCAGTGTGCTGGTTGTTGATCAGTTTCTAAAATAATTCAGCCACTTGTTCTGTAACGTCTTGTGCAAGCCTTTACCTTCATAGGAGAGTTCAGAGATACAAAATCAATTGATTCATTCACTGATCACATCATTAAATCTGTACATTTTCAATCCCTCTTAATATATTTAAAGTATGCAGATACAAATGTAGAGCAGAAAATGAATGGGTACTAATAATGTTATTATTATAAAAATGTGAGCGATTAGTATGTCTTAGTAAACTGAAAGGAGCACAGACCTTGCTGGTGAAGTCCATTTTAAAAAAGACTTTGTCTTGGACAGATAACACCCTATGAACAGATCTTTAAAGGTTTCTAATTAAGTCCTTTTCTAACCTTGATAAAAATATTGAATTCTTTAATCACTATTGGGTGTTTCTTTTTCGCTGAGGGGTGCATAAATATAATCTCAGATTTCTGTGAATGCATTTCAGTGTATAATTTTTCTATTTCCTACAAATAACCTGTGGCTAGAACTGCAAATGCCCCTTGTTTGGTCTCAAGGTTATGTATTATCAGGTTGCTAAGGAAAAATAAAAAGGAAAACAACAAAAGCACAATGGTATTACTATCAGAAAGCTGTCATTCATTCTCCTTGAACAAGCATTGCAAATATACTTTAAAATCAATGGTTTGGGATTTTCTTTCCCTTTTAAAATCATTGAGATGGGTTGACTATGAGTTTGTAAGCTGGTTGGAGGAACTATTCTCATGTTCATCACATTCTTGTCTGGTACTAATAGGCCCTGGAGAAGCAGTAAGCAAATCTAGGAATGTTTGATGTCAGTGCTCTTGAAATGAATCAGAACTTTGATCTAAACCCTCAGCCTTTAACAGGGATTAATATTAAAATGACATGCTGAGGGAAAGTTGTATGATTTCTCTAGCCATCACACAATATGGACAGTATTTAAATATATGTATTAATGACATGACAAGCAGTTAATATTATCAGTGAGGTCAAATAATAGCTATGGATTTTCCTCAGACTTGGCTTTACCCTGTGGTACAGAATGCTTCCTGATGCTGAGGACTGGCTTCTGACTCCTCTGACTTGCAGCTCCTGACACTGCATGACTGGTTGGGAGCTTTCAGAAGAGTCGAGGTGTTCCTTAGACCAAATCATCAAACAATATTTCCTAGTATATTCTGTCTGCTTTTCGTTTTGTTCTCTAAGGAGATGTGAATGTAATCCATTCTGTAAGGATGTTTTTGAAGTCCTTCTCCTAGAGCTAGCTCTTTGGTCTGTCCAAGATACACAACCATTAGCTAATCTTGTTTTGGTTTAGTAGCTCCCATGACTTCACCAAGTTGGTAGCGATAAAACTTCTGTTTTGCAGTCTAAGGATGGTATCTGCTTCCTCTTGCTCACACTTTTTTTCATCAGCCATGAAAAGCTTTGACTTACTAGCCCCTGAAGAACATAGCCAGCCTGCCCCTTCAGTCAGTAACAGGAGAAAGCTGGGACATTTCCAACCCCCCCCACACTGGAGGAGATCTCCAGCAGGACCAATTGCAGCGTGTGAGGAGGGGGTTGTTCCACTTTAGACTCTGAAAAACCAATCTCTGAATGTAAAAATAATTTAGCTCTCTAAATCATTAGATGTCTTAATTAGAAGTTGCAAAGTTTTCTAACATTTCTATTCAAATATTTCTTGGTCCTTTTGCTTGGAAACCAGTTATAGGAATCAGTTTCCTTTTATTTTTAATTGTATAATTTAATTTTTCTTCTCATAACTGACCCTAGTGACAAAGAGGTTAATTAATGTTAATTCTGATGAGCTTTCTTAGATACGGATACCTGTCCACAAAGAAAGGGATTGATGCCACCGCATTATCTCATGTGGCTCCCAGAAGAACTTATCAGATGATGAAGTCTGAGTTGCTACCGACCTGTGAGGCAAACACAAAGGCAGTAAAAATGTTCACACAAAAATTGTAGCACTTAACCGGTCTGCCTCTGCCTTTTCTACTCTTTATGGCAGATGCGTTTAAATGAGGTTTTTCACCATCCTACTTTTCCTGCAGTTGCATGTCAACTTTGTGTTTTTGCTACTCAAGAAAGGGGCAAATGTTTCTTTCTCACAAGTGAGCATATCAACCTACTTACTTGAAATTTTTCTATGACAGCAGGAGGCTGTGGAATTTATGCACAGGACTGTGCAACAGCCCTGTTTTCTTAAGTTATTTTTACTACTAGCTGTACTTACTGCCTGTGTTTTTTTACAGTGTATATAAAATAATTTATTTTTTGTCAAGTCATTGTCACTTCTAAAGCACCAGGTGTAGTAAAATGTAAGTGCTGTATTTTTTGTGGATTTACAGAGTTTCAGCCTTTCTACCTTTGGTGCAAGTCAACAAGGACTTCTTGCCTGGGATGTGGTTTTAAAAGAGTGGATTATTCTTTTGAAAAGCTTTGATCACTGCAGTCATATTGTTGAACCTTTTATCTTGCTAGTACATTGATTTTAGCCAAAGATTGCCTTTCATGAAACTCTGAACTTTAAAAGCACCTCAGTTTCAAGGAAAAATATTCTGTGAAACATCTGAAGGCTCAGGTTTGATCTTTTTATGTGCATATTACTTCTGACTTATTTTCTGTGGGACGGTTGTATAATGCTTGTGCTTCTAAAAAGTGAATTATTCACTACCAGTATGGAAAAAATGGTGAGAATTTAAAAGTGTATTTTCAGTAGTGAAAGCTGGTTTTGTTAATTGGTTAATTGGGCAAACCATCTATGTCTTGATGTTGTTATAGATATTGAAACACAGAATTCAAGGGGTGAATGCGTGTCATATGTAAATTGTTTTTCTTAATGTCTATTATTCTTTGGAATTCTCTAGAAGATTCTCAACTGGACTACATAAAGCACCTTATATAATTTTTAAAATGTTTTGGAAGAGATGCAAGGAAATCTGTTTGCTGGAAAGCAGGACAAAGATTTGGAGTGTGTATTACAAACATTATTACTATACTGCATAATTTCGAGTAAAAGTGGTATATTAACTAAAACCACATAAGATAAGAAAGCATATTTGAATTCTGTGACTTGTGTGTGTTTCTGAGTTTGTAGCACTAAATTTCATGTCACTGGTACATGGTCTAACTATTAGTCTTACTATGTAAATTCTAGAAGAGCATGAAATGGCAGGAGAAAGCCTTCACATTAATTTTTCTCTCCAGAGAAAATAAATCTGAACTAAGTTGTTCTGCTAAGGCACTGCAAGATTGCAACTACAAGATGAGGTCTGGCAACCTCATCTGAACAGCCAGCAAGGAAAGAAAATATCTGTATTTAAGTAGGCAATGCTCTAAGTCAAGGTCAGTCTGTTCTCCCAGAGCACTCCTTTATCGACATTTATATTCCCTCTAAAAGCTGTATCTCAGAAGTCTTCATTTTAGGAAATATTCCCCAATGGCTGCTGAATGTGAGAAGTACATCGAGCTTTCTGGAGCACCGGAGCTTTACAGCCTATACCAAAGCATGTACAAATGAATGTCTTGATTTAATATTTATGTATAAATTCATATTCTTGAGATTTTATTTTCTAAGAGTGTCTTAAATCTTTTATATTTACTCATGTCTAGAATTAAAGGAAAAGGATACAATATTGCTTTACATTTCAATTGTCTAAGGTTCTCTTAGTAATGCTGGACATAAACCATTTGAACAGAGGGAAAAACAAAACTTTATGCCACATTTAAGTCTTGCTGTTAAGCTGTGTCAGTTTCCTAATTAGAATTAATATGCAGGAATTAAGATAAATTTTCCCTATCTTAATTGGATAAGAATCTATAAAAAAAAGCATGATTCCAGATACAGCTGAGACATTGATTTCTTCCATTATCTTTCAACAGTCTGTGGGACTAAAATTTGGGTAGCAATTGAAAGGAGGTGGATCATCTATCTTGTAATTGTCAAAAAAAATTAAATGCAGCCAAAGATAAAAAAAAAAAAATTGCAGCTGATATTCTCCTTTTTTGGTGGAAGAGTAAAAATCAGTTTTAATTAATTTATGAAGCGAATAGCACCCTTATTTGAGTGTTCCCACTCAAACAGCTCTTTAAAAAGTGGCTCTCACAATTACAAGGTACTCCTCACAGACAGAAATATTGGTTGTATTCTATGTTAATTTTGCTATAATTTGGTCTTCCAGTCTCACACTTTGTGCAGCTAAAGTTTCAAAAGCCAGTGTATTGCTAAGCAGTACATGCTTCTCTAACTGCTTCTTTTCTTTGACTACATTTGTTTGCCTTCTAAATTTAATGTCAGGCTCAATAACCCTGTTTTTATCAGGAGGTATTCCAGTGCTCACTAGTGTTTTTCTGGGACTTTTTGGTTTGCCTATGTTCTTCACACATTTTACATTCATATCTGCAGATTTGTTTTCTGTTCATTGTACTTGTAACAAATCCATTCATTTCTGCAAGTACGAGATGTGGGCTAGTTTGTCAGATTATTTTTTAGGCATTAGCTGTCTAACAAAATAAAGCCTTTTAGCTCTCTCTCTGTGAAAGCCCACAAACATGAAATCTCCTGCAAACTCATGTTAAATAATTTTCATGTCATAGGATTTTGCCTGTTAAGATCTCCTGTTTCGCCTGTGTCAGCATTTAATTTCTTCTTAGTTACAGAATCAGGGAATATTCTGAGTTGGTATCATCAAGCCCAGCTGTCAAGTGAATGGGCCATGTGGGGATCAAACCCTCCACCTTGGTGTTACGAGCACCATTCACTAACTAACTGAGCTAAATATTGTTTAGTCCTATGTAAAAAATCTCTAAATTCAACCTATAGACAATGACGTTTAGCTGAGGTGCACTAAATTTAGCAATCAAGCATGCATTTCAAGCCAGTCTTGTAAGCACACATTTATATAAACAGTAGAGACATGAAAGATTTTCTATAGAAATTAATCTCATTTCTGTACAACCATATCTTCAGATGGGTGGGATAGCATTTCTGGAGATGCTATCATAGGTACATGTCTTGTGGTAGAAGCAACAGCTATTCTGTATTTGGGTTGTGTGCCCTAATCTACATTCAGTTAACATAGCCAAACTCCTAATTTCCAGAACTGTAAGACAGGTGACTCCTATAGAACTTTCATAGTTATTTTTCTCTGCCTAGCCTAGGAAAATAGTGTTTTCAGTAAAAATCAGCCTAAAGTGTCACACAATTAATCTTTCCCTACAATAATTCATAGTCATGAAGATAAACAAGAATGTCAAAAAAGACTTTAAAAGTGTTACAAAAAACCTTGAAAGTTAAAAACAAAATCTTTATTGCAGATATTATTGAACTGTACTTAGATTCAAAATGCTGAAGCCAGACTTGAAGAAAGATGTGAAGCAGCCAGGTGTAATGAAGTGGAGGCAATGTTTTGCTGCTTTTTTAATGCCTATATTTGTTAGTAGTGAAACATAATGATTCATTCTAGTCAGAGTTTCTCACTCTAATTCTCTTAGTAGTAATTCCGAATATGTTAGATTTTGTTGTTTGGCAACTCCTAAGTACTCAGTACTTCCATTGTTACTGGACACAAATTTATGGGGCAGGGAGAAGGTAAAAAGGCTATAGAACATTTTTATTATTGGTCGGCACAGTGCATGTGACTAAGAAAAGGCGTGAGTGTTGTGCATTCTCACTACTCTCTGCCTCAGCCTGATTCATACAGTCTGTGGCCTTTTCACCTCCATAAAATATTTGTAAGTCTTTTTATTGTGTACTCAAGATTTCTAGGCCAATTATTTCCAGGAAAGAACATTTTAAGTCAGAACCCAGAAAGCACTGTCAGAACGTAAGCTTCCCATACCCTAAACTGACCCACTAGATTCTCCTGCTGCTATAAGTCTGAAGCAGTTGGAAACTGGACACCTATGGACAACTGCGTGAGGCTAATAGCCCCAGCTGCTAAGAAGCCAGCTCCTGAAGCAATGCTGAACAGATCTCCTGGTGATCATGGTGAATAGGGCAAGCCCCTTATATATCTGATCTGGGAATGTACCTGGCCTCCATGGTGCTTCCCGAAGAGTTGGGTGGGGTGGATGGGGCCAGAGCCATGGTGTAGGGAAGCTCACCCCTACAGCTGTCCTGTCTCCACTCATATACTTAACACTAATGTGCAAACAAGTCCTTTTTCTTTCTACCTTAAGAACAGGGAGGGTTCTTCAAAGGACTCCTTTTCAAGGAGATTTGTGAGAATTTTAGGTGTGAATTCTTAAAAAGCTTTTTTGTAATTTTATTGACAGCACACTCCTGGAACATCTTTGAAAATACAGCTGTATTCTCTTCATGCATAACTAGGAGAATCAATTTTTGAAACAACGATGTTTTTGGGGGAAAATGGGGGCTCAAAGAGTTTTCTCCTTAATTTTCTAAAATTGTAAAGGATTTTATTTTAAAAATATAATTCCCCAACAGCACAACATACTGTTTATATTTAGGCTTTCTGAAGGCTTTAAAACTCTTTGATGTGAAGGTTATCTTGTAATTGAATGTGTGTGCACAGTATATACTGAAAGAAATTCTAACTCTGCCTACAAAGGAATTGCATTTTTAAGCATTTCTTGCATGAGTGAGCTAGGACTGCTATGTTATTCAGAGTCACACTACTTTATTTAAACTCAGATACCAAATCAATGAAATCTCCATCACAATTCTGAGCAAATCTTGAACCCAGACAAGTAACAAGACTAAAGTCCAGTAAGAAGATACCCTAAGTGGAAAAGTTCTACTGCTGTTGAAATGTTAACTGTAGGAAGAGTTACAGATCATGAATTTGTTTGTCTTGACAAGCAACTGCTGCCAGTAAAAACAAGACAGAAAAGCTGTGCTTTGACTGACTGAAGCTGACCTCTGTCAGTTACTTTGTCAGAGATAAAATGGCAAGATGTCGCTGTGATCGTGAATAGACTCATAAATACTCAAATCTCCACCTTGTATTTTGGAATACTCAGATTTCAAACACATATGAATTAGTTTGGTAAAATTGAGTTGTGCTGATCTGTTGGCAAAGGAGTTGATTACTGTATTATGCAAAACCACTAGAGCAAATGTATGTGAATGCTTCCGGAGTTCCTCAAAAGGTTAAATGTTATACTGTGATGACTGCACCTGGGGAGGCAAGCCTGAATTTGTGCACGGTATACAGTCTCAACTCTGTTTGCAAATTTATGCCACTGTAGGGTGCAAGGCATCAGGTCTGCATACAGCTACATTGTTGTCTGGCTGTGGGAACACCTCCCTAGTCATCTGGTACTTCAGCAGAGTTCATCAAAGCTGTTATTTCTATGTATGAGGAGAGGAGGAAAAGCAAAGCTGAAAGCAATGGGAAGCCTGTCACTGAATTTGTCTGCATCACACCATCCGTGTGAACTCAGTGTGGCAAGAGTCCCAGGGAAGTGGGAAAGGAGGCAGTCTTTTTACCTCTCCACAGAGGGTGCTACTGCCTGCAGGATAGGTTGACCTACTGAGGAGGGGATTAGCCCTCACAATGTGAGGATATTTGGATCAGAATGGCAGCAGGTTAGGCTATTGGATCAGGCACGTGGGGGTGAAGGAGTCTCTTCACCAGAGTACAAAAGAAAAAATTGTTTGGAATGTTACAACAATTTTGCGATGTTAAAAGCCTAAAAATGTAACTATTATTCACCAGTAAAGAAACTCTATTCAGAGTAAAGGTTGTCTTATTTTGAGAGAATTTCATAACCCCAGTGAGGTGATTAATGAGCAGTTTTTGGCAGGATATGAAGGGCATTGAGTTTTAACAATTTTCCACAAAAATCTGATGTGCTAAAACAGTTATGAAATGCAAGTCAATGTAGATTTTAACAACATAGTATGACTTCTGGACAAAAAATTTTTAAAATATCACTGCAATACAAGTGCATCGTAATGGTATTTTTATTCTGAAAACTGCCTGCTGACTTATGCATATGCAGGCATATATGTTTACATATATGTTTACATAAAAACAGACTAAGCAACTACCTCCTTACACTATGGGAAAAAGAAGAAAGGTATAAGAATATGCTGATAATTAAGAAGAAGAGAGGTTTAAGAAGGGCATTTATTAGGAGATTTACTGAATTTTTAATCATATGGCATAAGACTTTCCAAATAAATTTTAGTTTTCTATCAAGCCTTCTAGAATTAGTATGGTGTCTGAAATAAATAGAGGTATAATCTGATTCCCCAGCCAATTCTGCAGTGCTAAAAGTACAGGCAGAACCCAAAGGAGCAGAAGATCCCCAAGTTTGTCGTTCCTTTTGCTACAAATACCAAATAGAGTAGCAAAAGAATTGCTTAATGAAAGTGTTGAAATACATTGTGACATTTCCGAAAATCAGATACAAAAAGTGTGTATATTTGCTAGCTGTAAGGAAACCATATACATACTAAATACTTACTAGATACGCATACATACATGCATTCCTGTAAACAGTAGATGCTATGGTACATTTTTCTTTTCTGAAACTGGGTTGGAACCTTACATTTGGAATTAATGCAAAACCCCCCCCACAAAACAAGGAGTTTTGTTAGACAGATGTCACCTTGGAAAAATAAGGATTAAGTCTTAAAGAGATACTTTGCTGGATCTTCTTCAGTTTCTGTGTTAATTCAGGAAGACTGCTCTGGAGATTATAAGAAATGAAGAAGCATGCTCAGGTTATGAATATTCTGGTTTCTGCCTTGATGAATGCAGTGCTGATTGCTTCCTAAAGATGCAGCAATTCATGTGTTACCACTTTCCAATGTACAAAGGCACATGAAAAGGAGCCAAGAAAAGTCTGGAAAAACCTGGAACTCATTGATAAGGGCCATTTTTGCATTGAAATTACTTTTCATAAAAAACAGTTCATATCTGTCTGCCTAGCAGTTATAAGCAGTTAACAAAGGTTTTTTAATTTTAATTTGCTCAAATTAATAATATTTATTGTATTACATAATCCTATATGTTAAAGAACAATATAGAATAGCATATATCTGAGATGTTACCCATCTGTTCATGTAAAAATATCACCTGTGTATTTCTGTATGAGGGACAGTGTCAGTGGAAGAGGTGTGTTCCCTGGGAAGTGACTGGTAGGCAAAGGATATCTGAACTGAAGAATAGTAAATGGAAAAAAGTGAATGGGAAAGACTAAGAGCAAAAGGGTGAAGAGGGAGCACAGTTATCTCTGAGGATAAGAGGAATAGATGTATGGGTATACAGCTACTTAAAATCATGCATGTTCATAGGAAGAAACAAAATATTCACTTTGTCTGTATTATTTTCTGCAGAATTTTCTTCTGTTTATTGGGTTTTTCCAGTCATAATAGCTAAGATAACAAAAAGGGTTAAAAAATGAATATTGATATTCATTTAGATGTAAGCATTTTGTTTCCATAAAAAATGCAGTACATGTATCAATGAATATGCTGAAGGTTGTAAGAATTATAAAGAAATTGTATAAGTAACTTGATTTTGAATGATGTTAAGATTCTAAACCCCTTGTATCTTCAAAAATAATTAAAATAAGCATACTGGAACTTCTAATATTTGACCTGTAAGGCTGATTGTCAGAAGTAATGAGTTGAGTTTTTCTTGCTTCCGTTGAATTTACCTGGCACTCATTACAGAACTGAATTTGATAGAAGAATAGAGATGGAAAGAGAGAAAGGACAGACAGAAAAAATCATAAAAATCCTGGAATAGATCCCAAAACTGAGTAATTATGTGCTTTTTCTTTTTTAAACTAAGTATTATTGTCTTACTTGATGTACCTGGTCAAGTTCTTTTGTTCCTTCACATATCCATTGATAGTCTATGATTCTAGCAGAAGGGAGAAGGAATGTATCAGATGAGAAGAGGGGGAAGAAGTTTATGTCAGATACAGCACGTTTCATGAAATAGAATCTGTGTGTCTGAACAGAAGAGTAATTTTATGAGTGACATCTACCTGGGGCTGTCCTGTCTGACATGACAGAAACTGTAGAAGGAGATGTGTGAAAAGACAGGACCGAAACATCAGGACATGTAAATAGTGGTTATGCATCACACATTCCATCACGGGAAATTAAAAGGTTAATGAAAATCCCTGATTTCCAAAACAATACACTTTCCAATTTTTAAATGTTTTGTCAGCAAAGGGAAAACAATGTCATGGGGAACATGGGAGAAAACATAAACCCCTCTAACATCTGTTCCAGTTTTAACTCACGGAATAAGCCCAGGAAGATGAAGCAGATTTGAGAATATTTGCTGGGTGTGCTCTGCTACAGCTCAACCTCAAGGGCACAATAAACTTAGAACAAGTGCTTAGAAACAGATCAAAGATCTATTGAATTATTTTGCATTTTTAACCTCTGACCAGAACACCATATCCTGAATACTGTTGCTGTTAATTGGAGAGCTTAAAAGATAAGTAGCATACAGGGAGAACCATTGCCATAGGAAAGTAAAACTGTGATTAATTATGGCATATTCCCTTGTCTATTCAATATGTTTATGTAGAATTTTTTTTTATTCTTTCAGCAATAATATTAGAACTTTTCCCCTATTGAGTAGTATTTAAACTCATGTGTATGCAAATTTAAAAGATGAGAATGTGCATAAGTATCTATTGAGCTTATTGTTACCTACTTAGAAAAATTAAACACAGATCTCAGTGAAAGTTGTTCACACATATTTTTCACCGTTTAGTGTCAAAAGTTAAATTTATTTGAAATCTAGGTCCATTTTGAAGAGATCAATACTTAAGCAACTCCGTTTTCAACTTACACATTGGTCTATAACCCAATGGTATGTCTTTAAAGTTCATTGAAAAGTCAATGTGTGCTTTTCAGTCTGTCTTGAATAATAAGATCGCTCTGGATCAAGTTGGCTGTCTGTTAAATGTTGATGATCAAACGATTTTATAAATTGATACACAATACTTTGAATTATGTGTATTCCGTTTCATGACATTTTTTGTTATTTTCCCATGTTTTGGTGACTAGTTACCAAAATATGTGAAGTTCTTTCTAATGGTATAACAAGCTTAACAAAACAGGAAAAAAAGTGTTACTGAATTTTAATTCCATGAACTGAAATTGAAATTCATATCAATTCAGCACATTTCAACAACCAAGTAGTACTGAGTAGTGGATGAATGTTTTTATTTGCATGTTCAATTGTTTCTTTAAACAATAACAGTAACGCTACTTTATACATATGAAAATCCTAGAATATGAATTTGATTGAAGTTAATAGGCTTTTGTAATTTAAATTAATAACCTTCAATCCTATGTTTTGTATATTGACAAGTCTGTGTCTCTGACCAGATTGCTCTTCTTTCTATTGGTTCAACCATATACTCAGTGAAGTGGAACTAAGAGCTTGAAATTCACTTAAAATTACAGGATGCATTTGAAAGCATTTACCTGGTAGTAAGAAAGTGTTATGATCTACAAAAATCTACATTTTACCCTATTACTGAATTTAAAGAGAAATATGTAAAAGTAGAAGATGATTCCTTTTAAAGCTAATTGTGGTCTTCGTTGTTTTTATTAAAAGGAAAGTCTCTTGATTGTCACACCTGGGTATGTGATCCACAGCTTTAGATTCAGAAGAAATTCTGGTAATAAATACTTTTAGCATCAAAATATGACTTCTATGTCTATATTTTTCTTTTCCTAACCTTTTGAACTTACTATTTTGTGATATATGGTGATGGACATTTATACCTATTAGTTTGGTATTTCATGGCAAGTATAACAATTTAGAATTTGCAGTCACATTGTATAACAAAAAAAGACTAATACCCAGAGACTGACCTTTATTAATTACCTGTAATTTGTCAGCTGGCACCTTAGGGTTTGGTTTGTTAGTTTGGGGTTTTTTAAAATGAAAAAGTCCTGCTTAACGTAATCAGTAGCAATTAAAAGAATTACATATGGCACTTTCCTTTTTTAGCATAAGGTCAAGAAAAAAAAGGCGATGCCATTTCATTAAAATGTAAATATGTCAACTGAAATTTAGATAACTGAGTATTAATGATTTAATTAACAGGATGAAACCTTCTTAAAAGCAAAGAGGAGATTCAATAATGCCAGTCTGAGCACAGGTAATAACTGATTTCAGTAGAGAAATACTGTCTTCAGTGAAAAAGTCTTTTCATAAAATCATGAGCTTGAATATATAATGGTTTATCTTTAGTGAATATATTCATGGGAAAATAAAAGGCTGAATAAAATTGAAAGAAAGCTATCAGCTGTATCACAATTTCAGGTTAGGCAATTTAGATTTACTTCAACAGTTTTTCTAAATAAAGCTTTGATACGTTTCATGAAAGAAAAGTGCAATTTGCTATTAAATTGGTCTATTTACATAAGTTTTGAGAGGAATAACCGTTCTCAGTAAAAAAGTAAGCACTTATATATAGCTCTGAACATTAATGATTATGTGCCAAATACATCTAGCCAAATACATTTCTCTTTTGTAATTCCAATAGAGCTGCTGTTGCTGAACTCAGAGATGAATTTAGTTCTGTGTACATAAAGACTAATGACTAAAACTACAAGAGATGCTAGTCCTCAAACACCGGCAATAAGCATATCAATTTAATACGCAGGTCCTCAAAGCATTTGTCTATTTGTCTTTTGATTCTGGAGTCACCCATAGCAGACAGGAAAAACTTGAAACTTTTTGTTGGTAAAGTTAACCTGTGTGTTTCAAGTCATCTCTATGACTGCTTAAGCATTCACAGTGCTTAATGGTCAGGTTGTACAACTGCAGTTGCCAACAGTTGTTCAAAAGTGTAAACATTTTTACTCCAATTTTAGACACGTGCAATGGCTTTTAACAAGGTTTGGATCATTTTCTTAATTTCACCACTTGCACCAATTGACAAGTAGGTTGTGCACAGACTGAGTCAGTTCTCTCCATTGCAGCTTTCCAGGTATCTGAACTAAAGCATAAAGCTGTAGTTAAATCTTTTCATAAAGCTTGCTTGCAGCCAGAAAGCTGCATGTCTAAAGCAACATTAGTTGACAGAAGCAAACAGGGCATTTCTTTAGCATTTAAGTACAACTTGTAACTCATTTAGGCTTCAAAATCATGAAAATTGTCTCTATAATGTCATTAACACATCACTTGTCTACTAGAATCTCTGGGCAGATTGGCACAATTGGCAACTTTACTAGTGTTGTGACACTGACTTTTGCTACTTTGTGCTATGCCACTACTATCTTTAGCATGTTATGATCCACAGTTGAGTCCCTCTCATTTGCAGGTTTGATTTATTAGAATAGCAGACTTCACATAACATCTTAAAAAAAATATAATTGCGTTGATCCTGCATTGGACAGGAAGATGGATTAGTAATGTCCTATTGAAGTTTGTTTCATGTATATTCTATAGGTATCCTATAGCACTCTCCTGAGAAACTAGCTTCCCATGGCTTGGACAGATGCACTTGTAGCTGAGCTAAAAATTGACTGAAAGGCCAGGCCCAGAAAGTGGTGGTGAATGGAGTTACAATCCAGATGGGAACCAGTCACTAGTGGTGTTCCCCAGACCACAGTGTTGGGGCCAGTCCTATTAAATATCTTCACTGACTATCTGGACAAGAGGATTGAGGGCACCCTCCGTCAGTTTCGGATAACAGCAGCCTGGGTGGGAGTGTTGATCTGCCACAAGGTAGCAAGGCTCTGCAGAGGGACCTGGATGGGCTTGATTGATGACAGGACAATTGTATGAGGTTCAAAATGACAAAGTGCTGAGTCCTGCACTTGGATCACAACGACCCCTGGCAGTGCTACAGGCTGGAGTGGCTGGAAAGCTCTCTGGTGAAAAAGGACCTGGGGCTGCTGGTAGACAGCCAGCTGAACATGAGCCAGCATGTGCCCAGGTGGCCAAGAAGGCTTGTGTCAGAAATAATATGGCCAGCAGGACCAGGGCAGTGCCTGTCCCTCTGTACCCAGCACTAGTGAGGCCACACCTCAAATCCTGTGTCCAGTTTTGGGCCCCTCACTACAAGAAAGACATTGAGGTGCTGGAGCGTGTCCAGAGAAGGGCAATGGAGCTGGTGAAGAGTCAGGAGAACAAGTCCTTTGAGGAGCAGCTGAGGGAGCTGGGGTTGTTTAGTCTGAGAAAGGAAAGATCGGGGGAACCTTATCGCTGTCTGCAACTACCTGAAAGGAGGTTTTGGACAGGTGTGGGTTGGTCTTTTCTCCCACTTAACAGGTAACAGAATGCGAGGAATACTCTCCATTGTGCCATGGGAGGTTTACATTGGAGACAAGGTTTTGTGGTGAGGATGGCAGAGCTAGGCTTGGGGTTGGAGTCAATGATTTTAGAGGTCTTTTGCAACCTTAATGATTCTGTGGTTCTCCATCTATATTCTATGTACTCAGAACTGCCGCGCTGGATTGGACCTCAGGAAAGATGAAGGTGAAGTAGTTGTATTTCATGTAGTACCCTGTGAGTTGCATCAACAAGAGAGGACATGGGAGTTCAAATTATTGATTGCATGAAAAACCTGAGTATTTCCTCTTACACTACAGAATAATATGTTAAACATTATCTATAATGCATTCTGGACATTTAATTTATATTTTTGAATAAAGAATAAAGAGATGTTTAAAATGGGGCAGTCTTATTATGCCAGTTGGTTTTTTAGAGTCCATTAATAAAATAAAATGGAAAGAAACAGAATTCTAGGGAATTCTTCTCACTTGCAGGACCACTGGATTAGCAAGGTCCCAAGTAAAACTATGGATGAAGAGTTTTTATTGGAAATACAGAGATATATTTGGCCTGTGTTGAAGTTAGGCAGCCACTGAGTGGCAATTCAAAGGACATTGAGCAGTGAGGTGTGAGAGAAGACTGAAAGGGGGTTTTCCAAAGTATCGTTTCAGTTACTTCAGCAATACTAATATCTTGAAAGATGCTCTATTTAGATGAATCAAAAATCTTACTGTATAGGAAAAAACACATTTTGTGCATTAGATCTCTATTTCTCTTTCATAATTTTGAAGGATGATCATTGCTAGAGCAATAGCCAAAGAGTAATTTATTTACAGTGCCAGTGAAGAAGTCTATTCCTAGTCAGTCCTGTGAAAATAAAATTAAGCCAGACCAGTGTTCAAACACAGAATATTTTATTTGGCTCTTGAGTATTATATTCAAACACACAGACACTCAGAAAACACTTGAAAAAAAACCTTCCAATGGTAAAAATGTTCCTAAGGACATGATTCTGTCAGATTAACTGCTGCACACCTACATTAGTGTAAAATAAGAATATGTTTTCAGATATTGGATGGTTACTCCTTATGAAGTTACCACACAGCAGCATTGCTTGCTCATGGCTGTTGCTAGATTCTATTAGCATCTGCTGTTAAATGTTGGTTCTTCTAGTGGTGATGTCTTAATAGTAGCCACTGAAGTTGTGTAAACTTCTTAGTCTTCTTTAATCAGCACTGAATAGAAAGAGAATTTTTAAATTAACAGTAAAGCTTTATTGCATTTATGTTAGGTCACCAAAAATTGCCATGGTCATGGAGTTCCTGAAGACTGCTAATATCTAACACAACTGTATTTTAGAAGAGTGTTATGCCAATTGTTCATCTCTCAATATGCAGAGATTATTATTTAATACATTTCAGTCAAATTGTGGAAAGACCAAAACTTGCTGACACTTCTGAGACTTCTATTCACCAGTCTTTATTATAACAGTTTCTCAAATGTAATTGCTCTGAAATTCATTTTCTAATCCTGCAGTTTCAATTGTTGGCTAAAGATTGAAATAAGAACCAGAGCCTAGATACTCAGAGGATTCTCAGAGGGCTTGGACTTAGGTATTGCTGTTGTGTTAGCAACTATGCAGTAGTTGTGCCTTTGACCTTAGTTTAATTGCAAAAGATGATCTGTAGTAAGAACTTTGTATGAAATGTAAATAAATGTCAACTGGTGTATTAACAGGCTAATTTATTCATTTGAATAACAATAGCAAAACAAATGTAGTATTCATTAATAAAAACCAAGCCTATGTTGAGGCTGGGAAAGCACTGTAGCTGTGGGGCTCCTCCAGTAAGTATATTGGCATGCAAAATTACAACCCTGGCAGAGAAAATGCAAATGAATAGGGGGAAAACCAAAATGTAACACCGTTATTGTGCTGTCGGTATCAAAGTTTCTCAGTGATCAGACTGGGGACCAATTTAATTCTATTTTTTTTAAACGGGCACTGAAGTGTGAAGTTCTGCTGAAAATTCCAGTGGGCAAAACTGGAGGACACAATAGATAAAGGAGTCAAAATAGCCTTATAGTCAGACGTGAATGATCTTGAGGATGATGATTTGCTCTTTAAGCTAGTAAGTAGAAATGAGATGTAACTTACCAGTATAAAGTGCAAATCGTGCACTCAAGGAGCAGACAAATGATTCCTAATCCTCAGGCAAAATTACCCAGGTAACTTAAACTGGAGTTAGTTCCTCATTAGCATCTCGGTTAGACTGAGATGGGCTATGGCAAAACAGTTTTTAGAATACATTAGGGAGAAGTAACAGGGAAAGACAGTAACTAATAGCTAGGGACAGAGGAGCAAGAACCTCTTTACTGGCACAAACAGTCCCAGAAGAGAATTCATGTCCTCAGTCTTGGGACTATAGTAGTCTGAATTCTTGCTGTTAGCTTAGGCAATGTGATATTCCAGTTTAAATATTCTAAATGTGAGAACTGCAACATTGATGCCCAAACTACGCTTAGTATAATGGGAAATCTTTTATATTTTAAAGGCATGTCAACAGAAAAAGATTTGGTCAGTTCATTTGATTCATAAATTCAGTTCAGAAATGCTTCACTCCCATCCCTGCTCTGATGAAAAATGCAAAATAAAACTTGCACCATTTTATAAGAAAACCTCCTTAAGGATTTTCTTTATATAAATATTTCACTGTTCCTTTCTACTGAGTTGAAGTTATCTGTGAAAATGGTTTTAACTTTTGAATGAATAAGCCAATTTTCTGTCAGTTATAATATTGTGTGGTGAGGTTGGGGAAAGATGGCTGGGTATAAAATTAGAGGAGACTGGGAAGTTATATTCACATCGTAACAGAAGTTATAATTGTACGGAAATTATGGGGTTGCTACTCCCTGGATGTAATGCAGCTGGCATGCTCAAAACCTATTCTGTGAAGATTCCCCCCCATACACACAATCTGCAACCATAAGCACCTGCTAAGGGGGATGGACTGGAGGGTGAAGCAGTGTGGGGACACCACAGCCAGGCTCTGTTGAAATCTTTGCAGGGAGGGGAACTTGGTGGTACTTTGCAGCTGAGAATCCTTGTAACACCTGTCAATCAGGGGAGAGAGGAGGACATGCCTTTTTGCTGAGCCAATGACTGGGCCAAAATTGCTCTCCTTAGATGAACTTGTTTTTTTATAACGTAACTGTAATATGAATGCACACTTGCATCTCAAAGGTACCCACCTCCAAGGTGCAACCAACCCTCACTGGGCATGTGCTCTTTATTTTGTTGACTATACACCCATCAGTAAAAAAGGTATGTATGACTAGAGTCACTCAAGCTCCACCTAACATAAGGAAATAGTATAAAAGTAAGTTGAGAATGGGGAAAAGTTAGGTAAGACTCTATCATAGCTGCTGGGATTGGTGGACGGGCTGAACCTGTCTTCTCCCCCGTGGAGACACCTATGGGGTAAGAATCACACTCTGTGCACACTAAATACTTTAACTGGGGATTAGAACTTGTCTACGTATTGCTTTAAATACATCTTTGCAGTCAGATACTATCACCATCAATCCTTGAACCTTAACTTGTTACAATTTTATGTTAAAAAAGAATGTGATTGTATTGGTGTGAGTCCTTCACAGGTGCTGGCAGTCCCCAGCAGCAGGCAACATACTCAAATAAAATGGAAGATCCATTGAGGGGTCCTAAAGTGGGAAGACCTGCTGAGGGGTCGCCTTTATGCTGTTGGTGTGTCCCTGAATAAGTCAGTCAAAGTGGTCTCTGATCCAGCAGGACTGCTCAGTGAAGGTTCCCCCTGACAGGACGCTGACACTGGTCAGGCACAAGGGTTTCAGCTTTCCTGGGGTGCTGACAGACAAATCAGACAATAAGGGTTGAGGAAATCTCCCTTTTCATGTGACAGAGGGCTTTGTAGATACTATGCTGTCCAAGAACACACATAACTAGGGGATGATATTGCTCTATGCTTTAAAGAAACTTAAGAATATAAGAGGTATGGGTTCAATGTGATTAAGTTATTACTGACAATAAGTCCAGACAAAAAAATCTGCTACTGAAACTAAAGACGGAACAAACAGGGTAATTTTGTAGAATGGGAATAGCCCATAATTCATAGAATAGCTAGTACAGTGGGTTTCAGTGTGTTTAGAGCTACGAAAAGAACAAACCAATACCTACAAACTTAGGGGACTAAACATTAAACATAATTTGCTTGTGTGTAATTTGTGCATACTTTGTTTTCTAGCAAACTAAATTGAAATCAAGACAGCTAATCTCAATTGCCATAAATTCTGCTACTATATTCTGCTATGCAAAATTAATGAACAAAATAACTAAATAAGGAGATACTCTAAATGAACTATTTATTAGTTCACACTTATACCAAGCACAATTATACCGAGACCCTTAAAGTGAGATAATGCAAATCCATCCTGAAAATATTTGCAATGTGTGCAAAATATGTGTGAAAATGAAAACATATGGCTATTTCTCACCAAATATTCTTGCTCACAATACTGTAAACAGTCATGAAAATATGTAGCAGTAAACATGATATGTTGTAACAGATTTTGTTTAAAAATGCCTAGAAATGAAGCAGGAACTAAATTTTCAGTAAGGCAGAACTAAGAAATTAAGGTACATGGATTAAATATTTGAGGAGGTAAATACTCACAACAATTGATACATTCATATAGTCCAATATATCTCTTGAAAAATTAATTATGTCAAGACCTGTTCCTAGACTTTTACATGCATGACACTCTTGGGTTTTTCCAAACATGCTGTTCACTCATTGCAGAAAAAAATTCTTCAGATTTTAAGAAACACAAAATATATATATATATTATACAGAATGAATAATAAGGTTAAGATCTTTTTTTCTAGTCTGATCTGTATATGTGCTCGCTGAAACATAACATTAGATATTTGGGGTTTAATTGTTTCCACATAAGCACACACTGAAATCACTCAGCTTTGCTTGACTGGTGTGGTTTTTTTTTTATTTGGCATGGTGGTTTGTGTTTTATTTTGATTTTTGCCTATTTTTTTTCCTTCTATGGGAAAGCAATAATCTTTTTTTTTTTTCAGATTATCGAAAAAAAGAAAGTAGAACTCATAAATGAAAGTAGTAACTTCATTGAACATAGATGTGAGGGAGGAAAATGAATAATAAATCTTTGTGTGTAAAAAAAGTATTGTTTCAGTTTGAGCAAAACTGTGAGAAAAACTGTGAGAAAAACTGTGAGAAAAGCGGCTAAATGCCTAGAGAGAGCATCCTAGCTAAACAAAGGGCTTGTGGTCAATGGCAAATTGAATCAGCAGTGCCCTGGCAACCAAGAGGGCCAAGTGTGTCCTGGGGGGCATCAGGCACAGCATCGGCAGCCAGGCAAGGGAGGGGATTGTCCTGCTCTGCTCTGCACTGCAGCAGCCTCACCTTGAATATTGTGTGCAGTTTTGGTTGCCACAGTATAAGAAGGCTTTAAAGC
The DNA here is from genome assembly GCA_013398055.1 of Ifrita kowaldi. Lineage (NCBI taxonomy): Eukaryota > Metazoa > Chordata > Aves > Passeriformes > Cinclosomatidae > Ifrita > Ifrita kowaldi. The sequence continues at coordinate 629,858 of VZRS01010397.1, forward strand.
AATTAGAGAGCATCCAAAAAAGGGTCATGAAGATATGTGAAGGATCTAGAGGGGAAGCCATATGAGGGCTGGCTGACTTCATTTGGTTTGTTCAGCCTGGAGAAGGGAAGACTGAGGGGAGAACTTACAGCAGTGTACAACTTCCTCACAAAGGGAAGAGGAGGGGCAGGGACTGATCTCTTCTTTCTAGTGACCACTGACAGGACCCAAGGGAACACCATGAAGCATGTAAATGGTTAAACCTAAATGAGCATGTGGGAAAATTCCTAGTCACCTTTACATGGCCTTAGTTTGCCCCTCTATAAGTGTCTCATTAAAAAAGAATTATAGGTAAGGTTTTGTTGAATTCTAAGCTTCATCATTTGACTTTATCAAGCGCTATATGAATATTACTTGAAAGATAATATAGTTACTCAAAAAGAGATGAAAAACATACAATTTATCTGCTTAAGCTGGTTAACGTTCCCACAAATTGGCTGGACAAATATTGAATCACTAACCATGAACCAACATAGGTTTTGGTGAAATAGCATTATTCCTTATTGTCCATGGAAGTAACTAAGACATGTAGATATCCAAAACCTAGAAGTCACAAAGAAGAATGAAAAGTGGTGAATAAAGCCCCCTTTTTTGACTGTTAAACTCTTTCTGTCACACATAATGAGTGCTATATAAAAATCCATTTAACAACAATGTCACTGAGCCCCGTCTTACAGATCTTTCCATGACCGATCAATGATGTTGCACAGCTACTTAAAGATCCAGGGACGAAACCAAATTTGAAGGAGTCTAATCACACAAAGAGTTTCACAATCTATTCAGATTCATTTCCCAGAGTGTTGCTTCTTATGCTGTCTGTTTCTCTGTAAGCCTGTTTAAAACGCTAATATACTTAATACATATTTGCAATACCTAAGAAGTAATCTTGTCCATTCAAACTCAACACATACTAATTTCCTCAAGACTCTTGAACACTTTATAGTGCTAATTATGTCTATTACTGTCACTTACTTGGAAATGATATGTGGGCTCCCTTCTGAAACAGAAATCCCCAATTTTGCTTAGTAATGAAGAAAGTTCTATTTCAGTAAGCCTTTCTGATCTAATGGCTCTGATTTCATTTAGAAATAATAGGTTTACTTGTACAAAGAATGGTGACACATATGTTTAATGCAGATAACTGACTGCTTATCAAATTTGTTCTAATTAGACTTTTTTATTATAGAATTAATGTAGACACTTTTGGGACACTGCAGAAGAAGCATATGTAATTCACAAGTGAGATAATTTTTAAAAGCAATTTTGCATTTTTTTATGTTGTTTCTCCCATGTATGTGGGGTTAAATACAGTACTAAAAATAGTCAATGTCACTAGAATAAAGCTGAGAAACCTTTGATTCTAATTAAGTTTGAACCTGATACATTGCATATGTCTGTGTCTTTCTTTGTGCATCTATGAATTTGTTCATCTTTTCATGAACATGAATCCCAATTCAATCACCTTTTTGTTACAAAGCACTAATTTACATAATTTTGCACCATAGTTTCCATTGTGAAGCACCTTTGAAAAAAAATGAATTATTAGAAAAATGAGCTGCTTCTTCTTCCTTTAGTCTGAGAACTAGACAAAATGGCTTTTTACTTGAGGTTTTGTTTGTTTGATGAAGACGCAGCACACTTTATTTACAGTTGTGTCCTCATACTGAAGGCATGGCTAAAGATGGAAGTTCTAGCCCTGATGAGGTTGAAACATTTAAATCCCAAGGAGAATCTGCACTTAAAACATTTTAAGTATCTTTTGGTTTTATTTTGAGTTTATTTTTGTCAGAGAAAGCTAATTCCTTTTGGTAAGATAAACATGAGATGAGCAGTCTTGTGTTATATGATGCCATGAGGCTGATATATTTAAGATCTTTCTTTGCTCTACACTGAACTGTAAAAATACCTGAAACTGATGTAAGGCCTAATAATCATCTACACCAAAATCACTGTAGAGAAGAAAAGAAGGAGGGAAGACTTGATTGTTCAAGAATGCTAAAAATTACAAGAACAAGGAAGGGTGGCCTGTTTTTCATGTACATTTTGGATAAAGCTGGAAAGCTTTATGAAGAGTTGAGGAATTTTATCAGAAAAAAAATTAACTGCTTGCTTCTAAGGAGATGAAGAGAACAGGAGTTGAGTGGAAGGAATCCAATTCTAAAAGTCAAATCACAGTAATACAGAGATTTAGGAAAGAAGGACAGATGAGTTCAGAACTTATTATATGCCTTCTATTTGTTTTGTTTTAGATCAGGGGCTAGAGTTAAAGATACAAAGCTATGAAATTATTTTATATGTACATACACCAGTTGGAAAGAAAATCTAAGGAAGAAGATAACAAGAAGGAAGACTAGTATTGAGAAATTTTGTGAGAAACCCAAAGCAGCATGGTGTTATACTGATAGGAAAGGAATAAAAACATGAGAAGTCTGGTGAGTTAGTTTTTCTGAGGATATCAGAAACACTTATTTCCTAGAAGAAGAAAAATTATAGTGGAAGACAGATTTTAAGAGGAACCAGAAAAAGAAATTAATGATTTATGCAAGTCACCAAAGCTCCATAACTGTTGGAGATACGGCTGGGTATTTGATGTACTCAGGTATTAATTTATTACTGTGTAATAACAAGAAGTCTTCCTGACCTACGTTGTATGTTAGCCTTCACAGCCTGAACCATTTGCTCAGAGATTGTTATGTACATACGTATCTCAAATCAGTCCGATCCCTGGCTGAGGACTGTCATGGTTCAACCCCAGCTGGCCACTAAGTACCACACAGCTGCTTGCTCACTGTGCAGGTAAGGAAAGCTGCTGGTTTGGCTCCAGTATGGAATGCCCAATCCAGTATGACTGCCAAATTGTGAGGCATTTTAACGTACTTAGCTTATACCCTGCGAAGTCTTAGAGAAATCAAGGTGACTCTTCATGAGATAAGTGCCGCTAGTTATGAATGAGGTCATCACAGTAAACTGATCATCTACATGTCACTTTAAAAATAATTAACGTATTATTAGCAAATAACAAGATCACACCAGCCTCAAAAAATCTGACATTCATGTTGAAGAAAATGACAGTAATTGGATACCAACTTTTGCTGCAAAGAAGGCATTACTTTAATATTAATTCCATTTTATACAGATATTAAAAATTGAAACAGTTGATTTTACTGACAGCAACTAAATCAGAAATGGAAAAATACATTAGCATAACAGAAATATTCTTCAGTCCAATAAAAATCTAAAATAACAGGGCATAGAGAAAAAATACCAAAGTGCTAAATAAAATGATCAATGAACCATATACAAGAAAAGAAATGCATATAAGAAAATAACTTGTTGAAAGGGAAGGATTAACTAAACTAAAAAGTACTGGAGTTATTATGTCAAACAGCTTAGATATTACCTAGCAATTGGAAACCTGGCAGGATTTATAAAGTACATTTTTCTATTAATAGCAGTCTGTAGAAGTATCAGGAAGAAATGCAGAGAATGCACATTTCAGATCTGCATAATGACATCCATCACATCCCTGTAGGGGCACTAGAAAGAGATGTTTAAGTTGTGTACCAATCTCATTTTGCTGATAACACTTTTCATCAGAAAAGATGAAACAAATGTGACTTTCAAAATTTAATCATGAAGGACAAGGACATTGGATAACAGTAACCACTTTAAATATCTCAGGAACTTGCACTGTAAATGTGCGTGCTATCAACCTGAAGGCAGACCAACAAACTTCAAGGCAAACTACCCAGATTATTTTAGCTCTTGAAGTAGGAAGGTCACACAGTACTTTAAATGTATTATACACATTACAAAAGAGAGGCATATTCTCAGCATCACATAAATATGAAACAGTCTGAGGTGAAAAAAACCCTGTAACCAGAGGCCATTAGATCGCTTTAGGTGGATAAATAACTCCCAACAGCAAAGCAAATATGCAACATTTCATCAAAGCTATGACTTTGGTAGTATGCCTGAAAGAAACATTTAGTATACAGAATGATGATATATTGACAACTAGTACGGAACAAAAGAAATTACTTTAAAAATATATTCTAAATTACAGAATATGGTTTTGCAATTGAAAGATACAAGTGGATTTTCAAGACTGTTGAGTAATGTGAGAGAATAATTATAAAGATCTTACTAAGAAAATAAAAAATTTTTCACTCAGAAAACTTGATTATAAAAATGACACCGATAAACAGAAAAACAATAATATCTTAATACTCCTGAAATACATATTACAACGTGCCAATATCTAAGGGTCAAAAAACACATTTGCCTTTCTAGTCTTGCAGCTAAATTGAAAAAGAAAAAAGACTCTCTCAAATTCTCTCCTCATTCATCCATGTGTAACAGAGGCCAGAACAGAGGTATTTAGGAAAAGAAGAACAGAAAGAGAGCAAGTACGAAAGTATTTTTTACCTCGTGTACACTCTCGACTTCTAGCAATCAGCACTTTATCTGGACTATCATTATGCAATTTGCGAAGAATATCTAATAGAAAGAGTAAAGAATACGAAGCCAGACTTCTCAGTGGTACTTGGTGACATGACAAGAAGCTCTGGGTACAAACAGGAAGAGTGGAAATTCTGACAGAAAATACAGTGGGGGTAGTTACACTGGAATTGATTGCAAAGAGCTGTGGGTTCTCTGTCCTTTGAATTGTTCAAAACTTAAAACCTAAAACCTAACTGGACACATTCCTAAGCAACCTGTTCCAGTTTATCCTGTTTTAAGCAGGGTGTTTTTCCAGATGACCTCTAGGGGTGCAGTCCAATATCTGCAAATCTCTGATTCTGTGATTCACTTACTCAAGGGTGAGAATATTTATGATATCCACAAAAAATGCCACACTTCAGGACTGCATATGGTTTTAACTGCACTCAGAAAGCAAAGCTTATGCTTCTTTTTGGATCTATGCCCAGGAGTAATAGAAATCTAACCTACAACCCTAAATATGCTTCTCAGGCAGAAATGTACCTGCTAGCATACCAATGACATCAGCGAAGAAAATACAGTTTCTAAAATAAAAAAAAGAGCAGTTTGAAATTGATATATAATAGTGCCTCACCGAAACGATTATTTCTGTGCTGTCACTCGAGTTTAAATGTAAAAAGCCCCAGTGCTCTGCTAAAATTATAACTGATTTCCTTTTCACTCACCTGTAGAAAAATAGTAAAAATGCCTAGTTCTGTGAAAACCTGGTAAAGGTAATCTGTTTAAAGTAAAAAAAAAACAAAAATAAAAGCCAAACAAGTTATAAGTACATGCAATAGACTTGTAAAATAAAAATTTCAAAGTAGATGGAAATCTAAATAGTTGAAGAAAGGCTAATGATGCATAAACTCCTTATTAGACACTTCAGGTGGCCCATCTGAGTCACAGAGATTTCCTTCTCATATTGTACTTTCCTGGTCATTACTGACTGCAATAGCAATGGAAAATTTAATTAAGAACTGTTAGATCATGTGTATCTTTCATGTATAAACTGCTGGAATTTTAAATCCTCCTTTTAACAAGGGAGGAACCTACAGAACTGAAGGGCTTGTAACTGGGGAGTGTACCTGAGGTTTCAACTCTTCTTCCCGTGCTGAAGATGTTCCTTACAGCACTCAAATCCTCAAACTATTTACTGAAGTTACCTTCCTTTGAATACCTTTGATAGGAACCTTAAAGCAGCACTTCCCTTGAGGCCACTGCAAAAAAAGTCATAGATGCATAAATAGGCCATTAGTTGTCCCTTAAAAAGAAAAAAAAAAAATCAGTGTTTAAATATCAACGTGTTACGGAAATGCTTAAAAAGCAGAAATCAGATGACACATGAAAATGCTATTCAGGAATAACCACAACTGGTTTTGCTTATTATTTCCTGTAAAGATTGTCAAGATCATATCTGATTTTATAGAATATTCCCAAATTAGGATTAGATTTTTTTATATACAGAATAAGAGACAGACTTTTTGTCCTAGACTTCAAAGTCAGACACGAGAGGTTTCGTTTCTCTTTTAAAGAGTGATTAAGTGATTTGCTGTTGTATGACTTTTTCATCATGTACAAATAGGATTCAGATTTTTTCACTTTCTGTTCTGTTCTTGATACACTCTTATTTCCCCTGAACATTTTCTCAGGATGCCTAGAGGCATATTTACAGGTAAGTAAATGAAGAGGAAAAAATATTTTAGGTTTTTAAAAAAAACTTTATGACACTTTTCAAATAAAGAATCATAACAACATTAGTGCTTCTAATTTAGATAGCATTTCAGAAAACTATTAGTATTAAGAAACTATTCTTAATTAAGAAGTGCATTTTTAATGCAATAGGCACTATAATTAACTATCAGTAGAAAATCCCAAGAAATTTTTATAATGATGTAAATAAAAAGATGAAATTGTGCATTTAGTCTTATTCATGAATCAACAATTAAAATTAGAATAAATGTCATAAATAAAATTTTAAAAAAGAGTTTGAGAGAAACACCTTGGCAACTCCAAGCAGAATAATGATCAATTATATCTCTAGGATCTATGTAGTGCAATTGTAAGATTCCCAGAATTATCTTTAAAATGATAGATGTATTTGTTTGTTGTACCTCATAGGAAAAAAATAGAAAATAAATTGCATTGAGCTAACAGAGTTATTCCATATTGAATTATTTTTCCTTTTAAAAGACAATTGAAAACAAGGACAGTCATCCCTCTGGGCAGTTTAAAACACTGTGGCATCTGAAATAAGTAAATGAACATCACTAGAGAAATGGTAAGAAATAAAACGTGCAGACTTTTGGTACTAAAATGGCACGCTGGTTGCTATCAAAATCAAACATCAGCCAAAGAAATAATCTTGTCAGAATTATCACAAGAATTGGACAAGGACTACTGAAGATAACACACTTGGATTAAAGGTGAAAAAATGCAGATCTTGAAGGACTTTTTCTATGCAATCAATTTAAAACAATTCAGTAATAGAAGTATTACATTAAAGGGTGCTAAAAATAACATTTATCCTCTTTATCCTTGAAAAAAACAAAAATTATTTGAATAGGACAGATATAGTATGTAGGCATGTAAATAACATTGGAATTAGTAGTGGAAGTTTGTTGTATTATCAATTTACCTAGTTTTTGAGTATTAGCTAGTACATTTGATGGTATGGAATAAAGGAAAGAAAACAATAGAACACAGTAACCAGAAACAGAACTTTGCTTTATCAGGACATGCAACATGACATTTGATTTAACAGGGTATTTTCTTTCTTGGGAAAGCAACAATTTGCAGGCTAGAATCAAAAAGTTTGATTGTAATCATAGTAAATTAGAAGTAACTTCAGCAGATTATGGCCATTTTCTCTTCCTTACTTTTTATCTGGAAAAAGAATGTATATATACATTCTCACTCAATCCAGAAATTATCACTTTGTAATCAACCAAAACTCAGGTTTATCTACAAAATGACAAGCAATCAAACTTTTTCTAAAGGAAGGTTTTCCTCAACATCTCTTTGAGAGTGTTTGAGGGCATTCTAATTATCAGTTCATGTCACTTGCTCATTACAAATATGACTCTGAACTTTATGCATATTAGGAAGATTGAAGGATAGTTCTTACTGCCCTCTTCAATAGGACTGCAAATAGGACTACCCTAGACCCAGAGGACCCCAGAGCAGATTTATGATGGCTTGAGAGGACAGCACAGCAGCTTTATGGTGGCTTGTGAGAATAGCATATCTTAGTATGCCTTTTAAATTTTTTAAGTACTTTTTAAATTATGAAAAGCTTTACACCTTCAGTATTTAGAGCAAGTTTTTGAAATTTGGCCTGGAGATAACTGTGAGATAAAAAAAAATAAAATGCACAACTTTTTCTTCTGACATTCTCTTTAGGTTTGGGTGACACGAAGTGTGAATTTAATGTCAGTTATGCTTTTGGTAAAGTTCTGATTGCATGTTAAGTTAACACACCAGGAAAAATATCTGTCAAGACATAGTCTACAAATCATTTGACAATAATTCTAGCTAGTGGCACTGGCTAGTTTTTCTCCAATTCATTTTAATTTTGTTATCAAAGTCCAGTTTCTGAAAGCTGAAATGTTGCATTTGAATATCTTGAAGAATAATAACCTTTTATGCCAAAAGTCTTTTAATGTGGTCTGTATGAGAGCCATTGCTTTTACTCAGGAAAAGGGATGGGAAAAGAATACATTTAAAATAATTGCAAAATAAACATGTATTAGCTCTTTAAAAATTATTATTATTATTATTATTAATTTCTTTATTATTTATTTAGAAAAGATATGTCATTTCCAAGAGAAAAATGACATGAGAATAAAAAGTCTGGTGGGATGGAAAGTTCCTCCTTTACAAGTCAAGATATGAGAAGTGATGGCTCTTCATGTTAACAGTAGAGGAAATCCCCTACACATTAGAGAAACCTGTGTTGCACTAGTATGAAGAAGTTAGCGAAGAACTTTTTTCATTTGTGTATCTGAAAAAAAAAAATCTGATTGATCATAATATTTTACCTTAAATACTTGACCTATCATGAAAAAAAGTTTTGGCATTGAATTAACTGAATAATGAATTAACTAAATATTCGGTGCTGGCAAAAATGTTGCTTGGTGTTGCAATGTAAATAATGATATAATATCCCATACAATGTCACAAATCCATTTTGTGTTATAATCTAGTTTTATATATCCAGCTGTTTTTCTACTTTCTATCACCTTCATCACCAAATTAAAACCAATGTATTCCTGGGGGAAGCCAGGCAACCAAGGTCTCTGTTCTGGAGAGATTTCTTTATAATGTGGAGGCCACAAAAGACACCTCAGGTAACATTTGATGTTCCCATGCATTATTTCTTTTTCTCCCTTCCTGTGACCTGCAGCAAGAGGAAATGATGAAAGAGTAAGGAAAAATACTTCTAACCAAACACATCACAAACTGGAAAAAATGAAGTCATATGCAATATTACAAAAGCTGTACAGAATTAAAATCAGCTTTTCTGTCCCTGCACATTTTCTTGAACATCTCTACTTAGCTACATCCAGAGATGATAGCATCATAGAGTATGCTGAATTGGAAAGAGGACACAAGGATCATCGAGTCCAACTTCTGGCCCTGGTGAGATGGGCATCATATGCTGACTACATCAGGAAGGAAAAATCCTTCTAGAGCTTGTATTTCGCAAAGTTGTTTTCCAAATTCAAATTTAGTATTGGTTCCATAATGGAGAATTGTGTATTATGGCGTTAGCACTGACTACCATTCGAGAGTTGCAAAGATAGTAACAGTGTAATTACACTTGCAAGAATTCTTTCTTCAGGGGTTGCTGAAACTCTTACTGAATTCAGGCTTTTAAGAAGAGAATGTGGCTTTTCAACAGAACATGTCAAATGTCCTATGTTTCAGTTACTTTGTTTTCTCTGTGAAGAGCAACCTTTAGAGTTGCACAGTACTAACTGAAAAAGGATATATACCCTTGACAGAAGCTTGTCATAAAATCCACTAGAACCCCAAACCAAAAAACCAGCTTGTCTTCCAGTTGACAACTGCAGTTTAATGCAAAGATGAAATTAGGTGTTTCTGGTGATTGCCAATATAGCGTATACAGTTGTGTACAGCACTGTGGTGTTAGACATATGACCCTAGTTGAGATCAAGTGGTGTCTACTTTTTATGACAAATGTTCTGTAAGAACCCGTAGAATGTAAGTACTACATGTTCTTTCTAATTCTACTAAAATTAATCTTGGTTTTGTATCCATCCCTTTCTAGCTTTGTTAGCCTGTCTTCGTCACCTACATTTTTGTGCAGTATTCTGCCCTGCGTGGTCTGAGTTTGCAAAGGTTTTGGCCAAGGCTGTGCCACCTCATTACCCATCTGAGATTTTTTCAGTTTCAAACTGTTTGCAAGACAACTGATTCTGCTGTAGCTCTGCAACAACACCAGATTGTGCACCAGGTCTGACATTATTCTGTATGTATCAGACCTGCAGAGTATGTGCAGATCCATTGGGAACACGCATCACCTAAAGCAACGCCATCTCACAGAGATAAGTAAGTGCCTTATGTTTGCTCTGTGTTATTCTTGAAAAGTTCTTTGCATCGAAATCACCTCTTACACAGAGGTGTAATATAACAAAATATAACTATGATATAATCCTAAAGATCTGGATTCTACTTTTTTTCTTTTTTACACTAGAAAAATAAAGTTGCGGCCCATCTCTATTCTTGACAGACAGCAACTGTCAAATCACCTGCAAAACCAAGAGGGTTCATTAAAGAGAACACATTTTTCGCAAAGATGTCTTTGGCTCCAATGAAAATACAAAACAAAGACTGCAGAATAAATGGACATAGGAAAATAAAGTCTTGAGGAAATAGGCTCAGACAAGTGACAAACAGAGTTGGAGGATAACAAAAGGAGTTCACCAAGTAAACATTCTAAACCTGTGAAATTAGTCAAGACAGTTCTTCAAGCACAAACCATATGGCAGAGTTAATGAGAGGAAAAGCTAAAAAACCCCAGCACTAAAACCAACTCTCAGGTATTTTGCATACGTGGCAATAATATAGAAATTACTAGAAAATTGTTTGCAGTATCCATTTGTTTTGAGAATGTAAACCAGATTTTACTTCAAAAGCAATTTCATAATAATGACGTTTCACATGGAAGAGAGAAAGCAAAATTAGAGAGGAAATTCAGTACTGAAAATATTTCTTTGGTTTTATTCCAGCTGATGTCTTTGCTTCCTGGATGTCTGCTTTTCTTTTTTATTCCTTTTTTTTCCAATGTAGCAGACCTTTACCCTATTTGGCTTACCTTTTAAGACCAAAGTTACTGAACCTTTCATTCCCTGATTGATATTTGCAAGCCAGCAGATGCTAATGGTGCAGAAAAGTGCATATGAGCTTGAGAGAACATTGTTGAATCACAGCATGAAGCCACAGATAATATGGGTATATACACTCTAGTTTTACTGACACAGACTTTGAACTGTCATAGATTTGGATAACAGTTGGTCAAATATTTCATTTCAAGGAAATTATTTTTTGTGAGTGTGTGCCAAAAGAAAATATGATGTTAATCCCACGAGGCTTGGGCCCCACGCTGCTTCAAATAAGATTAAAGGGATTGCCTACCAGGGTGAAGTTCTATTAAGTTTATAAATATTCATTGCTATATTGAAAAGTTTAAAGCAGACTGGATTTCAGTTAATTGCTCACAGAAAGTAATCTTCTTATTTAAAAGAATACTGTTAATTAGATTTTCAAGGAAAAAAGACTGGGAACCAAAGATTTTTGTACAAAGAGAGGGCTTCAGGCAGCTGAGTTTTATGAAACACAGAAGTGATCAGATCTGTTATGAGGGTAAAATTAGTTACTAGTTTGGTACGAAGATATTTTCCAGTTACAAGATAGTATCAATGTTTTTTAAAGGATTAATTGCAAATGAGTTTACTCAATCAGTCGGAAGTTCCTGAGTGTTGGTTCAAAAGCTACAGAATCCCTGGCCATATCAGACAAAACTAAATTACTTAAAAGACTTGAGCTATGTCATGCAAAAACACAGACTAGACGTGTCAGAGTAGCAAAATTATCTGTATCAGAGGGGCTACAATAAAAACAAAGCACACCTCTGCCCACCAAAAAACCACCTCCCCAGTATCAGTAGACAGCACAGCTCACACCAGTACTGTAATGAAGAGAATGGCTACAAAATGTTGTCAATACTGAAGGAATTGATAACGAATGTGTAAATGATGTCAACAGAGCAGCGTTTTCCTCATAATGTCTTGCAAAGTGCACTACTTTAGCTGTATTTCCAGGAACAGCATTAACAAGGCATACTGTTGGAATTCAGCAAAACACAGGAAAATACCAGTGGTAATGAAAAGTACTGATATAGTCTCTTTGCCAAGAATTGTATATACTCAGGGGGCTCAAGGTTAGAAGCTACAGTTTGTCTCCTAGTTGGTTTATCACAGGCTGCAATGATCAAACAGTTGTCCATACATTAAAAGGAAAAAAATCAAATAGATAATGGAAGGCTGAATTTGGCTAGGGGTTTCTCTACATGGGGAAATAAATGGGAAATGAACTAAAATGCAAAATGAGAGGGCACTAACTTTTCTCAGTAACTCTCCAGAAGAGCACTCCTTTGCTGGAAGAGTGCTGCTGTGAAATGGATTTTATCATGCTTTGGGAACATATTAAGATGCAATGCTTTAAAGTTTTCTTTAGTATGACATTTTCTTTGCCGAACAGGCACTATAAGAATGGCAACAGTGAAGTAAACGAATTCCTTCTTCTCATTTATTTCCACATGTAGATGGTTTTAAAATTACATCTAGTTAATATTTGTCAGGCAGGCTATGCCGGTAGAGAGAATCCACTTTGATTATTTACACCAAAGGTTAACCATCCTTTTAATAAGGATGTTTCTTTTCACACTTATAATATATACAACCTTGGCTTTCAGTCCTTAGTTCTTTTTTTTCTTCTTTTTAACTATTCAAATAAGGGGGCCTTTTGTAGTCTATTGTGAATATACTGAAGGGAAAAAAAATTTAAAGTCAGTGGAAAAAGCTCTCATTAAGTTCAGAGGATTTGAAACTGCTCCAGAAAATCCTAAAAGGTTTTCTGACTTTTTTTTCATTCCTTCCTGAAGTTTGTTTTCCAGTCTGCTGAATAATGAATATTTTGTTCAACATTGAGGGAAAAGGCAAAAAATAAAACTGATTTGTTCTGAGGGGTAGTGCATAACTACTTCTAGCTTGTTATTAAAGTAGGAGTGAGCCCAGGAGATGAATCTGTAATTACATTGATCCGGTTGTTTTGATATTTCTCACATCTAACAGAGTTCTAGATCTTAAGTAGGACAGATGTCTGCCTCAATACAAAGTTGTGGTCTAATCCAGCCAGCTACCAAGCACCACATAGCTGCTCAGTCACTCCTCCACTAGCAGAATCAGCAAGAGAATCAAAAGGGTAAAAACAAGAAAACTCATGGGTTAAAATAAAGACAGTTTAATAGAGGAAGTAAAAGTCACACAAGCAAAGCAAAACAAGGAATTCATTCACCACTTCGCATGGGAAGATAGGTGTTCAGCCATCTCCAGGACAGCAGATCCCCACCCCACGTAATGGTGACTTGGGAAGACAAACACCTTCATTTAAGATGTACCTCCCTTCCTTCCTCTTCCCGCCACTCTGTACACTGAGCATGATGTCACATGGTCTGGAATATCCCTTTGGTCAGTTTGGGTTACCTGTCTTGGCTGTGTCTCCTCCCAGCCTCCCATGCACCCCCAGCTTCCTCACTAGCATGATAATACAAAGAGCAGAAAAGGTCTTGGCTCTGTGTAAGTGCTGCACAGCAATAACAAAAATATCTCTATATTATTAACCCTGTGTTCAGCACAAATCCAAAACACATCCTCATACCAGCCACTGTGAAGAAAATTAAGTCTACCCTAGACAAAACCAGCACACCAGTTGTAGCATTCCGCTGTGGGGAACTGCTGGGAGTTCTTTTAAAGCAAATGTTCTAGTCCGAAATGAAGCCAACCAAGGCAAATATTGTATCTGAGAACCATTTATTGGTAATGAAAAGTGTGTTGCTCTGGTAAAGAAGAATAGAAATGACAGAAAAGGAGAAAGGAGAAGAAAAAATAAGGAGGGAGGGGAGAGAGACAGAGGGAAGAGAGACAGAAAAAGTGCTTTGGAGTGCTGTCGATGTCCAAGTGGCAGTGAATGTGCGCACGCTGCCTGCCAGGGAGCCTGCACAGCTCCTGGAGAGGCACAGCTCCACTGGCACAGCTCCTGCAGTGATGGGTGGCTGCACACGAGGTGAGTGGGAGATCGGAAAGGAGGTGCAGGGCCCTGGACAGGGTCACGGTGGGGATTGCCATGGCGGGCTGGATCGGCGAAGCAGGACGGAAAGCTGGTGGTTCAGGCAGGAATGAGGTAGGCAGGGACAAAGCAGGCAGGGTGTCAGGCAGGAATGCAGGGAGGCAGGACAGGTGACAGCTGGAACAGGTGAGGGAGACGAAGTGGTAGGGCAGGACACAGCTAGGCACAAGGCTCGGAGGCGGTCTGTTGGGCTACAGTATGTGGTGATAGAGAGATAGACCCTGAAGGCCGGAGAGAGCCTCTTTCCTGGGCCCGTGAGTGACCCTGGGACTGTATCCAGGTCACCAGGGATTGGCGGAGAGAGGATTTTGAGTTTGTGGACAGGGATGGACCTGTGAGAGGTGATGGTTGTAGTTTGTGACTTTATAGGGTATTGTTTGCCTGTTACCATAACAGGCAAAATCTGTGCACTACCCCAGGTGATTGGGGGACACTGGTGAACATCTTTCCTGTTTATATGATGTTATATCCTGGGTGGGCTGGTATTTAGGGAAATTCTGGCTGCGCAATAAACGACTTTGCATCCCCATCTTGTGTGTGGAGTCCATGCCCATGCATGATCACTGCAGTGGTCAATGAAGCAAAGTCAGCAGGTGTCCGGCCAAGCGTTCAGCAGTGTCCAGCAAGGAGGAGAGAGAGCAAGGGCAAGCCTTGTAGTTTGTGACACGGTTACTTTTATACCTCCTGGCTCTTCCCAAGGTCTGCTCACCGGCAGGAGACCATCAGCCAGCCAAACGTTCGACCGCAGTCCATTGGTGGAGACCTTTTGCCACCTCCTTGGAGAACCTTTCTAGAGGGCACAGTGTCCTCAGTGATCTGCTCCTCCTCACAGACACTGACTGCCTATTCCATGTGAGACATGAAATGGCTGTCAGGCAAAGTTCCCCTAGGGACAGAGCTTTTCCCCATCTTCTCCTAGTTGCCTCATGCACAAGGCTTGTAGACAGCCCCTCCCCCACATACCTCTGGTGATCTTCAAACAATGTTGAGAAAAAAAATCAAAATTAAATTTGTTCCTCACACAAGTAAAGGCAAATTGTTATGTTAAAGTTTGTTATGCTTGGATATCTGTTATGTTGGAAACAAGTTTTGCATAGTTCTGAAAACATTGTTCCCTAAATTAAGTTCCCTGAGAGTCTGACTTTAGAAGAAGCAAAGAAGAGGTCAATTCTCTAGAAAAACAATGTGAAAATATTATATAACCCGAGTAATTGATATTTCCCTAGCAATTACGTAACTATCTAAATTGCAATGAGGTATGCCCTTGTTCTTTGAACTTCGGTTTAGAAGAGCAGTAATAAAACACTAATTTTAAAGTTTCTCAGCCAAAAATACAAACCCTTAATCAGAAAGGTGAAATAAAAAACCCCCTCTACACTTTGTTGAGATAGCTGGTCTTGTAAAATCAAAGACTGTATATGCATATTTGTAACTTTTCCTTTTAAAATGCAAAAAAGCCCTCTTTCCAGTATCATAAATTATACAGATAAAACACCCTTAAGATGCTGCCATCTTAGTCCTTATTCAATTTTGCCTGTATCTAGAAAATTAATGTGCTGATTCTGCTGTCATAAAATAATTATAAACTATGACTCACAAAGACAACTTTATACTTTGACCTATGGCATATAAGATGTTTTCTAAAAATGAAATTGTTGATCTTAAGTTGTAGAAAAATGCCTATCTAACAATTTCTAGCTCTTTATAGGTAACAGGAAATCATGGTGCAAATCAGACATTAATACATGTCACAGAAATCACTGTGGAAGTCTGTTCACGGTTCTGAAGAGGACAAGAAAAATATTTGTGTGTGTGTCTACAATAGCTTTTTTTACTTCTTCTGTTGAATAAGTGTAATTATTCACAAATATTGCTCCAGAAATAAAACTATTTCCATTTTTTTAGATTTTGATTTCATTCCATCTTGAAATTATGTAAATATTACAGCCTCCAAACACACTTCAAGTGTGCTAGTTTTGTGCTGGTAGATAATCTTACAGGCTTCAAAGCCTCTTCATGAAGATATCTATGAAATGTTTGTGATACTTGAAGCGTTGATAACAATTTAAAACACTTCTAGAAAATAATAAATATTAAAATTACAGTTTTATTTTAGAATTTTTTTCTTTTTCTACAGCTGGTTCTTTTTTTTTCATAAACACTGGAGTTGTTTCAAATGAGGCCCTTTCTGCACTTATTTTTTCTTGTATATACAGTCTCGTAGCAAACAGACATTGATCAGGAAAACTTCAGACATCTACACTGTGTAGAAGTATTTCAGACAGCTTTGATTTCTTACTTCTCAATCTATTTAGCATGCCAGTTTGGTAAGTATCACTCTGATAATGTACTTGAAGTCAATACTGAATAATAAAGATTCCTTTTTCACGTAAATAATCAGTTTTTCCAGGTTAATGTGGGATTTCGAACTTATTGCAGCCCAGGCTTGATTGATGCACGTGTAATCGTAAGTCTTTGTGGCATAACCTTCTTACACCTGAAAATCAACTTTTAGAAAACTCAGCTATTTACATGGCAATGTAATCCTATGGCACACAAGCCCCAACCCCTTTTACTTAATCTCTGTATTTATGTATCATTTAAAGAAATGCTTGCAGTCAGCTTGAAGTTTGAGAAGAGGGCTAATGAGTCTGAAATATTATCTTTTTTTTCCCACTGATATATAACTGGGTTCATTATAGTTCTCATTCATGACAAAGCTCTGAAAAAATGTAAGTATTTGCTAATAAAATAACACATTTCTTTCCAATGGAATCAAAAGTGGTGGGCTGGGATGTTCTTTACAACTAGCACCAGTGGTATAAATATCTGTGAAAGAATGATCATGCTAACCCCTGGGTACAGATGTGTTTAACTGCAGAGATACATTAAATCTTTTATAAACAATAAAAATTGTGCATTAATGATTTTAATCTGTGGGAAATTTAAAATTAATTATTTAGGAACATTAAGCATATTTATGTTTAAGTGTATATAGCAGTCCCTACCTTAAGAAAGAGAAGCTCTTTGTGACCTTTCAGCAAATTTTGCACAAACTGACCAAATGTGTACTTTAAACAGTTTTTTCCAATGAAATACTGCAGAATTATCTCAAACACATTGGTATTAGAGTACTTACTCCTGCCTTACTTAGTTTAGGTTGTGTGACATTTCTGCCTTATATATAAAGCGGAAAAAACTGGCAAACTGATCTTGAAGTTGTATGTGCTCCAATCACTAATTGTAGAGTTGGAAGCAAAAATCAGTATTTTGCTGGCTCTTTTGAATTAACACAATACTTTTTATTCAAAGTGGATTACTATTCACTTGGCAGAAATTAAAAGCACATACCTGGATACTGACAAAACAACGGACTATTTCTTGGGCCAAATTTCTGACATTAATTTCTTTCAAATGTTAACAATGAGAAATAAACTGCACACCACAATGAAGCTAAACGTACTGCCAATTTTGTTTTTACTTAAAGGTTATAGAAACTGAATACAATTTTCTCTGTAAGGAGAAATTGGGTGGAATTAATATAGGCTTTGAAGAGCAGTGACGTAAAAAGTAAGGGTAACTGCTGCACATTCTGCATCTTTCAGGTAAGGACATTACATAAGAGGGAAAAACACCATCTGTTTTCAGCCAGAAACAATTTCTGACTGCAGATGCCACGAAAACTGGAAAAGTAACTGAACATATCCCTAAGGAGTATCGTGTATCTGACACAAATAATAATAAAATAGGAAGCACCCACTTTGCTGAAGTACTAAGTATTGAGAACTTCTTTTGGAGGCATTGAGAGATGTAGCTCTCAGAATTCCTGAAAATAAGGTTGAATAAAGAATTAACTAAAATTATACTAGATTATCATGTATAAATCACAGTTTTATTTTATCCTGAAACTGTTGTGTATTACTTGGCAGTGGTCAATGATGCACTTTGTTCTTGAATCATTATTTAGAATTTTTATTATACAGTGACAAGGGACTGTATCAATAATCTATAAAAGTCAATAGAAAAAAAGTCTGGTCTAGGAGGTAAAGATTGAAACATTGTTTATTACAGATAGTGATGCCATATCAGTGTGTCATGTTTTATAGTACTTATGATTCAATAGTGATATTGTGTTTTTACATCCTTATTTTAAACTGTGACATTCATGAATTAGTAATTTTTTATTTTGGGTGAGGAGAATATAAGACAATAACCCTGGATTTTCTGACAGAAAATAATGAAAAATATCCCTATGACTTAGACTCATAAGAGCAAAGGAGCCAGTTCTGAACTTTTTTCCAGTTACATTACTCATGCAGGGTGTAAGACATGCTGTAGTATGAAGTTCTACTTTACAGCCAGGAGAGATTTCTAAAATATAATTTTGCCTTCTTCATTTAGGAGAAATACAGCTTACCAAAAACCAATCAAAGTCTATTGTATCAAACACAAATGCTCAAATCATATGATTTCTAGCTTAGTGACAAAAACATTTTATTCCAGCTGACAGAATGAATTTTCAATCCTTGCAGATCCTCTTCAGTACTGCCAGTGAGGCAAAGATGATGATCTTTATTCAGCAGAAATCCATGGGCCCCTTTAAAGTACTAGTAAAGTACTAGTTGCAGTATTTACCAGTAAAAAAGTAGAGAAAGGGAAATTAAAAAGAAGATTCTATTCATGCAGGTAAAGAAAATGGGGAAAAAAAGAATTAAAAAAGGAGTAAAAAAGGCAAGCTTAAATCTCCTTCTCTATCAAGGGAAAAATAGATTCCTTATGAAAGAACCAGTGAAAAAAGCTTTTGCATAGGTTTTTCTGAACACCTCCCTCATTCTTCAAGATTATGTTTGCTGAATCTGATAGTGAAAAATTGAATTATTCTATAATAGAAAGGCCAGGTATTTTTATCAAATGAACATAAAAACTGATATCAGTTTGGTCTCTCTATCAGTCTTGCTGTAATTTTCAGAAACACAGTAGGTTTTGTCAGTAGATTGCAGCGTTCACACTTGCTTAACACATCCCAGCAAGGGTGGTATGAAAACCATCATGCTCAGGATGAACAGCTGCATAGAATGCAGGTCAAGAAAAACCTGTCCCACCTGTTCCATGTTCTTAATATACCAAAATCACAAGAAATTCTTAGGTAACTTGACATATTCTATTAGTGTAATGTTGGGATACTACTGATAGATATGCAGAGAGATAATGTTTGGGGCCTAGGTACTTTCTTTAGGCTTTTTGTGCTGCAGTAAATTTTCTGAAACTTTTCCAATTTTGTCTCCACTAATGTCAAGTATGCCATTAAACTAAAAAAAAAAAAAAAAAGGAGAAAAAAGGGGATGGATGGTTTTGCTTTAATTGCTAAAATTCCTGGAATGGACTAATTTTCAATTTCAAGTGTTTAAAATGGGGCTCGGGGAGCCTGTAATAGATTTTACCTACTTTCTAAGTGTTTTAATAATTTAGTTAATACTTTAATGGCATTTTATGGGAAAAATGTATACATATGTGTCAGTATAACATTTTAAATTATAAAGCAGGACTTTACAGTAATTGTTGCTAATTTTGAAAAATACTCAAGGAGTTCACAGTGCTTTAAGTTAACTATATATGTGATTGCACTACAATGAACTCTGCCATGTAACATAAATAGACAAGCAATCACTCCAAGGTATGTAATGTTACAGTTATTAAGTGAACACACAAGGTTATAGCTATCAGTCTAATTATTTAATATTTGTGATAGCAACTGACAGCTATAAACATTATTTCTCAATTATCCTTGTTTACATGATGTGAGGATCTAGACTCAAGTAAGCAAAATGTTTTATATGTGGTTTTCAGGCTGTTTTGTCTAATGGATTTCTGGTATTTAAAACACGTTAGAGTATTCCTCTGGTAAGCGCAACACTGACATTAAAAGGTCAGAAAGCAGGGGTATTTGTAAAACTGCATGACTTCCCTCAAGCTGGTATTTTGTAGACGTACAAAATAAGTGATGGTGAGCAAGGAAGAAAAGAAATTTCTTAAGCAATGTTTTCAAAAAATAATATTAAGCAGATTTTTCCCACCGTATCTTTCCTTTGTTCTCTATTAGCTACTTTGATTTCATATAGTTAAAATAGCTTCTAAATATCGGTTTGTTAAAAGTTATGTTAAATAATCTTTTATAATTGAAACCACCATATACAGAATTAATGTAATCAGTGTTGTATCACTGTAAATATTTACCCGTTGATATATGGCATTATATTCCATTATGGTAATTTCGAATATTTATTATATTTTACTGAGTGTTTTTACTTTCAATAGACATATTATTAGGATTGCATAACATCTGCTGGTATAAAATAATACAACTAGAATTCATCCACAATGAAAGTATTTTTCACTAAACACATCACCACCTACTTTTAGAATTCTAGTAGTACTGAAAGTAAAACTTCTTAAAAAGGACAATCACAAAAAAACTACTTTACCTTACTTTATTTTACCACATCTTGTAACATCACATGCTGCTTTCAGACAAAGTATGAGCTTCTCCCAATAACCATGTGCACTGATGAATGAACAATATTTTAAATTGATGTGACACCGCTGAACTAGCAGGTGTTTCTGTGGCCAAAGACTGTTCTCTAGCCCTTGGGGAGAATCCAGCATCTTCATGAGAATACTTAACTAATGAGCCAATAACTTGGTGTTCTAGACAAACAGTACTTCTGCAGATAGATTATATGTTAATTAGCCAGACGGGAAAAAAATACAGACATGTGTCTCTGTGGCTGTGGAGCTATAAACATGTTATATGAATGTGCCCAACCACAGAGGATGGAAATTCATTCTGTGGAAATAGTTTTAGGAGCTATCACTGTATTTCTTTTCAGTTATAGACTGCAGTGAGAAAGTTTTGTGGAGATGTTGTTTGCAATTCCTTTTTTCAATTTTGTTTATATGTAAACTTTGTTTAATGCAAACTGTGACACAGCAATGCTATTTTCTTCATTTGGTTTTAGAAAATGGGAATCTTAGCTAGATTTCTCTGAAAATTTCCTTAGCCCTTGACGTTGTTCCTTTGATGCCATGAAATGTAGTATTCAGTTAGGATGGAAATTGTGTAATACTTAGTCTACCTCGCTAGAAAATAAATATACAAAATTTAAGGGCATTTTAATTATTTCTGAAACCAGAAGAAAACACAGAACATATGCAACATTTGCCCAAGTTCAAAAATTACTATAAGAATAGAAATGAGGACTTAGTTTTGCTTTGTGTTCAATGAGGCTTCTGTTCAGATAGGATCCAAGTCCATATGTATAACTAGAATTTACACAAAATAAAAATATGTAGATATAAGAACTGAATAAGCTTCAAGTAACATTTCTAAAATAATGCAGTAGAAAGAAGAATTTCAGTTTGTTTATCAGTAAGTGTTATTTTAGACTGTGTGATCTAACAAAACTGAGAGAAGCTTGATGTATGGAACAGGAAAATGTAAAAATGCATAAGAAAAATGACTTATTCAACTCTAAAATAAAAAAAAATTGAAAAACCCAACTAATTTAAAAATTCAAAAAACATAAAACAATATATATGCAAAGAGCACTTTCTGAGTGTTCATCAAAAATAATCTACAGAAAGAAAATATTAAAATTTTGAGCATACAGAACGTGAAATGCTAAAAAAATTAATCTACCACTTGGGCACCATTTAAACATCAAATCTTCAAAAAGAAAAGTCTCTTGGTCTATGGCAATTCTGCAACGTCAACAATTAAATTTAAAATATATACACATATACCTAAATTCCATTGCCCTGAACTAGGTACAAGAATAAAACTCCTCATGAAGAAGGAAGGAAACAAGGTACTGAATGAAAACAATATTGTGCACCAGAGCATGTTCTAGAATAATAGACATATTTGTTTTACCTTAGTCACTGGGGAGTGTATCCAACTTTAGGGAGTCAAGTTTATTTAAAGTCTACAAGTATTGATAATATGGAAGATTTTTGTGACCATTTTTTTTTTTTTGGACACAGCTAACAGATCTTTTCAGTATATGAAATCCATTTTTTATTCCAGTTTGAGAATACTAAAATAATCTGTTATGCATAAGTATGGAAGATTTTTTGTATAATCTAGAATATTCTATGAAGATATTACCCAAATATGACATGCCTGGTAATAGGAGTACATTTTCTTCTTGATATATTATGCAAATTGTCCATTTCATAGATTTTACAGTTTTTTGAAATGCACATTGTTCATTGTTGGAGATAAGATGCTAAAGCATTTCACTGTAATAACTAGCTTTCTTTTGTGACTTGACATGTGAAAAAAAGAGCTGACTCCACTAGATGGATTGCTTTTTTAGGGACATTTATTTTTTCCAGTATCAGGTTTCCTTCTATTTTGTAGGGAAGGAAATAAGAGGTCTGACTAAGTAACTTGATGGATGTAATGAAAACAGAACATCTACAAGTGATTAAATGAAATCTTATTTCATGTAAGTAACAAAGGATTAGAAAGCTGATTTCTCTTTTATAAAAGGTTATGTTAAAGGTTATTCTATTTCTTCAAAAGTCATTCTGAATTCTGCTTGATTTACTCTTTATACTCCGTGCTGTACATCATCTTAACCTTAAGATTTCCATTACTTTCCACATTCTAGTGCAGCAAGTTCTCCATAAACAAAGGTGATATTCCCCTCATTTATGGTGGTATCATTCTGGGAAAATAATGTTGAAATCAGTGAAATAACTTTGTAAACTAAGCTTTTAGAAAGAATATGAGAATAATTAGAATTAATTTCCTTGTAGGCAATTTTACATAATACTTCATATGTTTGTATCTGCTTTATTGTCAAAATCAATTTTGCTGGTATTTCATCTCAGGCATGTAATTATTTCTTTTTAGACCATGGTCTTCATTGTAGAATGTGATATAAGCATGTACCTTCCCCAAAGATGAGAATTTTAAAAATATTCTCTCCTTTTCTGTGTCCAAAACTTGAAGAAGCTGCAGTTTTCTGTAACTTATCTAATTGGGTTGTACTGATTAGATTGATAAGGCTTGAAGGGTTCACATATTAAACTTGTGCATTTATGTTAAATCTTCTGTTGTTATTTGTCTTCAGTTAAGGGCAACTACTGCCCATAAAGCTCACAACAACACTATCTTATTTTGTGGAAAAAACGTGTAAACAGGGACACTAAATCTAAGTAGTGCTACAAAAATTGCAATTGCAGCAACTGCAAACATGTCTGAATTTTGTCTTCACTTTTTGATCTAATAGTATCATGTCATTCAGAGCTGTATATACAATTAAATGCCACATATGCAGAAAATCTGTAATACGCTGATCTCAGAGGAAAACCATTACGTGATAAAAAGATGTGTGTAAACAAATATAGAAGATGACAGAGAGTAGGCTGGTTAGTTTGAAAATTGGTACTTCAGGGACTGAAGAAATCCATAAAAACATTTAATCAACAAAGGGATTATTTCATTAATTTTTTTGTCTCCTACTCTCATTTTCTAATTCCTTCCCTCTAATTTTTCTCTACTCTTTTGCTCTTTTTTCTTGTGTATAAGCTTAAGCTTCAGCTTGGTCTTAAAAAAGATACTTTGAGAAACTGCATTTATTTTCATTTAATTTAACCTAAGGAAGCTAGTTTTGTTGTTTTGAAATCAATATGTAATACCTTTAGGGAGATATTTGCATTCCAGGTTGAAAATAAAGTGGCAGATTTTTTTGCATTATCAATCCTTTTCTTCTCACAGTGCTGAAGATTCACTCCAGAGAACCTGCTAATTCTTATTGTTTAGCTCTTTCACCATGCTCAAAGATCTCCAAAGATGACACTTATTGCTTCAAATGTGCACAGCACCTTTGCACAGATGAAATAAGTTTGTAGACAATGAGAAAAAGTTTACTGTGGCAGTGAGTTTCCCTGAAATTACTCTGAAACTGTGTTTTCATTTTTTAAAAGACGGTATCTTTCTTATGAGAAAGGCCAATATACAATAAACCTGTTGGCAGACATTAACAGTTTCTTAATTTATTTTTGAAGAAGATAAAATTATAGGGAAAAGGTGGAACAAAATGCTACACACAATATATGCAGAACATGTCAGGATGAAAACATAATTTGGGTTACTATAAATAACCTATTACAAAAGTTATATATTGAGAAGAATTCATTGTGTCAGATATTTTGTCAGGAACCTTGCATATTTAAAGGCATTAATCCTGTTTGCTGATTTGTTTATTTATTTATAAGCTACTTCAATGTGAAATGCACTGCTGGACAAGGAATTTTAATGCACAGTAGATATAACACCGGGCTTTTACACAGCATTATTTGCATACTTTATTTCCATTCTTTTTATGAACGGCATGCTATTGCATTTGTATGGAAGTGTAAGTTCATACATATTTAAACTAAATTCTCTTGGCAGGATAATATAGAAGTGTCGTTAATCTTATAAATTCCAGCAAGCAAATGACTTGTTTCTCACCTAAAAATAGCCATTAACATGGCAACAACTCATAACGTGTTTTACCTTGAATACTGCTGTAAAGTTATCATCTCAATCTTCTGAACTGGTATGGAATCCTGAAGATTGATGGAGAGAAATACTAGAAAAAAATTAAGA
This sequence comes from Ifrita kowaldi, assembly GCA_013398055.1. Lineage (NCBI taxonomy): Eukaryota > Metazoa > Chordata > Aves > Passeriformes > Cinclosomatidae > Ifrita > Ifrita kowaldi. The sequence continues at coordinate 654,471 of VZRS01010397.1, forward strand.
GGACAGTAGAAGCAGCATTCTGAGTGAACACTGCTCCTGTTCTGCTTGAATAGTGTGTTTGAACTCACGAATTCACTTAAATACTGATTCCCCTAGACAGGCATTATGTGAGTTGCCAGGAGACAAATGACCAAGGTATTGTTTGAGCAACATCTATTGAAAGCCCTTATTGCTATCTAGATAGTAACAAAAAATTTAAGATAGCTCAGTTAAAAAGAAAAAGGCTCTTGACTTAAGACTTCAATGCCTGCATTGTTACTTAGCCCTGATCAGTACTTAGGTCTGCTGGATCATATAGCTCAGTACCTCGCTGTCTGACTGGACAATATGTTATCAGGTGATATTGTCTGAGCAGCTAATCAGCTGTGAACAGATCTACTGACTTGGACTGATTCCAGCGCATCTCATCTTTGTGGGTCTCTCTCTTTCTCTTGGCAAGACTGGAAGGGGATTTAGAAAACAAGTCAGACTCACTCAGTCCTGTAGAAGTACTCAGAGAAAGTCTTCCATGTAAAGAAGAAATTCTTCTGAAGAGGCTGTTAATGAAATACTGCTAGAAAATAGTATTTTGTATACAGTCTTCTTTGCTAGGTAAACAAGAGTTCTACTTCAGCTACCTCAAGGAAGCAGTACCATCACCTGTGACTGAATTATACAAAAGTATAAAACTGAATTTGGATGCTGGTACATATAAGCTTTAACAGTCAAGACCAGATTTTTAGAAGAATCTCAAGTTAGCAGAAACACTTGTGTAGCTAAGGCTTCTAAATTCCAGGATCAGGCAGGGTTTATTCTCAGCATCCTGTTACAGTGTGAGTTTTCCTGTTTCTAGTGTATGTGTTATGTATCAGTTTTACAACATAACTAAAATTTCCCTGTGGCTTCCAGAAAGCCTTAGACAACTTCAGGTTTGTGACCGCAACATCATGCCTAGATGCTAATTCCCGCATCTATTAAATAATGCTCTGAAGAGTCTCAAAACCATTACTGGATATAGTCACTTGTCTGTGAGGCCAGAGACCAGTGCTGGCTTTTTTGGAGTTGTAGTTTACTATGTCTTCATATTGCTTGTGACTCTAATAATTCCTATCTTTTTTCCCTAATGGCAACTTAAATCTGATCAAATTTCTTGAAGATAAGTTGTGTGCCACTATGTCCCTCTAAATTAATATTTTTTCATGACCTTTTTTTCTTTCTTCACTTACTCTTTGAAAGTCTTTAGTTAATCTGAAAGATTAGAACTGAATTGGACAGTTCCCATTCCTTTTGACAGGATGGTTAATGTAAGCACACTCAGAGATACACTTCTGTCCACTTATGACTGCTTTGTAAGTTTATAAGGATGTTTATAAGTGTTTTAGAAATATTGTACTCCAGCGCTGTTAAAGATACTGTAGTTCTATGTGATACTATGGGCATAGGTTAAATGAACTAAGAATCTCTTTTTTCTTGTCTCTGATTCATTTTATAAGATGGACAGAAATGGAAACTAGAAAGCTTCTGAAAGATCAGGGGAAAAAAAGAGAAAATAATCAATCTACTTCATAAAGTTCCACACTGTTTTGTGGAAATTACTGTTGACATTGCTACAGCTCTTCCTCTGCCCTTGGCCTGCTCAATCATTCACCTGCACAATTTTTCCTTTTCAGTGTTTCACCAGCTCTAGAGGTATACCAGGTTTTGGTTAAAAAGCAGAGTTCTTCTGCTCCAGCTATTTATATATCCTATTTATATAGTAAACAACCAATTTACATAAATGTGCTGGCTTTGACTGTTAATTTTCATCATGGTAGTTAGTATGGAGCTGTGTGTTTGGTTTGTGCTGGAAGCAGTGTTAATAACACAGGAATATTTTGGTTATTACTGAGCAGGACGCACACAGAGCCAAGGCCTTTTCTGCTTCTTACCCCACCCCACCAGCGAGATGGCTGGTGGTGCACGAGGAGTTGAGAGGGGACACAGCTGGAATAGCTGACTTAACTGACCAAAAGGATATTCCATATGGTACGGCATTGTGCTCAGCAATATGGCTGAAGGAAAAAGAAGGAAGGCAGTGATGTTCAGAACGAAGGCATTTATTTTCCCAAGTCACCATTATGAGTCATGCAGCCCTGCTTTCCTGGGAATGGCTAAACCCATGGTAAGTCATGAGTGAATTCCTCATTTTGCTTTGCTCACATGCACAACTTTTACTTTACCTGTTAAACTGCTTTATTTCAACCAAAGTGTTCTCTCACTTTTACCCTCCAATTTTCTCACCCGTCCTGATGGGGGTGGGGAGGAGAGGTGAGGGAGTGAGTGTCTGTGTGGTGTTTAGTTCTCAGCTGGGGTTAAACCATAAAAATAATAAATAAAATGTTATGATGATAGAAATAGTCTGACTTGTAGTGCCCTGAAACTAATGTTTGAAAAGTGTCTATGATGGATGTGGGCAAACACAAGCAGCTTCTCTCAACTTGCTGTTTACCAGAGAGACAGAACAAAATTAACTTCTATTTAGGCAATTGTTCTGCATCTATCTAGTTTGTAGGTGTGGTGTGTTTGACATTTACTGGAAATACATCTAAAATGACTGACTAGTATTTAGTAAACTAGAAAAAAATAAAAGCAAAACAAAAAATAAAGAATGCTTAAATTTAGTTAGGGTGTTGTCTCCATCTGGATTGCTCATGCAAGGTAAAGCTGCCTTTAAATTCATCTATGACTGGTTTCCTTAAGTATTCTTGACTTGCATTTTAAAGTGTTTTGTAAGCTGAGCTTATGTTTAGATACTTTAAAGTGTAGATGTGAAATGGTGGTTTTTTTGGTTTTTTTCTTTTTTCTGCTAAGCATGTGTAAATTACATGTCCAGCTAAACTGTCCCATATATATATCTCTATGTTTTTCAAAGAAGCTGACAGTTTCAGATACTCAAAAGTTTAGTTGTATTGAAGGGCATTTCTATCTTAACAAAAGCCACATCTGGGAACTTCTTAAATCAGTTCTAGTGATTTAACTATGAGTTGATGCTTAACATTTCAATGAATCTTATAAATCTGGTTGGTTATGGCCAGCCAGTGCTAATTTGGAACTAGTGCACTGTTACAAAAAGTATTAGAATCTGCTAAAATAGTAAGCTCGGGAGAATTACTTGTTCTCATAAAATAGTACTTTACTTTTGCATACTAATTGAATTGTGTTTTGTTTTAAAAGTAGAGACAACTTACCCTGAGGATACATTTTATTATCATGTGAAATATGGAATGCTATTTTGCTTCAGGAGATAAAAGCAATTTTCCTCAGAATCCCTCTAGAAACTACTGCATCAGCTTACCTAGTCATCTAACATCTGTGAGGACTATGTTTCAATAAGTGTTCTTCAGAGTTATTAATTTGTACAAGACTTGTACAAACGAAATTTAATAAAAAAGGTGATTTTTTATTTCTTCTAAAGTTAAATAAGACTAAATTGTAATTGTTATGAACAGATCTTACCTCACTGTATTTACAGTTATAACATCTTGTGGAGGGTTAGCCCTGGGCAAAACCACAGGGGAGAAAATAGGAAGAACAGGAAACAAGCTTATAGGTCAAAGTAAGACAGGGAAATTGCTTATCAATTACCATTATCAGCAAAACAGATTTTACCAGGGAAAAATTAACTGATTGCCAGTCAAAATAAAAACGTAATTATTAATTTGTGTAGATGAAAATAAAACATTAAAGCCACACCATTAGTACCCTTTTTTCCAGGTTTAACTTTCCCAGCTCTTCTGCCTGCATGCCCCATCCTCATCCTGTCCCTGCAGCACCGCTGTGAGAGTGAGCTGCAGCATCGCTGGGAGAGGGAGCTGCAGCCAGTCCCTATTAGCTCACTACTTTTTCCTCGCACTTTTCCCTTCCTCCAACATGGATACTTCAGAGGCTTCAGGGAACACCTCCTCTGGTGCCATGCACCTCCTCCTCCTGGTAACGTTGGTGTTCCCTCTATTTCTGCTCTTTCTTAAATGCACTCTCCTAGAGGCAGCACCACCTTGACTGAGGGGCTCAGCCATGCCCTGCTCTCCTCTCGGCTGCTGACTGGAGCTTGCCATGTGCAGCTCGGGGCAGCCCTGGCTTCTCCTCACAGAGGCTGCCCCGCAGCCCCCACTGCCAGGACTGGGGCACCTGCACTCTAATTTAAAAATAAAATTGGTAACAGTAGAAGCTGTACAAAAATACAGATGTCTACCACTAGCATGCTTTACAGCCTTTAAGCTTTTTTTTTCCCAAAGTGTTTGCTATCTTCTGTGAAAAGTCCTTCAGACACTTAACAGGATCCCCGAAAAATCTTTTCTGATCTCCCAAGTTTCTAACAGTTTCAAAGTCCATGTGGATCATAACTGATCAGAGCTCATTGCCTAATGGTGTTAATGGTAATTCATTTCTTCTTTTAATTAAACTCAGATGTAGATCTAAAGTTTAAGAAAATAGGAAAAGCTGTATTCCCACGCCAAGCTCATAATTTCCTTTTTCTGCCACACTGCAGGGTCATTGACAGTACCCCAGAGTCTACCACAGATGCACATTAATTACCCGTTCTCTAATTACTAGGGTATCAGAATAACTGTTCAACCATTCATTAAACTTTCTTCTTCCAAAGCTCCAGAGACGTGTGCAACAAGCTCACAACTTGGCAATTTTAATTGAACACTATTAACTCATAAAAATGAACAAAAACTCTAGTTATCAATAAAGAATCCTTTTTCATTTTGTCCACTAAGCCCACAACATACAGATGATCATTTTTGGTGCAATCTATTTGGACATCCAACAATGCAGTTGTTCACAGAATGTTAATTATTGGGAATACATCAACAGGATTAGGGAAGAGTCCTGGCTGTTAAATTACCAGTTGAATTCCCCATTGAAGTCATGCGTGGGAGCAGTTAGCTAAATAAGCAAATCTAAATAGGATGATTATCTAAACATTCGAATATTAACAAGAGGAGGACTGTACAAATCAATAGAGATGCTAACAGCAAGTTAAAAATACGTTGAACTGTTCTGTGATATATATATTTCCAGGATATAACGTGAAGTCCTACTAGCTTAAAACATTTTTCCCAATGTCATTCATTATTTGACTGAAGGAAGGGTTATGACATGAATGAATCAGTCACAAAAAATGAAGTCTTGCTTTTTAATATCAGTATTTTTCTTGTGTCTGCCACACCTTTGATTTTTAATGTTTATTTATTGTAAAAATGTCACACTTAACCATCTCCTGGTTTTAATACACCTGTGAGATGTCATGATGATTCTCATTTGCTCTGACTTTGATTTCATATTGCAGCTTCAAAGCATATCTTTTCTTCTACCTTATTGGTATAGGAACCATTAATATCTATTAATACAGTTAGCATTACTTGATAAATATATGAGTTCATTATTTGTGGTTTGTAATCTACATGTTGTTTTCTAGGAGTCAGAATCCACTGGTGAATTCTTGGTATTTCTTAGCAAATTCCCTCTCTTACTTTAAGTAATCATGTCTTTTCAAAGCTCTTAATATATTCAGCAGCATTAACTATGTACCTAAGCAAATTTACAGAACAAACAATTAGGATGTGGTGTTGTTATTACAGATATGTCCAATAATCCCCAAAAATTTACAGTTACTTCTATTTGCTGTTACCTATACCAGAGTAGTCAGTGACTATTTTCTTGTACTCAGCTGATCTATTATTGTATTTTTAAAGTTCTGTACAATTCCAAGCAAAGAAAATTTAGGATAAATACTCTGATTCACACAACAAAGTTAAATAGTGAGCAGTCTGAAATATATGTATGCCTTTAAAGTTATAGTAAAATTAACAGTTGAATGCTTGTCATTAAAATAGATACTATATCTTTGTCAAATTAGTTGGCTAGAACTTACTTTTGTAATAAATGTAATGCTAAGCCATAGTAATAAAACACCCTTTACAACAGGTATTCTGGCCAGCTTGTCATAAATGATCAATTTTTGCAGTCTATAAAAATTAGCTCTATGTAAAAATCCTTATCAAATGTGTGAATTGCCATTTAGAAAAGATACAGAAAATATAAAAGGAGGTTCTTCTCCTTGCAGGGTATTTCTGGATACTGGACCACCATGTAGTATCAAATGAGATTCAGCTGAACAGTTGCTTTCTGCTAATCAATAAACAGATTAACTCCATACAGATGATTCTGCTTAAATAAGCATGTGACACTTACAGCAATTAATCAGAAAAAAAGAGAAGACAACATATGTTGATTGATCCTGTCTAAACTCATCCAGAAGAACCTCAGCATTTTGAAACATTAAAAGAAATGTGTCAGGAAATTGCTCCATCTCCTCTCTGCTCTGTAACATTGATTGTTTCTTGATTCAGGGTTGTTTTTTTCTTCCTTTTTCCCTGATCAGTTAAATCAGGATTACACTTGATTACAGATTACACTTGAGTGCAATCACACTGCCTTTATTAAATATTTCCCTGATTTCGTTATTTGAGTACTAAGATTACTACAAATCTTTCCTATCAGAATGAATTTCTGTTGCCCCTCATAGTAAACAGAAGTAAAAAATCAGGGAATTAATTACACATAGTTAATGCCTTAAGTGGGATGTTGGATCACTGAGAGAGCAAAACCAGGAGAAAAAAAAAATCTTAGTAACAGTCAAAATGCTGAGATAAAAAAAAATAACAAATAAAATTACATGTATTGCCAGGCACAATTACAAAAATGCTGACTAAGTCCGTTAGAGCACAGTGCTCATAACACCAAGGTCTTGGGTTTGATCCCCATATGGGCCATTCACTTAAGAGTTGGAACTGATGATCCTTTTTGGTCCCTTCCAACTCAGAATATGCTGTGATTCTGTGATTTACTCTCCAAACTCCAGACAACACTCAAGAGTTTCCATGGAAGATTACTGCATAGCCAGCAGAGGTGTAGAAGAGATTTTGGGTTCTGTGCTATCTTTTGGGTTGGGCTTAATCCACCCAAGGCCTAGACAATGCCAGCCCTTGCTCGTCCTGCGTCCCCGCAGAGCCTGCGGAGCGCGGCTGCGCACCATCCTGCACAGCTGGCTGGGCCTGTCCTCGTGCCCCCGCAGGGCCTGGGTACCAGGGTGGCCCTGAGGCACAGCGCTCATGAAAGAATGCATCCCTTTCAGGGAAAACATGGAATCTACGTTCTATAACAGACAATGTAAAAGGAATGTTAAGTCTGTCCACTGGTAATTTGAAGTAAAAAATTAAAATAAGTTTTATAACCTACTGTGCAGAACCTCATTTCTTTGTGTAGTCTACCTATGTGATAGGCAGTGTCTTAATTGTGTTTTAATAAGAGTGCCACTGAGAACAGTAAATTTAAAAGATGTTCGATCCTAAAATTAGGCGGGAATGGAAAGATGGCAAGAAGGAAGCAAAGAACTTATTTAGTATCTTATATTTCCAATTAATGATGCAGAGGACTATATCATACCACTGTAGTTGTTTTGATGTGAAAGTCATTTTTAAATGGGATATTTAGATGAGCTATTCTTTATTATTCTTATTCAATTATAACTGTATATATCACTATGTATTAACATCCTGTACAAGGACTTCATTTACATTTAATTAGTTTCTCTGTAAAATGATTTCTGCTTTTGAAATTATGCACTTGTACATTACAGAACAATCAAATTATCAGCCTCACTGCCAAAGATCAATTTGGAACTCTGAGAAGTGTGATGAAGTATGTTTTCCATCATTAAAGTTACCTGCAAATTATTTAGCACTGTCAAAATGTCTATGACTGTTATTTAATTTCTTTATGACTAGCAGGAGTAAATGGGATTGTGTAGTAAAATGGAATTTTCAAGAAAGTTCATCTTTCCATGAGTGGAGTGTTTGCTGGAAGTCAAAGAAATCACCAGAATAAATGTGTCTATATTTTATAAGTCTTTGCTTCCTTAAAATGTGTAGTCTTAACATAGGCATAAAAATGTTACATGGGTTCTAATTAAAACGGATGGATTCAAACATCAGTGAAATTCACAATTAGTGCACTGGTATGTGAAGCAGAATATTATGATAAAGGAAAGTCTAAGCTTAAATTGAAGCAGAATATTATCAGAAAGGAAAGTCTAAGCTTAATTTTGTTTCCTGATTCTTTATTCTCCTGGGAACAGTGTTGAAGGTGGCAATCTGAGAATGACACTGTAAAATAACCAAGTGGTTCCCTCATATGAGGGAACACAAATACCTAAACAGAGCTCAGTGAAATTCTACACTGTTTTCACACACCTAATTCTGTCCAAAGTGCTAAGAAGTAGTTTTTAACTGTTACAAATGTTACCATCGTATCCTTTACTGTCTGTGGGACAATAGGAGAAGTTCTCTGTTCCACACAATTTTATGTTTTTGTAGAGAGCTGGAATGCAAGCAGGTGATATTAGAAATCTGTTGTCAATACAGCTCTATAAAGTTAAGTACGTCTTCCTGCTCAAGGGAACAGTTGATGTTGCTTTTAATAGGCATATCCTGAGTTTCTGCAACCTAAGTGCAAAACATGAACAATTAATAGCAAGCAAGTTTATACTGACTGTAAAGTGAAGTAAATGCAAATCTCACATTTCCTTGGAAAAGAAAAAAGTTAAAAGAGAAAAGCACTTGCCACTCACTTTTTTTTTTCCTGGACAATGGTTTTTGCTTACAGTTGTGCAAATTTGGATTTCGGAGTATTAGGATATACAGGGCAAACCACTATATTAAGTCTGAGACATTACTATGACAGCAGCTTGCATCGTTTATCATTTATAATTACTCATGTTTTTGAGGCCTAGAAATGTGTTATGTTTGTGTTCCAATTTGATTAAAAAAACAAAACAAAAAAACCCCAAAACAAACAAAAAATCCAAACCAAAAAAAAAAAAAAAACAAACAAACCAACCAACCAACCAACAAAAAAAAAAAAACAAACAAAAAAAACCCCACCCAAAACAAAACAAAACAAAACAACAAACTAACCTTTAGTCCTGTGTTGGGCTTGTATAGCGTGAGAGTGTGAATGTCGGGAATTGACCCTAAGCAGCAGCTAAGCACTCAGTCATTTGCTCACTCGCCACTTTACTCCCACTAGAAGTGGAGAGAACAGGAAAAACAAAAGTGTGAAAACTGTGGGTTCGGGTAAAGACAGCTTAATAAGTGGAGGAGAGAGGAAAAATACAAGTAATGCAAAGACAGTCACATGCCGCCTCTCACAAGGAGACCAATGCTGAGATAATCTCCAGACAGCAGCCACCTTGGAAGACAAAAAACCCTCACCTTCTTCCTCTGCCCCCAGTTTTTATTGTTGAGCATGATGTTACACGGCATAGAGTATCCTTTTGACTAGTTGGAGTCAGCTGTCCCAGCTGTGTCACCTCCCAGTTTCTTGCCCGCTCTCAGTATTCTTGCTGCAAGCCAGGGAGGGTGGGGAGAAGAGAAAGTTCACACTTTCTCTTTTGAGAAAGACAAAGTGGTCTGCTGGTGAAACCACTGTTCAGCCACACCATAATCCAGAGGAGAATTCCAATTCCAACAGTAAGCCTGATTGCCACTTTACAAAAAAAATGAAAAAAAATTATCCAGTCTGTCCTGGCATTAACACCTCTTGAAAAATAACACCTCAGTGAAAATACCTGGCCTTCCTTCCACTGGGCTTTGGCTATCCCAGTAGAGAATGATACATAACTCTGCAAGTTATGGGAACATGTCTCAGACAAGGAGAAATATCAAGCTTGAAAGATTTCAGTGTATTTTTGGAAAGAAGGTGCATTTCAGGATCTTTTTCATAGTCAGTTATGTACTAAATAGAATTTTCTATTAGCAGAGATAAAATGAATGGTTTAGTTTTCAAGTTGGTATTTTAATTATGTTTGCATTAAATCAGGCTAGAAGGTGTTTAAAAAGCCCCTGTTTAAAGTTCTTTTAAGTAATAGTTTTGAGCCAGGTGACTGTCAACCACAGTAAGATAAAAATGCCAAATATAAGAACAAAGTTTGTTTTGAAATAAATTTCACAGTTTACAAATGGTGAAGAGAGTTTACACTTGTGTGGACTTCATGAGAGTTGAATTAGCTGCTAGCAGTTTTTATGCGGGGGAAGGAAATATGCAAAATTTTGTTTCTCTGCATTTCTATACTTCTGCTAAACTCAGACCTCAGTGGGGACTGAATGTCTTTGTCTCATTTAAAAACAAAAGCTTAACTGTGAGAGACAGCTCTTGGCTCTGTTGAGATCAGAGGTTTGGGAGTCGGGAGCTCAGTATCTGCCCACAAACCCTAGACTGCTGATAGGGAAACATCCTTTTTTCTTCCATGAAGAAATTATTTATTCTCAGGATATCTGTACCAATGACCAGCCACTTACAAATACAGTGATGCTGGAAATTCTTCTCTCATATTTAGGGTTTCTTTCAGTGAAGCTGAACAGAATGGAGGGTATGAGGAAGAAAATAACTGATTTTACAAGATTTGCCTTGCAATTGATAGACACTGGTGGTCATACATATAGGTCATGTATGTCTTGGTAGGTATGGTAGGTAGGGGCAGGTAGCATGGCCCCACTTTTTATCTTCGTTGCCTTTTTGGTGGCTGGTCAGATATTTGGAATAGGATTAATTTCCACTAACAATTTACTCCTCAATGTAAATGATGCCATCAAAATGGAGTAAAAATATTTATTTTGTTACAAATTTTATAGATTTTAATGCAAGAAAATGTTATTATATTTAATAACTTGAATTTCTAGAAGAAAAAACAAAACAAAACAAAACAAACAAAGAAAAAGAAAAAAACCCCAAAAAATCCTGAAAAAACCCAACAACAACAAAACAGAATACGATTTTGTCCATAATTTTGGGTAGCAAGTTTCTGACTTCTGTTTGAGCTTCATATATCTTTCAGACATATATTTGTTCTTAATTTGAAGGCTTTTGAGTGATGGAAAATTGAGCACATCACTTACTAGAACGTTTCTCATGGATAATTATCTCTACTGTAAAAAATTATGCCTTTTTTATAGCTGAAAATTTATCCAATTTCAGCTGCAGTCACTGGATATTGTTATGCCTTTTTTTAGTAGATTAAAACCCCTTGCCTTTGAAAAGTTAAGTAAATAGAGCTTTTTGAATCTCAAACTGCAGACTTCGAATCAGCCTCATGAGGTTTGTCTGAACCTTTTCCAATTTTTTTTGAAAACTTTTTTGAGATTTAGGCAGTCTATTAGTCTTTCCAGTGCTGCATTCAGAAGAAATATTATCTTCATATTTCTCATATACATGCCTGCAAAATATATCTTCCGATGGGATTTGTTAGGATTTCTGCTAACTCTTCATGTGGCTAATGTTGTTTAGACAGTGGGTTTGAGTGTCAGGATTAAGATGCAGAGTGCTTCAACAACTGAATTTGAATCATAATAAACCTAGGCACTAATAAGAAAGTCAAAGTTAACTTGGGCAACCTAAGCAAATTCTGGTTAAATATCTGCAAACCTATTAGCACTAGTTGTCTTTCTCATCTAGGTCAGGATCATCGTAGTTTCTAAGAGCACAGAGCTGTGGATTTTACCTCAGTCATATATATTTTTTCTTCCGGTGCAGACGGATCGTCTAGAATTTATTTCAATCAGTAATGGCACAGTAATTATATACATTAGCTGCACTAGTCTGCGGGGTGAGGCAGTGGGCAGAGGGTGGGAAATGCTCTTCTAATAGTTCATTTAGTCACTCAAATAAAGGTAGAACAATCTATTTGCAGAGGGAAAGCAACATTTTCTCTGCCCTGAATGTTAACAATGTAGGAAAATGTCTCTCCTTTGTAATATAGCATTGAGTAAAACAGACTGTTGTCTCTGCTTCCTGTTTCTCGTTTGAATCCTCAACAGCCAGCAGAATAGGCAGCTTGCTGGGCCAGTGGCTGAATCATCTAGGTCAGCCAAATGAGGTGTGTTCTCATTCTTTGATCTCTGGCACTATTTTCTGTTTTGGTTTTTGTTTGTTTGATCGTTTGCTTGTTTGGTTTTGGTGGGTTTTTTGTTTTGGTTTGGTTTTGATTTATTATTATTATTATTATTATTATTATTATTATTATTATTATTATTATTATTTGCTTGTGAGCAAATAATTTTCTTCACTTACTTTCAATGATTTATATTTCTTTGATATGATGTGTCCGTACCAGCCAAATAACTTATAAACATGATACAGCCAACTGTGAAGTGAAGTGAATTGAAGCTGCAGTGCATACTTTTGGGAACTGGGAAATAGCATAGAAGAGACAGATGCAGGCAGATGGCCAGCCAGTTTGCTGTCCAGGAGAGTGCTGCACAATTCCAGCTGGGAGTTTCTGCTTTGAGCAGATAGGACCCAGCACATGGAGTATGAGGTCTCTCTGAGTGTTCATTTTCATTTAAAAGAATATCCTTCAGCTGGGGGTTGCATGGGTTTGAATTGCCTTTTTACAATTTCTATGCTGGGTGGAAAAGGGTTAGCAATTACAAAATTGAATAGGACTTCTCTAATGTGATATTTTGTCAATGGAATTTTAGCAGAGCTATTGCTGCTTTTACTTTTGAGAAAGAAAATGAGAAAAAAACTATGTGCTGCATTTTCTGCAGCAATCTGATGTTGATTAACCCATTTCTCATGGTTATGATTTTCCCTCTTTCTTTTAATGTAGAAATGTATGGGAAGAGGGGGTTTATATTTCCAAACAATGTATATGGCTTGTAACAATAACTGAAGCCAAATCACAAGCTTTTTAAAGGGAGATACTGAATTTACTAAGTCTGTGGTTTAAGCTGTCTTTATAGATGGGAAAATTTTAATTAATCACACATTTGTATTTTAGAACACTCCCTTTTCAGTTCTTACTTGCCCTTATGAATATTTTTTCCACGAGCTCACAGGCTTTCTTACCAAGTCATAAGAAAATCTGTAACATTGTCCGTAAAATAGTTCTTCTCTCACCTCTCTGTTGCTCTTAATGTAAACAAAGACAGCAAAATTGGTCAACCAAATATGGCTGAGACAGGATGACTTCATTAGAGCATGGGAAAAGACCTTTTATTTGGCCACAGATTTCCATATATTTGGCAAAAGACACAACTATATAAGAACAAGCAAGTGAAAATTGTATTTGCTTTTCTCAAAGAATTTCTCATTCTGACAAATCACTGGCAAAAATGCTACAAAGTCATTGCCTCTTTGGAGGTTATCCATGAGCAAAACCATGGGTAGCGCACACCAAGTGCAATCCAGTGTTAGACTGCAGTCAGTATTCCTGCTCTTTGGAGACTGGGCATTTCTAACAGCAGTAAGCAGGATGGCTTGTGTTACGCTGAGAGGCTGAATGTCGTGCTGTGGCCGAAGTGCGTACAGGGCACAGTGACTCCACTACAGCACATTTAACAAGCCAGCCTTTCAGCTGCTCTGAAGAGTGGCAGCAGTCCTCGGATGATATTCTTTCCCTTGCTGGAGAACCTAACATACAGCAGATAATGTTATGTAGAACCCAGCCTGCTTCATTCAGTGAAGTGCACTAGTGAATTAGTGACTGAAGAGCTATATGACATACTTCTTTCTTTGTTTTGAAGTGTGATGTGATGCAGCTATGAGCCATTTTACTGGTAGAAATCTGAAACTGAGTTAGAAGTTGGTTGAATGATAAGCAAAAAATAATGTACAAAGGGACCATACAGAGAGTTGCTCATTTTTTCAAGAAATTAAAAAATAGGAATTATTCTATTTTTATTCAGAATCTGATGTCTAAAAGATGGCAGGTGTCTTTCAGGTAATTTCCTGCCTGTTCTTTCTCCAGGAACATCTGTTAAAATTATAGCCACATTCAGTGCAATTCTTAGCCCGAAAGCAATTAGAATTTCTGGCTTTAATGTGTGGCTTGCTAAACTCTATTTTGTCATTCAGGGTCATGATTCAGTTCTCTATGGTTTTAAGTTCTGGAAGCAGTATTTCTTTGTACTAGGCAGTGCATTTATTATGCTGTACTTCTGTTCACTCAACACTTCTACAGTTTTAGAGACCAAAGCATAAGAGAAAAAATCAGCTCACTGCTGAAATCGGAACATTACGTGAGAAATCAGGATTCTTTGGGTAGCTCATCCTCTCTTGTTTCAGTAACAATTTGAATGCATTAATCTTTTAACTACACATTCAAGGTGGCAATGTGGATATTGCAAAAAGAGAGAAAGAAAAACTTTTGTGGGAAGTAAAGTGTGGTGCTTCCCAGCAGCCCAAGAGACAGTTAGAGATTGATCTGTAGACAAGTAAATGACAATGGAGATTCTGGGGCACTTTTACTTTGAGAGCATGTTGGTGGTGCTGTGTAAGATGCTGGAGCAGCACTCTGTGAACATAAAAGTAGACTATGATCCGGGGAGTATTTGAGGGTTTGACATTCCCTCCTTGCACGATAGGACATGATTTCCTTATGACAACTGGAGATCAATAGGAACAGGAACTGAAGGTACGCTTGGACTCATTGATTCCCTGTGGGGAACATTTGGGCTCAAAGGTGTGTGCAAGCATGTATTATGAGGACCATAACTCTTCTGATGTCAGTGATGATATATCAGAAGTCAGCTAACAGCTGAATTAATTTCTGTGTATGTGACTATTAGTTTGTGGCCCATATGATTAAAAAGCAGATGGCAAATGTCCAATGAGTCCTGGGGTTGATATGGGCTTTCTGCTTTATTTTTTTATGATACAGTATTATGTTCTGGGTAGAATGTGTACTGGGACTGGATAATGGCAAAGCAGCTGCTTTTTTGTACTTTCAATTTGAGAGAGATTAAACCTCCCAGAGCCACAGTCATCAAGAGGTAATGCTCCTTTTGTTTGAAAAAAGTCAGAACATATATATATATACACATCTGAATTTCTCGGAAAGAGAGTTGACCCTTCAGTATGTGGAGGACCTTCTGGACCTTGTTAGAATAGGCCTGGCAGCGTCCACTGTTAAAGGCTGCCCAGTTTTGTCATGAACTATGGGTTTACTTGGCAAGAGAGTACTAGAGGGAAAAACTCTGAAAGACTGAGCCTAAGATGGTGGGCACTGGCTTGCTGTTAAATGTCTTCACATTTAGAAGTTCAGAGTATTGCTGGTGTTTGTTGTTCCACAAAGAAGGAAGTCCTTTCACAGACATTTTCACAGCATTTTTTGGGTTATTAGGAGGTAAGCTGGTTCAGCTTTCAGTAGAAGATATATCAGAACCGAAAGGGTAGATCCCATTGCTGCAGACAGGGAGCTCAGTCAATCAAAGTTAATTATATACATAAAAGCTAATGATTGAAGTAACCTAAACAGGTCTAAACACTTCTTAAGTGTTAATGTCTCAGGAAAAAGGATCTCTAATCTTTTTTTGAATGTTTCACATATTTCTATTAACACAATTAATGATTTTTGGTTGTGAGAAATAAAACCATCAGTGGTTTTTGGCATAGTTCTTCCAAGGAGATTAGTTTTGTTAGCTGGATCAAGAGGTGTCAATGGGTTGATGAAGATTTAAGTTTTGTGAGTGCTTCCTGAGTGAGAGAATTTTAATAATTGTTAAGACATCCTCCATTGACTCTTTTCTTGTATGAGTGACTCAGTCTGAAGGTGACAAGCTTGATCTGAAACCATGCAGGTGCACGGTAGGAAAACACATTATTTTTTAGATTCTCTGGGAAAACACAGATTAGCTCCCAGAAGTGCACATGTGAAATAGTGGGATGGTACTGGCATGGTACTGTGCAAATTCTTGCTCAAGAACCACACTTTGTAGACCAGCCATTTAAGTAGAGTAGCTGAAGATCCGTTAATCTTTACTACTAGTTCTGAAAGAAAAGTACAGTGTAAAAATGTTAATAGGCTTATTGCTGAAATCAGTGACAAAATCTGTCTGGTAACTTGATATTCTAAACATGTCAAACACCTGCATAAAATATTGTGGTATGCTTTTTTCAGAAAATAAGCCCTTCCCTCTCTTTTAATAGAACACAAAAAGAGGACCTATTTTTCTTGTCAGAAATATTTTCAGCATGGTACATTAATCTGAACACAACAGAGATGGGCATCAATTTTAAAGTACACTTACAGATTTGTTGTGTTAGGATCTGCATAAATAAATAAATAACAAGAATCCTCTATCTCTGAACTACAGACTTCTAATGACTGAAAATCACATTTGTTTCTGATAATATGTAAGTTTATAAATTATTTCCTATGTAAATAAACCAGCTATCATGTCTAATAAAATATTAAAAGTACATTGCCAATACTTCTTTTGCATACTTTGACAAGAAATGATGTTGTGACTTTAGCCATTCAGCTGAGGAAATGAGCAAGTCCTTGGTGTTTCTGCTCCAATTTTCATTCAGGGAAGACCATTAATGATTTTCTTTTATCTTTTTTTCTTTTCTTACTCTCCCCCTCCCAATAATTTGATTAATCATTTCAGTTACATGTTTCTACTTGGCAACCTCTGGATTCAAAGGTTCTATCTCAGCAATATGTCAGAAGGAGTGACACTGCAAAGGCTGGACTAAGCTTTGACATGACACTAAATGAGGAATTTTATCTCTTGAGACATCTGAGTGGATTAGATTAAATGAACTTTAAGAGGAACTTTAAAGCTATGAGCATAACCCACACAATCCATAAATATTGAATATATCTGCAAATGTGCACTGTCTAGCACTAATGCCTGGTTTCAATTTTATATTAATTCTCTTTATGTCTTTATAAACATGCACAAATTAATTGAAACAGCAAAGAAGTAAAACAGAAAGGCTTTCACAAAGTGTGGGAAAATTATAACGTAGCTTCAAGTTACCTGTTCTGCAAAGTCCAGCAGGGATTTTGAAAACTAGTCATACAAAAAATGGTGGTTTTATGCAGATGAATATGCTTGTACAGAGAGGATAGAAGTTTTGATTGAAGGTATGGTCTTAAAAATTCCCTTCAATTTGCTCAGATTATCCATACTTGGTGTAATGTATGTTTGGAGACGTGTTGAACAGGAAGGAAGACTTCAGTTTTCTCTTCTGGTCTTTTTGTGGTTTGTACACAGTGCAGGTCTGAGACACTTTGGATTGGGGATCCTCCTGAAAATCTCTGTGATAGATCTGCATTTGACTTTTCTCTCTGAAATAGTGTGTTATTTTATTTTTTCTTGTTGAACATTTTTTTTTAAGTCAGAATTTTTGGTGCAAGGGTGAGGCAGCCTCTTCTGTGACATGCTAAAAGCAAATGTGAATGTTGCGTAGGTGTGAATTGTGTAAACAGTGCGAATTGTGAAGAGGTGTGAATTTAGGTGTGTAGGGATTTGTCTACAGCTCCCTTTTGCTTATAAACTTGTAACTTCTATATTTTAGCATTAAGATAAAATTTTGCTTCTTTTTATGTGTAGTTAATGTCTTGTGTGTGACAGTATTTGGATCTTCTACATGAGGAATGAATTCCACGTGAATTCACCTCACCTAACTTCAGTGACATAAATACCAGGCCTGGATTTAAGATACTGGTCTGGGCTCTCCTTATAACTAAGAAATGACAGAATGGAAGATGTTTCCCATTTACCTTAAACACATTTTTTGTGTGTATGGGTGCGCACAGGCTGCTATAGATACTTGGCTGTCTTCTTACCACAGAGTAAGACTAAATGACTGGCTTAGACTACAGACGTGCTTTTAAAATGAATTAAGATGAATCCATTTTAGGTGCAAACCAAAATTCACTAATTAACTGAGCTAGATCCTTAACTTTAAGGTCATGTTCCTTCCACATTCATGGAGATCAAAAGGTAGAACATTCAGATACGAAAACTTATAGAACATGCAGATAGATTAAATTTTGTGTAGAAAACTGAGACACTGAAAGAGACCTAGAAAATCAATACTGGGGACTACGGAATTTTCTGAATCATGCCTCAGCAAAGGCATGCCATAATCAAAAGTGCATATGTTAAATGTTGCTGTTGTTATTCCACATACTTCACTGACTAGGTATTTACAAAACAAAGGTACCAAAGGATATTTGCAAAACAGAAATATCAGTGTTCTCTCTTTTCTACAACAGTGTATTGCAATACAGAGCAGAAGGTAGAATACCACATAGTACCACTGTATAAGGTATCATTCTGAGTTCTAACATCAAAATTTGTCAATGACTTTTTATTTCATATTCTGATGAATTTTTGATCTTTCACGTATCTTGTACATTTTGCTAATCTTATACAAAATCATTATCAATGAGAAATATTATTTTGTCAGGAGGTCTGTTGCACTGTATTTTGTGAAACTAAAAGCATGTAATTGCATTGTTGTCAAAGTAGAATATTTCCAGGGTCTAGGTTGTAAGCAAAGAATTTGTAAAGTTGAAGTTGCAGGTAAAATTGTCAAATGGTCTCTAGAAGGATGGATTTATTACTATCCTAGAGAGGCTATTTTTGTAGATTCTTATATGTATTACTTACAGTTGATAGATCTGATATCTATGTTGTGATTTTAACAGCAAAAGCTGTCACTGAATTCTGTTAAATTAAAATATTTGAAAGGCAAAGGAAAAATAAACAGTCTTTCAGCAGATTATTTCTTTATGACTAAGAACATTCTGGAGATAGATGATTATTCTCACTAACAGAATTTTTTTTATGATCTTTATTTCATTGGATATTTACACAGATGAGAACTTGATGACTGACAAATGGAATTGTAAACTTCTTCCCAAGACACATGGTCAGTTGAACTTTCTTCAGCAAGAAAAAAATGTACATTTCCTTTGAAATAAAATAATAAATCTGTCTCTATTTTGGAGTTGTAAACTGCATTGTACAAATTTCTAGGGGTAGGTGATAATCTTAGTGGGATTGCTCAATGAAAAGGATATTGTTTAATATGTGTAAGAGTCATGTCTTCCAACTTCCAACATTTTTGTCCATTTTCTGATTGAGAAAAGTAATTCTTATGAGATTCCAAAATATCTTGAAGGTCTGCTTGACTTATGAGTGTAAATTGTGATATTTTGGAGGATCCAATTCTCTTGCCTTTTTTACCCAATATCTTCTGTTTGCATAGCCACCCCTTCTTTTCTTTAATGAAAAAAATAAACATGCAATTTTTTTTTCTAAGTAATTGAAAGGTCAACAATCAATATTTTATTACAAATATTATGAACTGTCAGTAAGCCATGCCAGCTCAGTTATCTGACATGAAGAGCAGTAGCTCCTGCGATGTAGCAGGAGCAGTGTCTGCTTAGCTCTGTTGGTTTCATTCTGTAACAGCCTTTGAGGCATCTTTCTTATTGCCATAAAGGATTTAAAATTTATTGTTATATAGCCTACTCTTTCTCTTGGGGGAGTCTAAAGCAACCTTCAACAACATCCAATTATAGACAGATCATATAAAGGGAGTGTTCATCTAAATATAACCTGGTCTTGCTCTTGGGTAGTCTGAGGCAATCCTCAGCCACATCCAATTATAGATGTATCATATGAAGAAAGTACTCATTTAAATATAGCTGACAGGTCCATAGATGACTAGAAACTGGTAGATCATCTAATCTCACTCCTGAGATAGCATAGGCCATCGGATTTCATCATTGACCCCACAGTCTACAGAAAAATGCCTTCTAGGAAGCAATCCAGCCTTGATTTATAGGAATCAAAAATCTGTTGCTCCCTTCAGGCATATTGGAAAACAGTTTAATTTTCTCTGTAATTTGCCTGTACGATATTTTAATTTGGTCACATTTATCAACTTTATATGAAACATATGCCTTCTGGGATAATATTTCTGGGGGTTTTTTTTTTATAAGACATTACAATCGAAACAAAATTATTGTATGCTATGATGGTTTCTTAAAATAGGCTGCAATATGCCCTGCATGGTAAACAGTAGAATGTTTTCTTTGTATTCTAGCTCCCTAGATATGCAAAACATACACAATTTAATAGTCTAATTAACTCGTAAGGTGCTGTCACATATTCACTGGTGGAAGGATATTAGCAGTGGTGTGTTTTCAGATTTTTTTTTTTACAATATGCTAATAACAGCCTCTTTTGCAAGTTCTCTAATATTTATATTTATATTCTCCAATATTATATTGTATAAAATCTCTGATCCTTTGCTTAGGTTTGTGGAAAATAAATTTTCATCATTTGCTAGAAGTTCCAACGACTGAGAGAAGCCATGTGTTAGAGAGCAGGTCACTGTAGGACATTACAGAAATTTGGGTTCTGGCCATACAAGACTGATGATAGTCCTGTACATATTTCAGCATTCAGATTTGTTGCATTAAATTTATTTTTCTGTTTAAGACTGTAATTACAGACTTAGGCTACAGAGTGTTTACATGTATTTGTTAAGATGGCAGCGAACATGAGAAATGCTAATTTTTTACAGCCTGTGCTTTGCTAAAGTTTGGCAAAGATGAAGGGTTTTTTTGGTTCATTTGTTTTTGTTTCTGTGATAGAAATGGAAAAGCAAATATTTTGGACAATATAGGCTGTGTATCAGTAGAATATCAAGAAAGACTCTATTACCTGTGGAAAGCTTAGGGAAGTTTGCCTTGTTTACTGTCCATAGAAGATTTCAGGATGTAATTTTGAATTATTAAGGTGTTTTCAACACATTTCTTAAAATAGTGATAACGTGGTATGGGAAAAGAGAAGAGAGGCCTCGTGAGTTTCAAACTATTATGAAACTGAATTGGGAGCAATTTTAAACTCCCTTGGTAATCTTTCATGCAGCCATAAGTATATCTTAAAGGATGCTTTCTGTAATAAATCTCTATAATATAGGTCTTATGCTTGTCTTAATATTGTAACATCTGTGAGGAAAATATATGTGAGACTGTAAAGGGATTCGCATAAGAGACTGTATTCAAAAATGGAGTCTGTGGTATATAAATGTAATGCTTATAGCTGCAGTATTTGGTGCAAAGATTATGGGAAATCAAGACTGAACAAACCAAAAAATTGTCCTGATGCTCATACCATTGGTTGGCATAGAACTCAAGGGATGTTTAATGCATGACATTAGAAGCCATTAAAAAAACCTGTGGGATGAGAAAACAAAGGAGACTTAGTAAAAGAAGAACAAAGACCGCTTGGTTACATAAAAGTAGTTCATTCCGCTGAGCCGGGGAGAAGATGTAACAAAGTTTCTAAAATGTAACAGATAGAACCGCAGTAGTTTGCAATAAGCTATAACTAAACGCTTGGTCTGAAAGAAATGGTCTGATGCTCGAATCATTTATTCTATTGGCTGTCTAGAGGCATGTTATTTTAATCTGATGGTAAAAATATTATAAAAACTGTATGCTTTTCTAATAAATGTTTCCGGCCTTATCACTGCCTGGGGACCGTGCTTTGTGCCCCGATACGCTGCAAAAAAAACAAAATAATTTTTATTCTGATTAAATCTTTAATTCACTAGCCATGAAGTTGTTTTACTCTCAGACTTACTTTCTCCAACCTTAGCACCTGTAGTTTGAGGATTAGGCAGGCAAATTTTTTGTAACATCTTGAAAATATCAAAAGCAAAATACAAATGCAAATGTCAAATATATCTAGAAAAAACTAAGGCATACTAGAATCACCAGTCAATTTTATTTCATTGCTTTATATATAGGGGCTGTAAATAATGTAACTGCTGCTGCTTCAAAATGTTTTCATGTGTCTTATGGGTACAGAAACATAACTGCTTTACAGCATATTTTGCTTTTTCCCTTCACACTTCTAGTTGAGCAACTTTTCCTCCACTTCAATATTGAGCTAGATGACAAGTCAAATGGAACTATTTAACCAGACATCATTGCATGTGAAACCTGTACTACCTGGAAAAGAGCAGTTATTAGTGGTTGTTTTTTAATATTATGGTTAAGACAGCATATTCAAACAAAGTCCAGAATACTCTTAGAACTATATGCTCCAAGGTAATGAAGGGCATAAGTTTAAAAGTAAAAGCCTGAGATTTAGTGAAAGATATTACAATGCACAGAACTGAGCAACTGTGTTCTTACACTTACTGATATACGATGTCAGTGAGCTTGGACAATAAAGAAGGATTTAGTACTTTTAAATTTAAATTAAATTAGCAAGTAATGATACACCATACTTGTCACAAACAAAAAT
The DNA here is from genome assembly GCA_013398055.1 of Ifrita kowaldi. Classification (NCBI taxonomy): domain Eukaryota; kingdom Metazoa; phylum Chordata; class Aves; order Passeriformes; family Cinclosomatidae; genus Ifrita; species Ifrita kowaldi. The sequence goes on from VZRS01010397.1 coordinate 676,625, forward strand.
AAAAATCAATAATCAGCAAAAACTTACCATGTCATCAGCCATAAAGTAAGAGGTTGTGAGTTTGGGCAGGCTTAGCAGGCTGACGTTTGGGTGGGCAAGCCAGAGAGTGCAGTACCTGTGAGACGAGCATGCTACAGCATCCATCTTTTTGCTGGTGAGCCCCAAACCAGACCAGCCAGTGAGGGTAAGATGGCCTGGGAACTGTTCAGGAGTGTTGGACAGAGAGCAGGGTCATGCTGGTGTTTGAGGGATCCACTGAAGTGCACGAGTGTGAGCTGAGTGCTGAGTTGAGTGTGTGCTGCCAGTACTGAGCTTCAGACTCTGCTGGCTGAAGAGGGGAGGGGACTTGGCTGCCTGGGCGTGTGTCCATGTCCTGCATGTAGGTGATGCTCAAGGCAGCTCCTTGTCTGTGGCAGCCTGTGTAGCTGGCTGTGTCGGTGTCCTCTATGTGTGTGTGTGTGCTTGGAATACACGCTCAGCATCACTCCTGTTGGACCTGCGAAGGACAAAGGAGCAGCTGCACCCATTGACCAGGGATGGAGATCTCTGGGCTGGACTCCAGGGGTCCGCAGGAATAGTGTCTTATATAAATAACAACCCAAAGCTGCTGGAGGCAATGGCCATTTCTTAAATCCCTTGACAAAATGCAATCAGAATACTTATAAACAGCTTCCAAGTTTTCCTCCAACTTTTTTTCCTTCACAAAAAGCAACTACACTGATGAAAAAACACATTAATCCCCAAAGATTGTTAATCGTTATATTTTTATACTATCATATAGCCAAAAATACACAGAAAATCTCTAAAGACCTGTTAAAAAGAAAGTGTTTTTGATGAAAACAAAAATAGTAACTACAGAACACACCAGAAGAATCCCAGAAAACTTAATATTGTTGTGAATAAAAAACAAGGTCAAGTTTATCTTGCAGCAAACAGAATTAATATTAATTGAAGATAAAATTTAATTCTATCTATCAGGGCTTTAGCTTTACTAACCCAATCCCTGGCTGCTTAGACAATTTCTCTGCATTCCATGGAGGCGGGGGTTGCAATTAGATGATCTCTGAGATCCCTTCCGACCCAAACCATTCTGTTATTCTACAACTCCCCCCAGGCTGCCTATCCTTGCTTCCATATTCTCTTGGCTTTCTCTTTGTGTTTCATTTCATATAGGTGCTGCTTCTTTATTGCAAAAATAATCTTGTAATGCTTTTCTATTATAAAGACATCATAATCTACTAAATAACTGCCAGTTCCTATTCTACATATATAATAAAAACATTGGGGTGCTTTATCCAAATGTGAAATTGCACAACTGGTGTACTAGCTATGCAATACTCAGAGTTCACATCATGTTCCATTGAAGATTGGAAGACTGTAGGTATTCTATTTTTTCTTCACACTGAACAAAGTAATTATATCATGGGAATCTACTTTAGTAAATAATCAGTGACAATACTCAAGCATTTTTTTATTTATGCTTCATAGATTAAATGCTTATTTTGTTATTCACTCTATTTGGCAAAATAAAAAGCAAAATTCTTTGGTAAGAGAAGGTAATTCACATTATTTTAGCTATTAGACATTATTTTAGGAAGCTGCTATGAAAGATACAAGGAAATCTGTATTACAGAAATAGATAATATTTGTTTGCTTTCATCTTTGACATACCACGTTCTAGCTTTCATAATTGCCAGTAACATTCTTTTCATATAATAAAGCACAGAATCGCCTTTCCTTGGTGCACTTGCTACTTTTTGTGATTCTGTAGTCAGGCATTTTCTGTGGATTTCACTGTTCCTCTGAACCTTGAATAAGTGGATCTCAGAATGGCTGATGTTGGAAAGTATCTCCGGATCGTCTGCTCAAGCTGGGCCACCCAGAGCTGGTTGTCCAGGATGATATTCATCCTGTGTCACCTGCTCTGGATGACCCTGCCTTGGCAGGGAGCTCAGACTGGATGATCTCCAGAGGTCCTTTCCATCCCTAACTATTCAGTGGTTCTGTGATTTGTAAATCTTACCTTTGGTAATTAATTGCTTGCTAGCCATTTCCTTCATAATGGCCACTATGTTATAAATTTTTAGCAGGTATACCTCTGATCAAAACCTGCTTAGGGTATGTAATTATCATCATGGAGGCGGAAGACTTGGCAAAAATTAATATTGAATTTATTTTTTCTAAATCGTTCTAAGCTGACTTAAATACCCTAGTGTGGAGAAGTAAAGTAGTCCCTACAGTCCAATATTCCAACTATGTACTGACTGATGTGAAAGACTTGATGGTTGCATGTAAAAATATCTGAAGTATTTAGCAGTGTAAATATCTAGGGTAAAGCAGCCCTGTTAAGGCCCTCTCCTGAGTTATGGGAACTAAAAGTTGGCATGAGACTTCAATAACTTAACTGTGTTCCCCACCAACACTTCTTTCTGTGAAATATATATGCATTTTGAAAGTGCATGTCCAATCCTTTTCTAAATCTTCTGCATGTTCTTTCTGTACTGCACTTTCTTATTTTGTTGTGTGTCCTCTTATTCTTCTCCTTTCCAAGATTATAAAAAAAAGGTCCTAGTCTCCATATGAGATTTTTTCATCTCCTTAATCATCATGGTTATCCTACTTTGCGCTATATCTGATATTTTCCCACAAACAGAGAGACAATTTTCTATCAGCTACTGCAATGAATCAGATTTCAGTTACATCTATATACCTCAACAAAAAGGCAACAACAGTAATTATGGAAGCTATCTACCATACAAGGTCAATTTTTACTGATGCTTCCATTTAGAATAATCAACTCTGCCTCTATACAAGAAAATGAGGGCTAGTGAGCATCCAGCAATGAAGCACAACTATCATGTAAATGGTTTAGGACCTCATCCTGCGTAAGTGTCATATACATTTATTGTTCATTGAAGCTAATAGGTACTGAGTTCATCCAGTGACACTTTAAAGCATGAGAGCCTTATTCCAAATTAATATTTATTTTTGTTTTAGCTTTAATATTAAAGCACTTCAAAAGAAGACCTAGTAACCATAACAACTACAGTTTGCCACATTTCAACAGTTTTATTTCTGTAAGCATTTTAATAGCCTTGGCTTTTCAGTGGTTGAGCACATTTGATTTAATGCTCTCTTCACACTCACCTATGTAGTGAGAACAAGAACTAGTTTTTGTCTGATACTGTAAATGTACAACTCCCAAATTATTTTCTGGAATTTCAACAGTGACAATTATTGGTAAAACATTCAAAAGGATGATGAAACACTTAGAAGGAGAATTTGAGAAAGTCAAGCAAAAAGACCAAAATCTGGTAACATTTATTATCATCAGTGATATAGATTGATTTTGTTAAAATCAAAGTTTTCATTAATAACACAAAACTAACTTCAAACTGTAGCTATATAGAAAACTCTTTTAGTAATGAAAACTGGTTTTTAGTATAGAAAACAAAGTTTAAAACAACTTCTTTTTTTAGAGTTAGAAGTAGTTAATTTTAAAAAGTCAAAGTGAATACAGAGGAAAAAAAAACCCATGCACATTAGAATTAAGAACCAAAGACAATTAAGGAACAAGGACAAAATACTTGCAAATGCTACAGAAGCTGTTTACAGACACGTTATAAAACAGCTTGGAATAAATTATAGATAGAAATGTAATTAATGTTTAAAGTAGTTTGCAATGTATATGTATATGTTTACAGTACAGTATACATAAATATATACATATATTTAGTATATATAAACATAATCTAGATTTAGTAAATATTTTATAGCATGGATAGCATAGATATTATGCATGTACTCTGAAACATCTAAATATGATGAAATTAAAAATAGATAAAAGAGTGAACAAATATTAGTATTATAGAGCACAGTGAAAAACTATTAGCTATGAGAATGTAACTTAAAAAACCCAAGTGATGTTCAAATGCTGCTATTTATGCTTATATACATAAGGCTATAATAAAGAAAAAAGGAAAAAATTTAATTCAACTTTTGAAAATACACCAAAACCAGAAAGTATTGCAGTGAGTTTGAGAACCCAGATACTAATTTAGTGTGAAAAGGCCATTTAAAATATAGAAGCAGTATGCATTATTATACGTATATATCCTCAAGAGGTGTGAATTTTCTGTTGTGCTCAACAAATAGGGTTCAGTTATCAGCTTATCCTTCAGCTCTATGACTTTTAAAAACAAATGGTACCTGTGTTGCATTAATTTTTGTCAAAACTACGGCAATTTTAAAAATTTATGATTTTTCACATTACATCTTATAATGGCTAGAACAACTGGGGTGGAGAGAGAATGGAAAGTAAAGAATAGATAGAAAATAGAAAGAATACCTCAGAAACAATTAAAATCTTCCTAAACTGATTACTTACCTTTGACTTCATAGTTCATAAATCAATTCTGAAAAAAAGAAAAATGAAAAATACTTTTCTCATTTTAAGATATGCTTTTATTTTATGGCTTTGACCAAAGAACTTTAGTTCAACAGATAATTTGTAAACCAGAATTACAGGTTTTTCAGTACTCAAACAAAAAGCGACCTTAGAGTCATGACAAAGTTGACTTCCCTGAAAAGGAAGACAGAATACAGTGCCAATTGTATTCTGGTTTAAAGTATTTAATGGCTGATAGAGTAAACAGAATTTAAATAGATAGCAGCATTTGACTTTTTTCACCAATTAATTGACTGGAATAATTACCACACGGCTTTCTTATGTGGTATCTTCTTTATGTGTTCTTTAATCACATGGTCATATTCAGCTGGCTATGATTTCCTAAAAAGCAGCTCATAATAATAAAGTTCAGTTAATTAGAGAGAGAAAGTAATCAATCTTTCTAAGCTCAACCTAAGGATATTATTTGATTTTAAAGGATTGACTTCTTATCTGAATTTGACAATTGAATTATTTAAATTTATGTTGACTTTTGTCAAAGTGTTTAAATGTGTAGCTCATAATTTAACTTGTAGTTTCACTGCCTTGTTAAAACCAATTTGCTAAGATGATAAAATAAACTCATTGCATGTTCTAACAATAATGAGCCCTGGCTTAGTGACAGGGAAGATGTAAGAATCCAAGGTGAATATTTAACTTCTTTCTGTGCTCAACTGAGTGCTAATTCCTGAAGCTTCTTGACTCAGCAGTTTTACTTCTTCTTTGGTGTTCCTACCTTCTATCTCATTACTGTAAACTTGACCTCTTATAATCTCTCACCATGGTTGTTTCCACCACCTCTTATTGATTTATCATTTTGCAGGTCTAAAAGCTCAAATAAAATAAGAATAATTGTGTGGCACAGGAGAACCTCTAGGTAGGGTAGAGGCTAAAATAGAAACACTGAGTGATACGTAATTTGAAATTGATTACTATAAAAGATGGACACAGCAGTGGATTGTGACTTCCTTTTCTAAGACTCCTATGGCACTTTCACAGCAGTCTGAGGCAGATCATGTCCCCAGCCCCTCTGGTTAAGTGTTGACAAGCACCATGGACTGAGGACACAGGACGTTCACTCCAGCTGCTCAGTATGCCTAAGTCCTGGCTGGTGGCCATGCTACACAGGGTTCTTGCATCTCTGGCTCAGCTTTCTGCAGGATCATGGACATGGCCGGAGAGCAGTTGTTTTACCTGTCTATAACTTTCTAAAGCAGACTGCTGGCAGAAGCAAGCAATTCCTTGGTCGCTTGTGTGATGCCAGGCTAGCCTTTGTACCGGAGGTCAATGAATGGTTTTTGTAATGGTTTCTAACATGTTCTGTTTTCCCACCCCAAATGTGACACACAAGTGAGAAGCTAGCAGAAGTTACATACCCAAATTAATTTAGTCTTTAATTTCTTTTCTAGCTTGTACTGGGTTAGTTTAATGAGTCAGAACTGGTCAAACGTAGTAGATGTTGCACATACCAGGGACTTTACTGTGTAATGTGCCACTGCGCTACCTGATAATGACAAATAATTAAAAATCTGAAAGGTTCTCCTGCTGTACCATTCTATAAGGATTCTCATGCATCTGAGCTGCTTATATGCCAGCAGCTCTGGGAAAACCATCTTTGGGGCAGAGATTTAGTGAATGGAAGTAGTCTTTTGGGTTTTGCATATCATCTGCTGTTTCAAGTTTGTGATGCAAATATTGAGAGTCTCATTATCAAAGGGCAAAGACATGAATACACATGTGGGAGGCTAAAATGATGCTTATGTCCTCCACTGATAGCACTGTACTCTTATCTATCATTCATTTCTGTGAACCTCATCACTGCTCACAGGCATATGCATTCATATTCTACAGAGCACAGAGTCCATAAAAATAGAAGAAAAAGATCTTCTAGTGAATAAATGATACCTTTTTTGAAAGCCAAAATTTTCTTGTTTGCTGAGGAATTTACATATTGCTGCATATTTTCCATAAATTTGGTGGGGTTTTTTTCCTGCAGATGTGTTTAACTCTGGTTAAGTAAACTGCCATAGTATTTCATCAGAACATTTTGCTACGAATGAAAAAAATACCATTTTATCTAAAGAAAAGTAAGGTGATGAGGCTACTATACAACGACATGATTAAATAGAATTTTAGTTCAGTTGTTTGACTGTCATACCAATTGAATTTTCCTGCCTTTGCTTTTCACATATCTCAGGATTCTAGTGTTTGTCGCATCTGTCAGTCAGCCAATTAAATTCACATTGAGAGCAAACATTGTGAGGGAAGAAAGCGTCATTCTAATGAGCTCCTATTATTGTTTACATTCTTGTACAATAAGTGGAATTTCAGCTATCAGAACCTGACAGCAGAAGGAAAGAATTCTTGTTAGGAAAAACTAAGGCAAAGACATTCTGAGATCCTGGGATTTGTCTTCATAGACTCCGAATTTAGAATGTTCTTTATGTTCATCCGTAATTGCCAAATTTTTGTTATTTGTATTGACATTTTAAATTAACGTAGTCAAATCAGTATGTCTCCATGAAGGTTAATCTTTAAAAGTAAATTATGTGAACAGGATATGAAAATTATTGTTTTAGTCTTGATCCAATACTGTATTGGGTTTATGGGGCCATATTTTGTCAGCAGGGGTGGCTTCTGCGAGAAGCTTCCAGAAGCTTCCTCCATATCTGTCAGAGCCAATCCCTGGCAGCTCCAAAGATGGATGTGCCCCTGGCCAGGGCTGGGCCAATCAGAAATCATGGTAATGACTCTGTGATAACAGATTTAGGAAGAAGAAGAAGGGTATTGTGCAGATGTAATTGTGGCCAGAGAAGAGAGGAGTGAGTATATGTGACAGGAACAACTCTGCAGACACCCAGATCAGTGGAGCAGGAGGGGCAGGAGGTGCTCCAGGCACTGGAGCTGAGATTCCCTTGCAGCTCATGGTGCAGACCATGGTGAAGCAGCTGTGCCCCTGCAGCCCATGGAGGACCACGGGGATGCTGAGATCCACCTGCAGCCCATGGAAGAGTCCCACACTGGAGCAGGTGGATGCCTGAGACAAGGCTGTGATCCTGTGGGAGGCCTGTCTGGAGCAGGGTCCTAGCAGGGACCTGCAGACCCATGGAGAGAGGAGCCCACACTGGATAAGGTTTCCTGGTAGGACTTGTGAGTCTGTGGGGGACTCATGCTGGAACAGCCTCTCCTTGAAGGACTGCAGCCATGGAAAAGTGACCAACATTGCTACAGTTTGTGGACAACTGTCACCCATGGGATGTACTCACACTGGAGAAGTTCGTGGAGAATTGTCTCTTGTGGGAGGGACTCCACACTGGAGCAGGGGAAAGACTCCTCTCCCTGAATAGCAGGAGAAATGTGATGGACCGACCATAATCCCCATTCCCTGTCTCCCTGTGCTGCTGACACGGATGAGGTAGAGCTGGGAAGGAGGGAGGGGTGAGGGGAATGTGTTTTTAAGATGTTATTTTACTTCCCATTATCCTGCTCTGATTTTGTTAGTAATAAATTCAGATAATATCTCTAATTCTAGCCTGGTTTGCCTGTGATGGTATTTGGAGAGTGACTTCTATTTAATTTAAATATTTAAAGATAGTTATTCAAAGTAAAAATAATTATTTCTAAACAAAAAAAAATTGCTGACTTTTGTAAATTCTTGCTGCATTTACAAATTAGAAATTAACACCTGTATATGGAAAATAGTATGGCCAGCAGGGCCAGGGAAGTGATTCTTCCCCTGTACTTGGCACTGGTGAGGCCACACCTCGAATTCTGTCCAGTTCTGGAAGGACATTGAGGAGATGGAGCTAGTCCAGAGAAGGTCAAGAGAACTGGTGAAGGATCTGGAGCACAAGTCCTGTCAGAAGCAGCTGAGGGAGCTGGGGGTGTTTAGCCTGGAGAAAAGGAGGCTATGGGGGTGACCTTATCACTCTCTCCAACTGCCTGAAAGGAGGCTGTAGCCAGGTGGGTGTGGCACTCAGTGCCATGGTATGGTTGACAAGGTGGTGTTCAGTCATAGGTTGGGCTCGATGATCTCAGAGGTCTTTTCCAGCCCAATTCATTCTGTCATATTCTATAAACGACATTGTTGGCTGACAAGCTGGACATTAGACTAGCTTTAGACAAAAGAAATTGCTAGTGCTTTTATTAAAAAAACATGTTTCTACAACAAGAACTTCAGCAATTCATGTCTTTTCTGAATATCACTCTCCAACAGAGCTGTGGGTAGAAATATTTTCTTGACCTATTTTAACTCTGAAGATTTCAAATTTTATTTTTTCTTTTGCACTGATGCAAATCCAAACATATTCAAAGTATAAAGTAATAGGGTTTAGAAAAGGAGGAAGATAAAAAAAATCCAAAGTCATCTGATGGAAACATGCTTTACCTGATGTTCTAATCCCTTGAACTGTCACAAATAATGTGAAAATGCTCTAAGCAACAGCAGAACGCCCTTCTTGGATAGGTGTCTCTATTGGAGAGACATTCATATAAACACTTTGATGTTTATGTGATAGGCTTGGAATCTCTTTTCCAAATTCACAGTGAAATGTCATGAACAGAAGACAGCTGGCTGTTGGAAAAGGGTCGTCTGTAACAGAAACTGCACTGTTCAACTGAGCAGTCTTTTTCTCCATTTTGGTGCTTGCTAATAGAAAGCACTATAGCCTATATTTGTGTTTGCATATACATGTATCAAACCACAGCACATCTGCTATTAAAATAGATTATTCCATAAAGCAGGAAAAAATGGTATTTTGCATACAAGCTTATTGCTACAATCAGCTTTTTCTTTCTTTTAAAAACACGATTTTTTTTCTCTTTAAAGCGGAATAAACTTTAAAACAAAGGAGTCATACAGTGTTCACAAATGCAAATGCTTCCTGTTTTCATGTTACAAGAATATTTATTTTCACAACAATCCTTAGAGCTTCAAACTTCTGGGCTTAACTTTGTCTCAAATAATTTAAGAGTAACGGTTTGTAACTCATTGCACTTACACAGACTCAACAGTTCTAGACAGTGAAAGGAATCATATAGTAATGGTGATATACTCTAACTAATCCATATATATTCAGCCTCAATCAGAAAAAAATTTAGATTTTTTTGTAAAGTATATAAAATCAGGGGATCTTTTTTTTTTTAATCAATAGCAGAGATCCACCTGTAGCCTCTGGAGGACCCCATGGTGGAGCAGGTAGATGCCCAAAGGAGGCTATGACCTCCTTTGTGGTGGAAAGCCCTGACTGGAACAGGATCCTGGCAGGAACTGTGTCCCCACTGACAGACGTGCCCATGCTGGAGCAGGTCCCCACGGTGGACCCATGCCAGAGCAGCCTGTTCCTGAAGGACTGCACCCCCTGGAAGGGACCCACGCTGGAGCAGCTCATGAACAACTGCAGCCTGTGGGATGGACCCATGTTAGAGAAGTAGACCTGTGGAAGGTACTCCATGCTGTAATAGGGGAAGAGTGTGAGGAGTCCTTCCTCTGAGGAGGAAGGAGCAGCAGAAACAGTGTGTGATAAACTGAATGCAACCACCATACCTTGTCCCCCTGCACCACTGATGGGAGAAGGTAGAGAAAATCAGGAGTGAAGTTAAACCCAGGAGAAAGGGAGGGGCAAGTGGAATTTTAAGAATTAGTATTTCTCATTATCCTAATCCGATATGATTGGTTATAAATTAAATTAATTTTCCCCAAGTTGAGTCAGTTTTGCCTGTGATGGTAACTGGTGAGCGTCTCTCCCTTGTCCTTGTCTGAACCCATGAGCCTTTTGTAATGTTTCCTCTCCCCTGTCCAGCTGAGAAGGGTAGTGATAGAGCGGCTTTGGTGGGCACCTGGCATCCAGCCAGGGTCATCCCACCACAACAGACTATAAATGACAGTTTGTTTGCCACATGACCCTGATAAGTGCAGCATGACAGCAGATTAACCTTCCAGACCCATAAAGTATTGTTTAAAAGAACTTACAGTGTCAGTGAGGACAGTGTCTTTGTATAGTTTCCCTAAATGCCAACTTTTTAATTTAATATGTAGTTTAACAGCAATTCTGTGTTTAAATGAGCCAGTTCCAAGTGTTTCAATTAACTTATCCATAAGGAAATGCTGAAAGGGATGCATTTTTTTAATAAATGCAGATTTATATGCTTCTATGAATTTATATTTGCCCCCTAACTGTTACAACAGCAATAAAACATTCAAGTTTACTGAATGTTCATGAAATACACAATACTTGTATCAGCTATGCTGTTCTTTGCTTTGTTGGGTTTATTAAGGAATTATATTTTCATCTATATAAAGGCACAGAGATGAAAATGTTACACATCTAAAAGCAGGCAAACGCTTTTCAAATGGATCTATGTAGAAGTATGTGGGAGCAATATAAAGAATCTGATCAACAGAAAACAGAAGAGAAGCAGGAAAAGAAAATTAAAATTAGGGATGAAGAAGCTAGCCTGGGAGCAGGGAACACAGTTAAGGTTGGCTTCACTGTGTATCAGAAGCACAGAATCAATAAGGTCATTGCTTTAACTGAAGATGAAATTACTTTTGTAAATGTGCTTTATTATTCTGGATCTCTGTTGTTACGTGGTTTCAAGATTTTTCTGCTGTTCACTTCTGCATTACTTATTTTACTTTTCTAGAAGTCAGCGGTCTTGTTTTGTTGTCTTTTTTTTTCCTTTCTGGAAAGTTGTCTTCTACAGTGTAAGCCTACTTGTCTACACATTTATCTATACAATTTTACAGAAATATAGAATACCATACCAAAGCACGGGAAAAAAATAATGTTCTGTGTTATAGTTCCATGCATCAGGAATCAAGACAACAAAGATAACTTTAGGACAGGATACAAGCCAGGTGTTGACATGAGTTAAATTGGAGACATCCATAATTCATGGAGTCTCAAGAGTATGATTTGAACTTTCACACTTTGTAAGAGACTTACTGAACTTAGAGGGCAGCAGTACGGGCTGATGTTCTCAGTTCTTCCTAACATTTCGTATTAGGTGGATTGTGCATCTTACAGGTGTGTAAACTGACAAAAGTCAGCAACAGGCCACAGTTCAGTCTTTCTCACCCAAGAAGCTGTGAAACCTTGAGCTGAATGCTAACTCACAGAAAAAGCCATCGAGTGCCAATCATACCATCATCATGGTGCTGAGGAGAATGCAAGCACTTCTGTAAGATGTATTTTGACTGAAGAGAATCTGCTAAGAGGTCAAAAAAGCTACTTTTGAGGTGCTGGGACAGTTGAATTATGTATTGTATTTTATTCCTTTTTTTTCCAGTGTTGAAACAAAACATAAAATTTTGTGCTTGATAATGGCTTGTTCTAAGAGCACAGAAAAGAGAATTGAAAGAATCATAGAAAACCCATATCTTTCTATGGTTCTAAATCTTGTTTTTATTCAGAGAAAGGTCTTTGGTTTTCCTAATATACTCAAGAATCTAGGAAACGGAGGCAAGGTGATAATGAAACAAAGGCTGCAGATCAAAATGAGAAAAAGGCTATTGAATCAGAGCAGAGCCCTGCCAGTCCAGAAAATCATAAGGTCAATCTGTATTTTAAAGGCAATCAAGGTTAATTGAAAGACTGTGTCCCACTAACAGCAAATGTGGTGAATTGATGTGGTTCTTTGAGAGACAGCAGGAATTTTAAAAGGGGCATCTTCTATACCAGAAGCTCTTTCCACATTTGCAGGTAAGAGGTTCTCTTTAAAATGATGCTCACTGGGTGATTGTTCATGTTAATGATGTGTTGTCTGGAACCTCCAAGTTACTGTGTCAAGAAATTTGTTTCGAATTATGCCTGATACTAAGATATTACTGGCACAAACCAATGCTAGACATGGATGTTTTCAAATGATCCTCTAAGGAAATACCTTTTGCAACATTAGAGACCATGTCAGACTTAGTGAACTCAGTGCTGTAAATATGCTGTTGACATTAGTGAACAAATCTGTACAAGCCTTGGAAAGGAAGGGGGCCTTTTAGAGCCATAGAAACAATCAGAATTAATATGATCATTCTGCCTTTTTTACTTACACATGCATATTACCTTTCCCTAGAGTGAATGAGCCAGATCAATTTGTCATATTACTGCTTCCTAAAGTGATCAACAATACTTTTCTTTTTTAATTCTGTCTCAGGCTGCAAAGACAGACTTTGTTCAGGCTGATGGTAGAGAGAAAGAAGAGACAGGAATGGTCTCATTTCTTCTGGATCCATTTATTAATTTATTGGTCAGCCTGCCTTGGCTATCAACAAGTTACATAGTGTAACAGATTTAATCTTTAATAGATAACTAAAAGTTGATGATCTTGGAAGAACACTAGTATTTTAAATTTAGGAATTACTGTTCTTTGAGGACTACATTCAGCTAGTGATACTGGACAGATACTATGTATGCTTTTCCAAGTCTGGGGTTTTTTCCCTTAAATTATTTTTTTTTTCCTTAAAAGCATAATATAGTTGCTTTAACTTAAATACATGAGGAAATAAGTGGAATTTAAATTCAGTTCATTGCAGTAGATTGAGCTTCCTTCTGACTTAGATTTTATAGTTAAAATTTGAAGGGTATTTTGTGGTTATTATGTTTCTATTATTCTGTTTCTATTATACAAAAGCTGATTTTCGAATGGGATTTTTATGTATTAAATGAGTATTTAAATTAAAAGTGCTGGAAAGTCTTGTACATTAGATTTAGTGACTCCAGCTGTGGAAGCAGAATATCTGAGGTACTAAAGCTCAAGAGCAAATGTAAATAAGAGGACCCTTAACCTAACTAGTCAACTTGTCAGAAAAGTGGCTGCAGTGCAGAATCTTTTAATGGTGGATAGCTGCCCTTGAAAATGTTTCTGAAATATTGAAGCATGTATATGAGCAACCATGGGAATTACCGAAGCAGAGGATAAAAAACAGTAAACAGTGGAGGGTTTTTTTTTAAAGTTTTTTTCTTTTCCCTGTAAGTCCATGGGGTAAATTTGAAGTTCTTTTTCAACAAGAAGCATTTCTTGCAAAAAATAGAGAGAAGAGTATTTTCTCTGCTTCAAAAGGTTTTGTAATGTTTTCCCAAGTTAACACTTAAAAGTGTTTTTTCTGAGGCTTGAGTGGAATTTTAAAACTGGAAAGCCTGAATATCTGCCCCTTGTTCTAGAATTTGGAATTTAACCGAATTGTCTAAAGGCACAGTAACTCACTTCTTTGGTATAAATAGATCCCAACTGCTCAAGAGTTGACTAATCAACTTATTGATAAGTCTAGTTATTCCAGAAATTCCACTGGCTTTTAATAAAGGGTGAGATGATAAACTGTGTTTAAAGTGCTACATTTGCACTTTAAAATTAGTAAATCTCTTTTAAATACATAGTTCATACATATAACACAGCAGAAAGCAAATAGAAATTAAACTGTTAGGGTAAAGCAAATTTGCCAATTGTCAGCTGTCATAAAATCTGTGAAACAGACATTACAGGATATGTTATACTGCACGCATCAGAAATATAAAAGCAAGCAGAGCATGAGTACTTTGTTTACATTATTAAGGAGCAGTTTTAATAGGCAGTGATCAATACGTTCATTCATCTGGGAATGTTTGTTAACTAAATCTAAAAATTACACAGATATATTTTACCAGTGGTAAAATTATGCTTCTGCTCTCATTCTTATAGAGTTCCATCTTGAAAGCAATACTGGTAGGAAATCAGATCTCAGAGGAGTTTTGTTCTCTTTTTTGATCTTTATTATAACAAGGAAAATGTTTACAACACTTCCCAGTCTACAGGAAATGACTTTATGTGCTGATTAGACTTTTGTAAAGACATTGTCATGCATAAGGAAAGTCTCACCTGAAGTAGGAGGACATTTCCAATGATCAACCAAGACAAAATTTTAAAAAGTGAATAATGTCCTGGACAAGGGAAGTGTATTAGGACAACAACTACAGAATTGTAGCCGAAATGAAAGAGATTTATGGAATCAGTACAATTTATTTCAGAAATATTTTAAATGTTTTAAGTGTAATAAAAGTGTGCAAGCATATAAATCAGAAAAAGGCTTTTTGCATTTCCACATATTTTGAGGCAGATCTAAGCTAAATCATCATAATTAGGAAAATTTGAATCCCACATCAGCTGTGAATTTGCTTGATGAATGCATTTCATCAAACCCAGGGAAAGTTTCAGCAGCTCTGTATGATTTTCTTTTATAAAAAGACAATATTAAGATAAAAAAAATTACGAATTTTCTTGCAGGACACTAATACTGCAGGAATAAGAAAATATTATATCAAACATATTGACTCTGATTATTAAAGCCAGCAATAAAATGCAGCTAAACATGGACAACCTAAAATTAGGAATTCCCACATGAGGAAAAGAAAATTGTTAAGAAAAGTTAAAATGGAAAATGTGGAAAATGCAAAGAACTGAAAGAATTTGGCTTATTTTCAGAATAGAATAAATAAGAAAAACAGTGCTGATTTAAGAAAAATAATCCCATTCAACATAGGTGTCAGGAGCACTTTTTTTCATGCAGGGAATGATAAATGTGTGAAACAGGCTGTCAGACATAGTTGCTCAGGCAAAAAACACAGGGGTTGCATGAGAAAAATGAGATGCCTTCCACAGGGGATGGAAGTACTAAGAATGGATGAACTTAGACAGGCTGAATAACCCCTTTCATACTCTGATGAGATGTTATGTTATCCTCTCAGTTGTTTCTTCTAAAATCGTTTAATTGAAAAAGTTGTTCTGGCTGCAGTTTCGTAACATTGTTAGAGGACTTCTTAACTTGTGTTCTGACAATATATTTTGAAGACTGAATGTTAGTTCATTTTTAAGCAATGCTGATCCTTTTAGCCTTATTCCTTGAAGTATTCGGGTGAATTAGTGTAATGTGTGAGGGTGTCAGGACAATCTATGTAATGGTTTAGTGTCATTTAATGGTATGGTTTGTGATCTGCTCTGTCTTTTGTTGGTGCAGAACAGTGAGGATTTAAGCTGAACTGTGATTGAAGAAAACGCTGATGTTAAGTTCTGGTGATATTTTACAAAATGGTATCCTTTAGACAGTGTTTTTTTTAACCACAAGGACTTCATGACCTTGCAATCACTACTAATTCCAGGGTGATTTTAATACTTTACAGGGGAAAAAGCATCCAGATTATAATCAACTTCATATGATTTAATAGCATTTAATATTTTGCATATGACACCAAAGTAGGGCAGAGGTGTACTAGTGTATGCTCTTGAGGATAGGGCTGTCATTGAGTGACCTAGATGGTATTTAGGAGTGGATCACCATCAACCTTCTGAAATTCAACCAAAACAAATGCAAAGCTTTTCTTATGTTCCCCTGCAACAACATAATCTGGAGTCTGACTGGCAGGGAAGAGTAGCTCTGCTGAGAACCTGGGGAGTGCAGCAGCTGGGGAGCCAAACAGGGGGCAGCAGTGTGTCCTAGTAATAGAGCAGGCTGAGAACAACCGGGTGTGTACTCACCTGTACACTTCTTGTCAGCTCTGTGAGACCACATTTAGTGTCCTGCATCCATTTATCCATTTGGTTTAGTGTCCTGCGCCCAGTCTGGGGCTCTCCAACTAAGGAAAGATGTGTATTATATAGAGGTAATTTAACAGGATCCCAAAGCTGGTCAGGGACTAGGTGCTGTGAGAAGGGCTGAGGTGTCTGGGCTTGTTAGGCTTGGAGAGGAGAAGGATTTTAGGAGATATAGCAGGCTGCTGTACCTACCAGCAGGTCACCAAGAAGGCAGAGTAATGCCCCTCATGAAGGTCCGTGGTGGGAGGGCAAGAGTCAACAGCCACAAATAGGCACAAGAGGGTCGACCCTGTGGACTCCATCGTACAATACTGTTAGTACTTGTGCTTTAGAACCTCTGTGAAAGATGCTCTGACTTCAGAAACCTTTTGCCTTTGACTGTGAATTACCTCTCAGACTTGTACCTAGGAATAATATTGATTATAGTTTTACCCAAGTCACTTTCACAAGGAGGCCCTTTGCAATATTTTAATACCTGAAATTCTTTTTATATTGGTTTCTCCTTCATTTCTTTCTTCTTCAGGTCTTTGGTTGAGATTCTAGCATCTCTGGAATGGGACCTCCTATAGGGAATATTTTGATTTAATTCATAATTTCACTAGCAATATTTAAGTAAAGATTTAATTCTTTAAGTACAAAAAATGTGTCACATAGCAGTGAGTAACTAGAAGGGATTAAATGACAATTAAGAAATGTTTTTGTAGTGCTGTGTTGCAACTCCAGCTACTTACAGAGGGCATACAGTCCCCTTCATACTTTCACACCTGTGATCAGCTGTTCAACTTTTGTATATTTTTCTACATTTATTTCAATCCAATGTCTGTTGCTACAGCATTTTTTGAGAACAAACATTTTATTTTCTTCTCTCTTTTTACATAAATCAATAATTATGTATTATTTTACATAAATACCATGCAGTGGCTCAACTGAGCAGTTTAAAGGTCACATTTTCATCTTTTGCAATAAAAATGCAAGAAAAAAACCCCAAGAAATCCTTTCATAAAACCTTCAGTTCATTCAGAGTATTTAGAAGAATGTTCTTTCAAACCTAGGAGTTAAATTTAAAATCTGTAATCCTAGAATTCAAATAATACTATTTATAATCCTAAACAATTTCTGTGTAAGCTAGATCTGGGACTGGAGTGAGAACTGAGCATATTGCAAAGATTTTTAAAATGCCTCTTTATGAGCTAGGACTAACACAGGAAACAGATTGCTGCATCATTACTAACAGACAGCTTACAGGGTTGAAAAATATTTCTGTGTGTGTGCAGAAATAACAGCTTAGAGATCATTGCATCATAGTCCATATCCTAATTCAGATATGTTCACTGTAACTGAAATTTCTTACATGTAAAAATTGTGTTTAACCTCACTGTGCCAAAGAAACACAGTTCCTTTGATGTATTAAATGGTCAAACAGAATTGTAAAATGGAAGTGCCAATAGAATTCTGGCACAGTGAGGTTAAACACAATGAGATTATTCTGATAGAATAGTGTATATACCCTACTATATAAAAGACAGGAGAGAAATGGAAGTTTTACTAAATCTTCAATAACAAATTAATATTAATCTGTACTAGGCCTAGAATGATTCATTTAGTGATGTACTGATGTTTTCACAATGTCTTCAAAATAAAGGCAGTTTTTTTAAAGTTGCATAATGCAAATTAAATACGAACACAAAATGATGTAGGATTATCTACAAAAATTACTTTGCTCATTGTCATAGATCACTAATGCTATCAACCGCAGTGCAAGGGGCAGTGAGCCTTCACACCAAGCTGCGGGTGGTCTGAGCCAGTTTTATAACTTCTCAAGATTTCATTCCTAAAAAAGCTATAATTTCAATCTAAGCCTAAATCAGATGCATTGACAGATAATAGTAGTGTAAAACCTCAAACAGACAAGATACATGGAGGAGAAAAAAACCACAAACCATCTGAAACATCCCCACACTGAAGAAAAAGTGTGTACCTCTTAAGGTGAAGTGAACTTTCTGAGCTGAACCCCAGGTGGTAGCACAGAGTTGACCTTAGTGATCTTGCCTCCCAGTAAACTGAAATATTTCTTCACTAAATTGCAGTTCATGATAGCTGGTAGTAGTTATCCTGAAGTAAGAAGAGCTTTCTTAACAGAAGGAAAGAGAAGGGTGAAAGTGCAGAAAACATTGCTATGCCTGAAAAAATGACTATTGTTAAGGAAGGGCTTAAGAGCAGCTTGTACAACAAGAAAACAACTGTAATTTGCATTGAGCTATTCATACAATCAGAGAATGTTTTGGACTGGAAGGGACCTTAAATATCACCTAGTTTCAACCCTTTCACCAGGTCAATGACACTTTTCACTAGATCAGGTTGCTCAGGGCCCTGTACAATCTGTCCTTGAACACTTCCAGGGATGAGGCATCCATAACTTCTCTGGGCACTATTATATAATCCTGACACAAAAAGATGGTGTGCGGTAGTAGTTCTGTGTTTCAGCACAAGGGGTGGAGTTTAGGCAATGATCAACAGAAAAAGAAAATATGTAGCACAATATGATATGTAAGCCGTAGGCCTTGATGTGGCTTATTAATGGAGAATTTGATCCTCTTTCATCAGTCAAATTATTAAAAACTTCAAAGTGAATGAGAAAAAATAGCTCACTGTATTGAAGGTAAAGTGCATTAGCTTGACCTTTTCCTTCTCATAGCTTTAAAAACTTAATTTTAAACAAAGTATTCATAATTTCACTTCACTCATATTTTGGAGGTTAATTAAAGTTTGAAATTCTGTATATTGTTGTGCTTTTCCTTAAGTATGTCTGAATGTGACCATTAAATAATGTATGGTTGTGAGGATCTGAATTTGAGCAGTGAGTTTTTGTGTTCCTACTCCATCAGGCAAAACAATGTAAATATTTTGTTATTGATGAGCAAAAGTAATTAGCTCCAAAGGTGCAAAGGGTAGATAAAGAGACAGTTTTTTCTTGACTCTGCAGATACAGACTAAATGGCATCAAATCAGCAGTGGCAGTTACTATTAGCCTCCAGCTATAGCAACACCTTCCCCCCAGCAGGAACAGTTGTAGAGCAAGGAGTCTTAGCAGTAGCCACGGGGGTATACCTGGAGAGAATATTAAAAAAGTCTCTATGCAGCATTGTCATGTGATGGAGAGTGCTGAGATGTAGAATGATTTCTCCAGCACAAAAAAAAAATCTATTAAAATTAATTCCAAAATACCTCTGGGATAAATTTGGTGTTGAAGAATTCTGCAAGATGTGCAAATACCTTCAGCTTAGATAAGGGAATTCATTAAAAGCCAGGAAAAGTGGGTAACTAGAAAATTGAAACTACCACAAATTTCTACAGTAGTCCAGGACAGCGTGAAAAGACACTTACATTATCCTTTTTGTAAACATACTCTGATTTTAATTAGGAAACCTCATAGCAGTTACCATATTTCAGGTGCTGTTTTATGGACATCTAACTGCTTAACAGCTAATTGACTGTCCGATGCAGTCTTCTAGCAGTCTAACTTTAGGGTTGTGTACATTCTCACTCCTCTTAAATCCACCTCAAGCCTTCTCTGTGCATTTATGAGGAATCTTAATTAAAAAAAAACAAAACCAAATTATTTCATTGACATGTACATCAGGGAAAAGACTATACATACTGTACTGTTACTTCCAGAACCAGCAATGTTCATGCAAATATTTATGTTTGCAAGTCATTTGGAGAGAATAATGCAAAGTAGGAAGTACATGATGTTTGTCATGGTCTGTGCAATGCCTAGTCTCAGAGGTCTAATGTGCAACTGAAAAAGATTGAATTTGAAACTGAAAATTGATTGAATTGTTATCTTGATGTGTCCCTTTTTAAGCACTTGCTGTGATATTTATGTTCAAAGCATCTTTATGTTAAGACTTTGCTTTCTGATAGTTGGGTGCTACAATAAGAATACTCTTACATTTGAAAACATGAGGTATCACAGAAATATTCATGCTGGAAAAGATCTTTTAGATCTTCGAGTCCAACTCAGCACTACCTAGCCCACCACTAAACCATGTCCCTAAGCACCACATCTACTCCAGAATGGTGACTCATGCACTTCCCCGGGGCAGCCTGTTCCAGTGCTTGAGAACCCTTGTGTTGAAGAAATTTTTCCTTATGTCCAATTTAAACTTCCCCTGGTGCAACTTGAGGCCATTTTCTCTTGTTCTCTTGCCTATTACTCGGGAGAAGAGGCTGAGCCCCACCTGACTACCACCTCGTTTCAGGCAGCTGTAGGCAGTGAACACCCTCATGCTTTCACTACTTCCCAGTGACAGCTCAGTGTTTACAGAGTGATGAGGTCCCCCCTTCAGCCTCCTCTCCTTGAGGCTAAACAGACCCAGTTCCCGCAGCCACTTCTCATGAGACTTGCAGATATGCAGATACCTGCAAGAAATCATTGCTTTTCATTGAACTAAATAATAAAAACATCAACATGTACTAACAAAACCACAAGTATTTAAATTGTAAATACAAGTAGAAGTGTTATTCATTTATGTGAATATATACTTATATGCAGTTTTTTATAGATTTTTAAGTTTTTATAGATAGAAATAGTTCCCATGTTTTTACATGAAGAATGAAAATAAACCTCTGTTAAATTACTGTATGTGAAGTTTGGATCATGTCCTTTAATTAATGAAATGCAGCTTAAAGTGATATGGGGGAAGTCCAGGTAACTGATTTTTTTTTAAAATGTGACTAAGTATTTAAGTCTAGGTCTCAGAAAAAGGCACACTTTTCCAAAACATGGATTGTACATCCTCTAAAAACAAATTCAATAACGAGTTTAATGTTAGCCATACAGAATAGAGATATCCAAACTCATTAGTCATATTTGCAATCCATGGCTATTATTCACAGATTTGTTAAGCCACAAACAGCAACTTCACTTTAATTATTCTTTTTATCTAATCCATTACATTCTCAAGTCCTCAATCTCTTCCTATTTTGCAGTGTTTATGAAGTGCTTTGAAGTGATTTAAAGTTATTCCTTTGGATGAAAGGGACTGTATTATTAAAATCTCTCTAAAGTTACTGAGACATCAAACATCCCATTTCAGTTATCCTCATTTCCTTGTCTGGCTATGCATACAGAGAAGAAACATAATTTGCTACATGTGGTTATCTCAGCCTTTTCCAAATCACTGCCAAATTTGAGATTTCAGACCACTCTTCAGAACTGTGGGCTCTATGAACTGTTCTGATTTGAAATCAACCCTGTATCCTCTTATAGTAGACAGAGTTATTGTAATTTTAGGAAATCTGATTAAAGATGCCTCACCAAAACCTCTGTAGTTCTATAATCCATATTGAAATTCACTGAACTCCATCAGAGCACTGTGGAAGGAGAGCTTAATGACATATGAACACCTTTAAAAAGGATTAATTTTTTATCACCAGGTAGGAAACCTTTATTCGTTTTAGTCCTCAGCTCCACAAATAAATTCTCCTAAATGAAGCTGTGATTATGAGAACTCTTCACTGAGGACATATATTAAACACTGCTTTCCCTTTCCAATGAGGATCATACTACCTTGTTATTTCACATAAAAACTGTTTGTAAACCTTGCCTGAAAAATAAACTAAGAAAGTGTTTAACACAGGAAAAAGACAATTGCTAAGAAGATGGAATTAAAGTCTCATTTGGTCCATCATTTCCTGCGCGTGAGCATGGTAAATAGAAGTAGAGAACTGCAGCCTTAAAGCTTGACCTCTCCAGGTTTATGGGCTCATTGTAAAGAAAAAAAAAATGACAATCTGTTTCTGCTTCTCAGAGAAACATAACTGTAATAGCACCCAGAATATTACTGTTCACAATGACCATGTCATTTAGACCAAGTCACTAAAGCTCTGCTTAACTGTTAAAAAAGTAAGGGTTACAGATTAAAAGTTGATCAGAGTTTCAAATATTTAGATTTTCTCTAATGGAACAAATTGTTTACAGTTATAACTATATGTAAAAGAGAACCACAGGATTGTGCATGTGTAATCAATAGCAACAAGCGTATTTGATTGTAATTCGGAGAACAAATTATTGTGACATAATCATTTTGATTGAAATCAGACCAGGTCTTTTATTGGCCCCGTAGAAGTCCTTGGGAGCAAAAAAACTATATATTTCACGTCTTAGTGAATTATGGCCCTTCTCATCCATAACGAACCAATGAGGACATTGCACTCCATTATCTCCTTTTATATACACCAACTATTAACACAGATTGATAGACTATTGTAGTTATTGACTTCATTCATGGATTGTAATAACAAGAAATAAACAGATGTTCATGACATTCCCCATTTAAATACCTTTCTGATTCAGCAGATGAAATCTTAAAATGTAGAACAGGTAAGTACTTTGGTGTGTCTGTGTGACAAACAATAAGAAAGACTAATACGTAGGATGATGTTTTCAGTGTATTAATTTCTCTAGGTTGGCTTGGGTTTACTGCTATCCTATCCTAGCACTTTCCAATATTGCAATCTAATATAGCTTTTCTTTTAATGCATCACTTACCTCATGCAAGTTCCAGACTGGCTACAAGCTTAAATTTCAGATATGAGAATTAAGAAATCAGGACCACTTACTAAGGAATTAATAAAAATTAGTAGTCAATGCTATTTCAGACACATGATAAATCAAATCTGCCTTTCAGAGCAGTAATCATTCATAAATACATTCTCTCTTAATATGAAATTTGGCTGCAAAATTGAGACTAGCTGCATTTTTAATCTCAAGCAATACTGCAGGAGCAAAAGAATGGTTATAAAGTTGCTTCACAAAGTCTGTCTTTCAAAATCCTGGACAAAAAGCAGTAGGGAAAACCTTTCCACTCTTAAGAGATGCTGATTTGAAACCATTTATGTTATAAATATCAAAGTCATAGAATAGCCTACACAAATGCTATTAATGTACCATTTCAAACATCTTTTCTGTTTAAAACGTCCCTCTCTTTTTTCCTCCTTAAGCCTTTCCTCCGTTCCTGATGCATCCATTAAAAAGGGACCAGTTTACACTTTGCATATTATGCCTGTTGCTGTGTAGACTAATAAACTAGTACCTTGTGTGATAAACAGCTATTATAGCACTGGCTTTTGCAGGTAGTAAAATGTAAGAAATAATACGTATCAGAATATGTTAGGAAATACTATGTGCAAATATGTTAAGAATAACTTTGCTATGCAGATTTTAACTAGTTAACATTATAACTGGGGTCAAAGTTACAAGATGCTTTTATAGCTTGAGTTATAAGATACCAATATAATCTGAATCATAACTTTCTGTACTATATAATAGCTAGTATATGGTTAACTAATCGCTTAATGCTTAAATAAATGGAATCTCACCAGGTGAATAATATCAAAAATAGACAAGTATAGCTATATTGGGAAGCAGCAGGATGTACTAATGAGAAATTGGCAAATGTAAAGTCAATTAGCCCCAAAATGGAGAATTTAAACCAGTTGGATCCAGAAAGACCAAGGAACACCATAACTGCGCATGCTCTGAAGATGAAGTTGAAAAGTTCAGATGTGAGGAAGACCTTGAGCTTTCATCGAAGAAGACGCCCAAAGACCCTCATGATCACATTATGCATGCTCTAAAAAGGCGGATCGGGGAAGGAACTATGTTAATCCCTTCTAAGAAAATGCAAAGTAGTTCTTAGAAAAACTATGCACATGCATTGTGGTTTATTGATATGTATAATATTATAGCATATAAACAGGAAGTTTGTGTAAGTTTGTGTGCCTCTGGCTATGAGCCATGCACCCAATGCTGTTGGTTTTGATTTTAAGTGACCTTATCCCCTATTGTCCCTTAATAAATTTATAAAACCCAAAAAGAGGAGTGGGCTTCATTTTTCATGCTACCAAAATACCCAGAGTGATGCAAAGAAACAAATGCACATCAACTATTAGTTTCCCTCTTAGTATCAGGGCATTTGAATGATTCAGTAGGCTTTTCCTGAGGGTTCCTTTATGTTTATTTTAATGAGTAGAAAATAGAAAAATACAGTGGAAATTTGCTTTAAATAAATTACAGTTAAAGTTCCTCAAAAATAGAAATGAGTGTGATAATCACAGATAAAAGTTATAAACCTGAACTGTCAACTCATTATCTTTCTGTTCCAAAGGAACCACAGAGGAGACTGGCTGTCACTGTACTTGTGTCTTTCCAATGATTTAGTGACTGCACTAATTTAGGAATGAGAACACAGAAGTCTTTCATAATAGGCTAAACAATTTGTTTCAGTCTTGAAGTATCAGCAAGAAATAATATTAAACAGTAACACAAACAAATCTTACTGGATAGGTTATTCCAACCTTGTCTTCCCTTCTTAGGACCATCATAGATGAAGCATGAAAATAAGGGGAACAAGAAAACACTAGAAGTTGATACAGTTTCTCTAGGCAATTTTTCCAACATTACAAACAGTGCATGACTGATTGTACATTACTGTTTTAATACTTGATTTTGAAGGCTTAAAACCCCACTTGAATTTCTGTTTTCAAATTGTGTAAATGTGGAACACACACACATATAATTATGCATAAGGTTTTTAATGTGTTTGCGGAATTCAGGCAAAGCTGCTTGAGACTGCTAATGAAGAATGGTGAGGATAACGTCTCTTTGGTGAGCATACTGTTTTACATAAAGGACAGCAGAGCACTGGAACAGGCTACTCAGAGAGGTTATGAAGTTTCCCTCTCTGGAGACACTCAAAACCCACCTGGATGCATTCCTGCATAACCTGCTTGAGGTGACCCTGCCTTGGCAGGGAGTTGAACTGGATGCTTTCCAGAGGACCCTCCCAACCCTAACAATGCAGTGATTCTGTGATAGGTAGCACCTGAGAGGAAGACAACAGCTGACTTGCCATATAAAAACTTTAGTAGAGTGAAGCACCAGTTGTCACTATGGTTCACATGTGTAAAGGCCCTGAGCACATCCCCCAGGAGATTTGGCCAGTAGGGCTGGGGAGCAGTGTGGCCTTAAGCAGTCCCATAGAACTGGTGGCTGTGGGGCGAGGCTTCTGGGAGTCCTGTGCGGATGCCACGGCCAGGGGTGACCCCTGCCCGTGGGGGCTGTTTTCAGCCATGGCACGGGCACTCAGTCCCTGATGAGGCCACAGTCCTTCTGCACATCCACTGCTCCTGGTCTAAGCCCAGACCTGCAGGGGCTGATATCCTGGCCTGGCCTCAGCCTTGCTCCATGCATGGCAGCCTTGCTCAGCTGTCCCCAGGGCTGTGTTGAGTCTGGTTCCCGTCAATTTTCCTCACCTGCAGGCTGGTGTTCTGGCACAGCTTTGGCCCATCCCCGGGGAAGCGTCCAATGCTTGGGACTGGCACTTCCCCCAGTTGCACCCTGGCAATATGTGTATCTGTCTGTCTAATTTATGACCATGAAGTGATAATTATATGATGTTTATGACAACTGTACATTTTCAACAAGTGATTATAGATAGGGCGTAATGACACTCAAGAAATGCCAAAGATCTAAAAGAGCTACCTATTCCATTTTCCTCAATAACGTTTGGAATGCAATACACTCCTCCTTGTGCCTATACCTTCTCATCAGTGTTCCTAATCCTTTGCCAATCACTGAAATTGCTTACAAAGAGTAGCTATTTTTTATTAAAGATAATTTTATTGTCACTTATATGCATGCATATTCCTCCTGCTCTGTGAAATCATCCTGGTTTGATCAAAGGGACAGATGCTGTTGTCTGAAGGTGAGTATTTGGCTTGTATGACCTGTACTATGAGTTTAATTTGAAAGTGGAATTAGGTTGAAATGACCAGATGTCCTCGTTTAGCTGACACAGCTGGGAAAATCATGGAGTGAGTCCTCCTGGAACACATTACTGGGCACATGAAGTAGAAGAAAATGATTTGGAACAGTCAGCACGGATTTACAAAGGGCAAATCATGCCTGACCAGCATGATTGCTTTCTGTAATGAAATGATGAATTTGTGGATGACAGGAGAGAAGTGGATATCATTTGTATCAACTCTAACAAGGCTTTCAACAGCATGTCCCACAGTATATTTTCATAAAAGCCACAATATTATGTTATGAGTGGGTTCACAACATTAAAAATTTGGCTGGATGGTCATCCTCAGAGGGCAGTGGCTAATAGGTCATAATCAATGTGGAGGCATGTAAAAAGATGAGGACTGCAGGCACTGTCCTGGGAATTGTCTTGGTTATCCTCTTCATCAGTGACCTGGAGGAGGTGAATGGTGTGTGCTATTCTCAAGATTGCAGATTACATCAAAGTGTGTGTGTGTTTGTGAGGGGAGGATGAGCTGGTGACATACTTGAGGGTAAAGCTATCATTGTATACAGTCTGTATCCTGGGAGATTTTAAAGACTGGACTCTATCAAGCCATGAGAAATCTGGTCTAATTTCATGCTCCTGCTTTGAGCAGGAGGCTTGTCTTGAAATGTCCTGAAGTCCCTTCTATCTGAATTATTTTGAGATGCTTTGATCCAATGTAAGCATCATTCCCTATGTTCTGGCAAAAATCATTTGGTCACTCCTCCCTTGTTTTTACCTAGGACTGAAGTATTTTCACTCATATATGAAAAAAGCAGTGTCTTTGGAAGTTAGCCATTCATGGCACAGTGCAGAGAAACTCAGCTTCTGAACTGCGTAGTGACCTCTTTTTTATGATACACAATATTGGGAAATTGCCTTTAGTATTGATAACTGTGTTGGATCAGGTAGTCTAAAGCAGTGGGAATGTCTTCTTTAATGTCACCTGCCACAAAAGCAGGCTCTCTGTGTCACCATAAACTAGGGCTGCTTTTGAGAGTGAATTCAATATTTGGAAGGAAACACAAAAACTCCTGCCTATGTACGAAACATGGATGGCAATATATACAGATGTAGAGGGAAAGGTGTTTACAGTAGTGAGAGATGAGGAGCTGTTGTTTGTAAGAATATGAAACAGTATAAAATGCCCTACTAGGTCAGACCAGTCATCCATGCAGCTCATTATTCTGATTCAAAGAGTTCCTAGAAGACATGCTGTTTTGGATGTGTATGGGAGCCTGGATAATTTCTGTGGCCTATTTGCCTATTCATGGCTTGTCCTTTTAGTATACATTTATGGATTCTTGTGCAGAAATTTCCTTCCTTCTGAACTTGCTGATATTCTCTGTCTCCACAATCTCCTGTAGCAGAACTGTCCACAATTTTGCTGTTGACAGTGCTGTGTGAAGTATCCTGTTATTTTTTAAAAGCTCTTCTAGTAGCCTTGAGTGCCTCAGGCTATTGTAATGAGGGATTTGGAGAAAAGCAACTCTGAATTCAGGTTATCATTTGTAATATATGCATGCTGTAATATTAGTGTCTTTAAAATATTTAATGATAATTTTTAACAGTAAGGCAGGAATATTGTCAGGTGTGGAAAGCTGAATGAGGATACTTTGGTAAAGAGAAACACTGGAAAAAGAAAAGTCTGCATCCTCTGAATGTTAAAAGATTCTTAAATTCTTATCTTAATACTTGCCCATGATCACCCACAAGCTTATATATTAAAACACAAGAGGGAAAAATTAGAAAATATATTCTTTTCATAGCAGTAGAGTGCAATGAGTGGCAATTTTCTAGTAACTTCAGAAATAAGGACTATTTTATCCCTTTTCTTTTTTGCAAAAAATTTCTGTGAAAGACCCTTAATAGTAATTTTGCATTATTCTAACAAACCAGATCCTACTGCAAGAAAGTTACTTTTTTATAGTCATCAAGAAGAAGCAGATGGAATTCTTCTTCAAAGTTAGAACACTTGAAAAGTATAAAAAATGTGAATAGGGTTAAGTATTTTGTCTTTATTAGAACTAAAGTTTAGGGATTTTTAAAACACAAACCTCTACTGAAGGAAAACAAATTTACCCACAAAAATACTAAAAAGAGTGACAGTGAAAGAAAATGATGTAGTGTTGCATTTCACTAGTACAATATTAACAAGAAATAAAGCTGAATGTAACTAAACAGTCCTTTCTTCCCAAGCACTTATTTATTAAAATAATCCTGATAACAAAGCTCTCTAGTTTTGGTTTTTAAAAATATTATTATTATTATTATTTAATCAATGTTTATAAAATTTCCCACAAATAATGGGACCAGCTCTTCTTTCTCACCATTGTAAAAATAAATGTAATTTCACAGTAGAAAAAGTAATCTAAGACAGCTCAGACCCCTAAATTGTGAAGCACACTTCTAGTATTAAATGGGTAGAACTAGAGCACCAATCCAATTCCATTCCAGAAAAGGGCTTGCTGTGTTTACATGGAACATGAGTACGTTAATATGGTTTGCTGCACAAGCCTGTTACTTGAAGTTCTGCTCTGTACAAAGTTTTGCATCCTAACCCAGGATGTCTAATTTGATGGCAAATTAATTTATAGCTTCATAGTCTGGGAATCTTTTAAACCTGCTGATTCCAATTTTGGTGTCATGATTGCTGTAAGGCAGAGGCCTGAGTGCATCTCTTCAAGTAGACACCTGGAATGTAAAACCTCAAGTAACAGTAAGAATTTTATGTCAGTGTAAAGAAAGTTTAAATTAATTATTGTTACACATACTCATCCTCATAATTTGCCACTTCTGTTCTTCCAACTTCATCTTAAATATGAGAGGTAAATGTTAAGAAACTATAATTTCAAGAAATTTTATTTAGCCATTAGTATAGAATTTCTAAATACAATTTTAGAATGGAGAAACACTTGGTTTATGATCTTTACTGCTCTCCGAATTTTTTTCCTACTTCCTTATTGCTGTTTCTTTCCAAGAAATCTTTGTGCACCATAAAGGGAAGAAAACCCTGCTCATATAGTCCATGATAGTGTAGGCTTTTATAGTTATCACAGGTAATGACTAAAGAATGCAGTATTTGTCTCTCACCAAAGTATCTATAACATCTGAGGATGTGCATAGAGTAATTTTTAACAGAAATGTACAGCAAAGTCCATAGCTGAATATGTCGCAAACTAAAGGATTCCGAGGTCTGGCTTGATTCTTAAATTCATACTATATCTTACACAACTGATCTGTCAGGGTCTGATTCTGTAAGACTACAGGCAGCTTTATAAGAATATTATGCACCCTATTTCCCAACAAATTCAGGATTAAGCTACTAAATCAAGATTTTTTTACTACACTCTTAAGATTATATCCTAATTTTTCTTTCTTTTTTTTTTTTTTTTTCCCCCCATACCTATCACAAAATAATCATTGTGGGAAAAATAGTGGATCCAGATGGATTGTCTTCCACTGCTGATGGACCTTCTATCTGTTTCAGCTTTGTAACACACCTTTTTTCCCCATGTCCTTCCCTTCTGTTGAGGTTTTTCTAACAAGCTAATAAGCTCTACAGTAAGATGCAGAAGACTGCAGCACTGTGTGTTAGCAATATGGCAAGATATGTATGTTTATATAACCCTCATTCTGTGCTTAAGTGCTGTCCCATAGAGAGAGTACAAAAAGGATTTTGGGGATAAAAAAAGAAATTAGAATTCTAATTTGCTACCAAGCATGGGATATTAAAAAGAATAATATTCTCAAAAAATTATAATGGATCCATTGTCTTCCTAGAAATTTCCTGAATCTCAACATATTCTCTAACAGTTTGTGCATGAGACAAGTGCTTTTTGCAGAATGCAGCTATGGGTGGATTCACAAAGACACACTTCAGTGTGCCACCACTCTTGGCTTGAAATGGAGAATTACATAAATCTAACATTCCCTGGAAGTTAATTTTACATTAAACTATGATTTTCAAAATGAAAAGAAAACAAAATCTCTTTCAGGAGAATTAGACATGAAGTTCTTCAGCAAAAAAATGAGCCCAAGAAACTCTCTGTTGTGTAATGCATCCTTATTCAAAGGATGACACCCTACGTATGTCCCACTTAAAATTTCAGATTAAGAAGGTAACAATTTGTGTTTTCTGCTTGTCTCCTGAATAGTCCTGATTACACCTTGAGGACATATGACATTATGACATGCATGACATTATGTCCGTAAATACACTATGTCAATGCATCCTTCTGAAGGTAGTGACAAAATCTTTCATTTGACTAAAAGTATCTTCAAAAGTTTAAACAACTGTCACTGTCCCTGAGGTTCTCATACTACATTCTCTTCAGTAATCTTAGTGGATCTCCTAAGTACAGTGGTGCTGTACAGTGGGTGATTGATACTGGATAATTAAAACCTTATCGGTCTGGAAACCAAGCGTGGTAAGGTGCACTGTTTATTAATGCTGATTCAGAGACTGAGCAGTGTATGTGTTTGTATCTGTCAGTAGCAGCAGTAGTGCAAGAGTTATTGATAGCATGGATTTATTTATCTTACAGCTATTCTGGGCCTGGGAATCATATATTGACACAATTTCTCTTGGTAACACAACGTCAGATTAAAAGAAAAAAGCAGCATTCTTACTATTATATATTATATAAGAATATCTTATATATTCTTTTTAATGGTGAGTAAAACTTACCGCCCGCTGCTGCCTCTGACAACATAAGATAAATCCAATGGTACATGCTACAAAAGAATTGAACACCTTATACAAAGGTACTTGTCATTTAGACCCTTGATTGTATTGGAATTCTTTAGCTTCCAAAGGTGTATCCAGCAAGAAGGAAAATCAGTAATTGCTTTGTAGAGGAGCATAAACCACTGTGAATTTAGTATGTAACTTTAAAATGTCCTATCCACCAATACAGGGCAGAAATGTTTGTGAACTTGCTACAATTGTAGATGAAAAAGCTCTAGTAATGTCATGAGGTAGACAGGCAATACATATGCATGCATATACAGTCACATACCCAAACAGATAAAAGATGTAATGGGAATAACATTCCCCATTCATGTTACCAGTTATTCTCCCAACACTGTTCTTTTAAATAATTCCTCCTCTTTCTACTGTTTTTCTGGTAATATTTTTATTTTCTGATCTTCTGAGTTAGATGTAAGATTATATGGATTACATACTAAGATTTTTGTGGCAAAATTTTAAAAATTAAAAGAACAACGTAATTTGTATCTCAGAATAACTGCTTGCTAGTTAACAATTTCACACATCTATTAATTTTTTAAGATGAAAAATATATACCTGTGTATAAAAGTTTGGAGTTAATAAGTTGATGAAATTAATTTAGGCTTCACAGGGTATCTCCATCTTTTTCCTCATTTTTCTTGGTCACATTTTTTAAGATTTTATTCAGAGCCATTATTTTTACGTACTTGAACAAGGAATTGCACATATTTTTCTGGTCTTTTATTAGAGGTACATTTTTGTATTTGCATGGGGTTTTTTCATTCCATGTCACTGCCTACTTTTAAATTGCATATATCTGGTCCAGTCCATAATAGTGAAAGTTAGGAGCATTTCACTAACTTTTATACTCTCTGCATCAACTTAACCTTCATATTAGTATGTGATCCTTGTAACTAAATGTATCCTAAAGCTTTCAGCATGTGATCATGTTTCAGCATTTGTCTTTGAAGACAGTAATAGGGTTATTGAGCAACAAAATGATAATCAGGAGTTTTAGAGGTCGCTCATTATAGACTGTATAAATATTTCATAAATTCCCCACTGTTTACAGATAGCAATAGTTTAAAAATATATTGCAAATGTTCAGTATATAATGCAGCTGATCTAGTTGTTAATGCTTGTTGATTTGGGTTTTTTTTTAAAGCTATCTACATGTTTATGCAAATTCTAACCTCTACATGACATAGCTTCATAGACTGGTCCAGCAGAATATGTCATGATAAAATTTCCAAGGATCATTGCATTCAAGTTCATCTACACTGCCAAAATGCATTATTTTTAAAATAAGTTAAAACATGCCACATGCTAAATATCCTTAAATCAGTAAGAAAATCTTCTTGCATTACTTTTGCTGGGTTTTAGGTATGTGTTTAGATATATAATGGATGTAGAGTTATATAATTTTCAAAAATAATGTCTGTTTTGGAATTTAGCAGTTTCAGTATTGGCATGAGGCCTGAGTGTTTGGTACAGTGACCGGGTATATACTGAATAGCCTGTACATTTCATGGGACATTTTGCAACCTGATATCCAGATGCTGGGCTTGTCCCAACTCCATATAAGAGTAGAACATAGATGTCTACAATTTCCTCCCTTCATGTAAAGATATCTTGTGTTGTACAAATAGAAAAGGAGTTGTGTTGTTTTATAAACAAGCTGTACCTAAATACCAGCGACTGCAGCTGCTGTGGAGTACAAATTTAACTTGTGCCACCTCAGATCCAAAGCTATAGTGCAATCAGATAAATCAGCACAAAGAAATCCTGAATTAGATGATGACTCTGTTAATGAGGGGGTCTTTAGGGTCTTTATTGCCTGCTTTGGAGCCATGTAGAAAAACGAGAACCAAATCCCTTTTTTCCCCAGTTCCTTGAACTTGTCATCTGGATTTGCACTGTAGAGAGATTGAGAGCCAATGGTTTCACTACAGCAAAAGTTGAACTCTGAAAAAAAAAGGCAAAAAACCATAATAACAACTAAAATCCAAACAATACTATTTATGTTTTCATTTCAATGATATTGTGGAGCACACTGGGGCCTGACTGCTAGATGTCTTCCCACCTTTCAGTATAATATAGAACTTACTCTTCTGAGAAGGAAGAAACATTAATAATTAATTATTGTCTATTAGGAAGAAATTCAGAAATTCTATACTGTGAAAGTGGTGAGGCACTGGATCAGATTGCCCAGAGAAACTATGGGTGGCCCATCCCTGGAAGTGTTCAAGGCCAGGTTGGAGAGGGCTTTGGAAGCTCCAGCCTCCAAGACCTGTTCTATGGAAGGTGTCCTGCCCATTGCAGGGCATTAGAACTACATGAGGTTTAAGGTCAGTTCCTACCCAAATTTCTATGATTCTATGATAATACTGCCCAATTAATTCTGATTTTAAGTTTTCTGAGCAACTGCTGTTTTGCTTTGATAAATCTGTTCTTCAGCTCCTAATGGAAATGACTTACGCTGCTATGTGTGGCATAAGAAACACTAGTCAGTCCAGTGCCCATGTGCTCAGAGAAGTTGCTTATTTCACTAAGACATATGCTAGTATTAAATATTGTCAGAGAAATAACTATTGTCTTATCAACAGCTATCAGTTTTTATGTTCCTAATGTTTTTCTTTNGAACTCTGAAAAAAAAAGGCAAAAAACCATAATAACAACTAAAATCCAAACAATACTATTTATGTTTTCATTTCAATGATATTGTGGAGCACACTGGGGCCTGACTGCTAGATGTCTTCCCACCTTTCAGTATAATATAGAACTTACTCTTCTGAGAAGGAAGAAACATTAATAATTAATTATTGTCTATTAGGAAGAAATTCAGAAATTCTATACTGTGAAAGTGGTGAGGCACTGGATCAGATTGCCCAGAGAAACTATGGGTGGCCCATCCCTGGAAGTGTTCAAGGCCAGGTTGGAGAGGGCTTTGGAAGCTCCAGCCTCCAAGACCTGTTCTATGGAAGGTGTCCTGCCCATTGCAGGGCATTAGAACTACATGAGGTTTAAGGTCAGTTCCTACCCAAATTTCTATGATTCTATGATAATACTGCCCAATTAATTCTGATTTTAAGTTTTCTGAGCAACTGCTGTTTTGCTTTGATAAATCTGTTCTTCAGCTCCTAATGGAAATGACTTACGCTGCTATGTGTGGCATAAGAAACACTAGTCAGTCCAGTGCCCATGTGCTCAGAGAAGTTGCTTATTTCACTAAGACATATGCTAGTATTAAATATTGTCAGAGAAATAACTATTGTCTTATCAACAGCTATCAGTTTTTATGTTCCTAATGTTTTTCTTTGTCCCAAGCCCTTGAAAACATTGTAGCTTTTAGTCCTGAAAAGAAAAGTGAGCATTTCTAATCTGTAGAATTATAATGCACAGTTAGACTAAATTTTTTTCTGTGGACAGTTTTATAAAAGAATTATTAAATTCACCGATATATCTTAAGGAGCAAAAATATTTCTAATTATATTCAGATGTTGTAATGATAAATTCATTCTGTTTATACTGCTAGATATTTAGGAAATTTAACAGTAAAGGTCAATGAAGACTGGAGATGCATTCCAGAGTTTTTATTTGAGTTATTTGCTTGAGTCTGTTCAGCTGCACATTGTTCAGTAACTGGCCATTTTGAGTCAAATTACCTACCTAAATGAGCTGAGCAAATGCTGGCTCAATTTAGTTACATACTATGAAATTTGTACATTGAGTTATTCATTTTAGTGAATAGTTTGCTGAAGACTAACATTCAAATAGCGTTTACCATTATCTTGTTAATAGGCCTTACTGCTCTAAATCTACTAAGAATGCAAATAAATGATAATTCTGCACTCATTAAGGAAATCTCCTGTGACTTACTTTGGTTAAATGCTCCGACAGGCATGTTTAGCACTTCTTTAGGGTTGGTAAAGTTCCAAAAATCTGTAAATTAAAGTTCTGTGGAGTGCTATAAAATGTGCATAATGAAACCCTGAATGTAAATTAAGAAGATTTATATTTCGGCATTCTGCTTACGTTATCCAGTCTGAATGCTTCACAGGTTTTTATGAAGCAAATATACTGTTCTTTTTCTTGAAATTCATTTTGAATGGTCACCATGGATTCATTGTTACAATACTTAGTTCACATATTAAAGACTGAATTGCTGTTTTTAATCTATATATCATACTGAAGTGTTATTGCAAAATACTTTGAAGGCTAGGTGCTCCATATATAGTAACAATACGTTGAAGTTGCCTGTAGACGTAAGTAGTTTAAATAGAGCTGGAAGCAATGTTTATGAATATTCTTGTACTTCAAAGTTATGTATTCATTTAAGTCACACTTATGAATCCCATTATTCATAGCCAATGAACATTAACTGAAAAAAAAAGTTTATTTCCAAAGGTCTTCAAATACTATTTATTGAAAATAAATACAACTTGTCGTATAAACTAAAATCCCGTGTGCTTTTTCTGTGTGGTTTTCAGCAGGAATGAAACTAAAGTGTTGAGGTTTTGTGCAACTTCCACCAAGAGCTGTACATCTGTCAAAGAAATCACATCAGGGCTTTGGGTAATCTTTAGCCTAAAAAGGAGAAAAAGCATGAAGAAAGAGACCCTGAGGTGCAGCTATTTTCTAGACAGCTTGCTCCTGTGGAATTATTTTGTTCAGGAAAAAACTGTCTTCCAATGTGGAGGATCATATTTTGTATTTTAACAAATTGCTTCATTGATGGGTCAGTTCTAGAAGAGTTAAATTAACTAAGTGGTGGGGAGGGTATTTCGTATTTTCTCTGAAACAGAATTGTTTTGATACAGCAAAAAGCAACCACAGAATTTTACTTTTAGGCTCTAGGTGCATATCGATGTAAAAGTGCACCATTTTTAGAATAAAGACCT
The DNA here is from genome assembly GCA_013398055.1 of Ifrita kowaldi. Taxonomy (NCBI): domain Eukaryota; kingdom Metazoa; phylum Chordata; class Aves; order Passeriformes; family Cinclosomatidae; genus Ifrita; species Ifrita kowaldi. The sequence goes on from VZRS01010397.1 coordinate 712,121, forward strand.
ACCATAGAACTGACTATCTTTGGCTTCTAACTCTTCCAATTAGTGGTTCTGTTTCCTTTGGGATGAAGAAACTCATGCTGTGGATTCTGAAAACAGTGGTATGGATTAATTCAATCAAGGTGAACTAAAAAAAAATATATTAGCCATAGAATTCTGTGTAAATAAATAGCAAAAATATTGTAAAACCAAATACTGTAAATACAAGAAAACATTTGAATGGTTAAGTTTTAAATTTTCTATTTCTCAAACATAATTTAAAAAATATTTTTAGAATTTGTTTTGGTATAACTAAGGGATTTCCAGAATTTCACAGCCATACTATAATATATCATAGCATTATATCAATGTGGTTTATTACACTGTATTAAATATAGTCCAGTGTGTGTCCAACATATACATTTTTGCAATTCTTTCTTATTTTAAAATATTTTACACATTTTATATTAAAAAAATTAACAAATATGTGCTAGAGCTTACAGGCTTCTGAGTCTTGGATTATGACTTCTCAGAGCAGAGCTCCAGCAACACACAGCAACCAGGAACAACCACCCCAACCTTGGCTCCTCCCAGGGCTACATTTATAGGGCTTGTGCCTGCCCTGCAGCTACAGCTGTTTGGAGGAGGTTAATGAGCACTTTAGGTTGAGGTGGCCTGAACTCTATTTGAATAACAATTGAGTTCAGGTGTTGAGTCTGGTCCTGAGTGAGAGATTGGCTAGTGCACACCATCAGGGTTTAAATACATATTACTACAATTCCCCCTTTTTCCTTTTGCACTTGCTAAACTATCTTTAATATATTTTTAATCTTCTT
>VZRS01010399.1:9330-178226 GCA_013398055.1 Ifrita kowaldi
AAAAAAAAAAAAAAAGAAAGAAAATTCAGAACCCAGGAGTTGCCTGTACTGAGGAGGTGATTTTTTCTTTCTGTGATGCATATTAGTAGGGATTGGGTTTGCCCAGCAAAGGTTTAGCTGCCCTGCAGAGCTAGCACTATATGGATTGCTGGTTGTTGTAGTACCCAGGCTGCCTTGACAGAGACTCCCCTGGGAAAACTGTTCTGGTGGCCATGACACTGCACAGTTATAAGAAAAAGCAGTGTACACCCCCAAAATTATGTGTTTCCATCTACTTCATCAGCTCAGGTAAGGAGATGTCATGCTACTGGAGCAGCCACAGCTTGCAAGTGTCTGCTGGCAGCAGAGAGCGGAGCAGGGAGCAGCCTCGCCCAGGGGAGCCCGGCAGCGCCGCTTCATTGTCACAAGGCCAGCGCTTTCTCGTGGCCCAATGTGGAACAAGAAAATAAAAGTTTCTATCCAGAAAGAGACTTGCTGCCCAGAGGGAGAAGGAGTGCAGTTGTTGATATAGCTACAGAAAAGGATTTGTGGGAAATCTGAGGCAGTGCCCCACCAGGAGACCAGGGTGATAGTTTCTGCTGCTACTGCCCTTCTTCGTACAGGGCAAGTCTGGGCTTATAGTCATTACATCTTCATGTGGCCAGATTTTTTTTTCTTGTTTGAGTGCCAACCATAGGAAACAAGTTTGATTCTCTGCACAACTGTTACCATTTTTGGGAGTTATTTTTCTTTGGTCTGTTATAAAACTCTGTATGGGATGAGCATCAATAGGGCAAACATTACACTTGCTAGAGGCAACAGCTGTTATGCTTGTGCTTGAAGAGAAAGAAAGAAAATCCTTTTGTGATTACTGCCAGCAACTTCTTCATGCTTTTTGGATAAGAGTGAGACAACAGCTGGTATAGACACATGTTCCTCTCCCTTCCCATCTTGCATTATTAGCAACTGTTAGTGCAAGTCAAAATAATAGTCATTTACTGGCAATAAGTAATTTTATCTGAAAATAGTTAATTTCCTACATGTGTGAACGCATTCTTAAATGAAAAGATACAAATTGCCGATGGTAATTTTATTGAAATAAATGGGGTTTTAGGCTGTTTGGACTGAAACTTGCACAGCATCTGATATTTATGGCTATGGCAATAAAATTGTCATGAAATTATCGTCAAATCATTTGAATGAGAGGTTAGAAACTTGAAATGCTCTGAGAAACTAGTAATGTGACAACATTCTGCATTAAGCAATTGCAGTGTCGCAGTTGGTAGGAAGTGAGACTGTCAACATGTCCTCAGACCAAGGGACAAAAATATCACCACAGCACACTTTGCTGTGACTGAGAAATCCTTCCAGTGACGAGAAATAAAAGACAATGAACTGAAGGGGTTTGAGCCTGACATCAGGAGCAGGTGGCATGCAGTGCCCAGCCCAGCTCAGGCACTCAGAGCTGCTCCTCCAGCCACCTGCCTGCTTCACTCCTTGCTCCTCAGAGATGAGCAGGCCCAGAACACCTTTGTTTTCACCATTTCCACATGAGATAATGCATCGTTGCTTTTGTTACCTTTGTCAACTCAAGGAAGTGGGGGAATAAATCCATGTCCAGTCTTGGGTACATAATTTGTTTTTTTCTGGGGAAGGAGTCTGCTTTACTCCTTGAGCTCTTTTGCCTACCTTTCTTAGCCCTTTCTGCCATTTCCTACGATAGCAGCTGGGCAATATGTTGTCATACTGAAGGACTTTCTCAGACAGCAGGATGGGAGAGCATAGCATCCACCTCACGAGTGTAAGCGTGCACCTGCCTCTCACAACAGCTTCCCTACGACAGATCTGGCTGGGCAGTGCTAACAAGCTGCTTCTTGCAAGGATCACCTGCTAAAGCTGAGCAGTTCTCCAGGCTGGATGCAGCCTCCATAGGAGGTCCTTCCAAGTCACACAGACGTCCCTTGAGGAGGTGTCATGGGTGAGCACTGTGGTGCATTAATCAACCCCAGGACTGTGATGCATTAATCAACCCCAGGACTGTGATGAGTCCCCAGTGTGATACCGTTGTAAACCAAGGTAAATGCAGTTGTCAGATGTGTCAGGCCAGGCATTTGCAGTAGACTTCATTGCTATTGTGTAAAGGCAGAGGCTGAGGCCTCGCCTGCAATCCCGGGACTAAGCCTGGTCACTTGTGTTCAGAGAAGATTAAGTCAGATGGAAGCAGGTGAACATATGGGGCAATTTTTGGCAGAGAATGTGCTAAAAGATGCCAAGAAGAAGTCACTGCATCTTTTGTCAATGTTGCTAGTAAGGACAGCATGCTGGGAGCCTCTCCAGCTCCACCACTGCCCTGGACTGCAGGCCAGCTCCACCTCTGAGTCATTGCCATGCCTCCAGCACGGCTGTGAGTCATCCCTCCTTGGCTGTTCCTCCTCTCACAGTTAAAGCACAATAGAAAACCCCAAACAAAATTGTGTTGGGTGAAGGAAGCATGGTATTCTTGTAAGAAACCATCACGCACTCCCTGACCTCCTGGGGGATGCCAAGGCAGACCCACTGCTGTGGTTAAGATCTTTTCCTCTCTGTAACACTCTAATTGCCCAGGACATCTGGCATAATCAAGCCCATTCCTTTGATTTACTCAAATTCCAGTTCACTCAGTTCCCAGTCACTGCTTCAACGAGGGTAGCAGGGATGGCTGAGGCTGGCAAGAGCTCATCACGTCCTCTGAGCAGCAACTGCAACACTGTCAGTAGACCTCAAATGAGATGTGCTCACAGCAAGAAAAACTGAGGAGACAGTGCTATGGCACCAGCTGCCCTGCAAAGCAAGGGCTCAACCAGAAGTTTTGGGTCAGTTTCACTGAATATTGGTTTCAAATTAATGGTAACAATTACTTGGATATAACCAGGTGATGTCTGGATATCTAGACATCATCTAGACAACATTGCACAGATGGGTACATTTGAGGCAGCATTAGAATCCATCTTTCTAATAAAGGAAGCCCGATTAGTAAACTTATTAGTAGACTTTCTAGCCAGGGCCCGTTCATCTAGTCTGGGATAAGTCAGAGATAGACTGGGTCTAACAGAGCCCTGGTCAACAGAGAGTCCTAGGGGACTCACAGCCCAGCATCAACCACTAGCACAACCCCGCTTCAGAGAACATAACACCATCCTCAGAGCAAGGACGGCACCCTGAACATTCAGGCCTGTCCACTGACACTCATCAGAGCCAATGTTAGAGATGCTCCTTCATCCTTAGCCTGAAGTGCTAAGACTGGGAATGACTTGCCTGGGCAGAGAGCGTTGGCCCCACTGATGCCTTCATGCCATCCTGAACTTCATCCCCAAAGTTCCCAGCGATCTTCCCAGACAACAGCTTTCCCGTTTCTTACTGTCACTGAGCCTTCTATAGAGCTCCTCATCTGATCTGGGCTGACCTCCCAAACAAGCCAGTCCTGCCATGGACTCCTTGCCCTAGTCCAGGACCTGACCCTTTTGTCCCTCGCAGGGAGTACAAGGAATTGCCTCTGTGTTCAACTCCTGCATGACCTGCTGAAGGGTAGAAATTCAGCAGTCTTCTAGTCTCTTACAGCTTCATTTGCTTTTAGGGCAGGAGACTCCATTTTATTGCCTCTGCTGGCTTCTCTTTGTCACCTGAGAGTTTAGGCTTCATGCTGGGTAGGTGCATAGTGAAAGTATGCAGGGTACAGGCTTGCATCTCCCAGGGCGGCAAAATCCCAACTGCAGCAGCACATAGAGCCCAGAGCCTCAAATGCTCAGATCCAGTTTAAAAAGAGCAGAGGAAAAGCTTAGGAGATGGACAAGAGGAAAAGTAAGAGATGGAAGGGCATCAACCCCACAGAGCCGAGACATGGCTCGGGGACTGGCAGTTCAAGTAGAGTCTGAAGGGTGACACTGAACTTGCTGACACAGACCCAAACAGCATGCTACACATTTCAGAAGACTTCAGAAAACTTGGAGGGGACTGAAGGAGAGGAAACTCTTCAAGGAGGTTCTTCTTGGCACACGAACCAAAAGAAAAGAAGCAAACCATAAGTTAATTGAATGGTGCAAGGTTTTGCCGTTGTGGGATGCTGAGGGAGAGCTGTTTGGGCTGGCCTCTATCCTGGAAGAAGGACAGATACTCTCAGCTGGGCTGCAGGAATGGCAGTCTCTGCTTGAGCTGGTGGCTAAACCAGACTGCAAAAGAAGGGGAAGGCATAGGTATACAAACTCAGTCTATCCTACTCCTCCTTGTAGATGATGTTTAAGAGCCCAAGACCTAGGGAGAGAAGAAATTCTGAAATGCCTATGAAAAAGCATCTCAGCAGAAATGAGGGAAAACTGCAATACTGTTATTATGAAAAAAAGCTTGCCTGAGTTGCCAGGGTTAACACATGCTGGGCAGAAACAGAGCTGAAAATCACTGGCTACAGGCCATTAGTACATCTGAACAGAGAAAACACATGTGAAACCAGATCCTTGCTGAAGTCAGGGAGATTTTCACTGTTTGACATGCTGCAAAGTGCCAGTTGCCAAGCCCGAGTTCAGCCCCATGTTATCAGCACAGCTCTAGGGTGTCCAGCTCAGTTTTGTGAGTCCCCATTTTTCTGTTTATGACTTCATCTGCAGATATGCTCGTAGCCCTTTGGGATCAGGCTCTGGCTTGCTGGCTGTGAAGCCAAAGTTGTATCACATATAAGAGGCATAGCTCACTTACCGTCCCCAGAAATATTTCTCAATGTACAAGCCTGCCAGGATATGCAAGGGTAAAGTTTCACCCCACTGTGCAGAAGGCAGGATGAATACATTCAGTGCTGAAATACACGTTTTCCTATTTACTACCAGATATAAATTACCAGCAGAGGGAAGAGAGGATTTAGATCAGGGGACTCCATTGATGCAAATGTACTTTAATTCCAGCTTTTTATCCCCAGAGTGATATTTGCTGGTATTTTAAAATTGCCTGTAGGCCTGCCAGAGCCAGCTTCCCCCATCTCTAGAACATCCACTGTGAACATAATTTTCTTGGTTTCCTTTACTTGAATGCCTTCCAAATTTCTAATTGGTGAAAGGACAGGGTTTCTGTTCCTGCAGAGATCTGAAACACATATTTTCTGGTCAAATGGCAGAGGTACTATTTTGGCAGAGACTGATTTCCAAATCATCTGTGAGCTGCTCTCTTGCCAGGGAGATGTGAGTGGGTTGAGAGTTTCCATGACAGAAGACAGATTCACTCAGGTCTGCACCTATGCACCTGACTGCGCTGGGCAAGGAGGGCGCTGCTGTGGTGTAATATCCCCAGGTGTGGCAGCCCCCTATTAGGCAGGACTGAGGATGAGAAAGATGAAGATGGGGATGCAGAGGAGGACTCTCCCAAGGCTGCCAGAAAGCTGAGTTCCCCTTCACAGGTGTGATACCCAGTGCCCTGTGGGCACAGGGAGCCCATGGCCAGCTCCCAAGGCCTGGTGGGCACAGGGGGCTCATGGAGCTGTTTCCCCTCTCACCATTCAGGCAGAACAAACTCACCCCACACAGATTTCAGTTCAGGCCCCGGCAAGACTGCTGTGAACTCGCTGAAATTAACCCCTCAGCAGCCACCTCCTCTTTTTCCACGTAGCATAAAAATGCAACATACCCACGTATGGCAGCAACACTGCAGGGCAAGGGGATATTCAGACTGAACAGACATAGTATATTTGGTGTAGTAGGGAAGTGTGGCTGGGACAATATTATGTGTAATCTTACATGGCAAACTTGGCAAAAGTAGGCGAGTAAACTGGAAAGCAACCTGTCAGGTGCCTGTGATGCTGGAGCTAGTATGAGAAGTGTTCATATAGGATAATTCAGGTTCTGGGAATGACACTGCCGGTCAGAGGACCCAGACATAGCTGTTTCCCACCTGATCATAGGCATATGCCATTGAATGATGGATGTGGGCTTACTGGGGTGTACTTCTAGCATCCTTGTCTCCTCTGTGAGACTGTAGCCTTCCAGCCTAGATGTTGTAAATGACTGCCTGGAGGAGCTAATATCGGGAGGGGGGAGGCCTCGACACCTACCTGAAAAGCATGCTGGCAGGATTATTCCAAACACTGAATCAGTTAAAATCAGTCTCCTCTCTTAATATGCAAAGGAACTATCTTGAGCATCCTGGCCTACTGGAGGGTGTTCCTCCCCACAGCCAGGGGGCTGGAACTGTATGATCTTGGAAGGTTTTGGTCCCTTCCAACCAAAACCATTCTGTGATTATGTGATTCTGTGATAATGAACTTCTGAAAACTGTGTCTTTTACCTTTTACACTTAGAGTACTAAAGGTAGGTTTGTTGCAAAGGAAGCTGTAATTTGTGATAACATAGACCAGAACCAGATCCAAGTATCTTCCTTTACATTTCCAGGTGTTGCTATTAGGCACGTCTTGATGTCTGCCTCCCAACTCTGTTCCTGCAGAGATCAAACTTGCTACCTCTTTTTGAGGTGAATAATGGCATGTTCCCAAGCAGCTCGGTGGCCTTCAATGACTTTACTCACAGAGCATGGTACTGCTCGTGAGGAGCTGGCAGACCCTGGCTCTGAATCGGGATCGGATGTTTGTGTTTCCTATATCACATTACTCACACAGGGACAGCAGTGTTTGAGTCTGACAGGAGACATCTCTAGTAATGCCTGCTCTGAGAAATTAGACCAGTTCAGGAGGACCCAGAGGTGGCAGAAGAGAGGCTATGAGGCTTCCAGAACTATGCTTGGATTTAAATGAGACCCTGTGATGATTTGCATTAAAAAGGATTTTGTAATTGGACAAGCAAATCAAATATAAGCAGACAAAACCTCTGCTGTCAGCAGGTGATCATAAGATCCAATGGGTTTGGGGAAGGGAAGGGAAGGGAGGTGGTGAGGAACTGGGTGGAGTTCATCAGTCAGTCAGTGACACAGTCAATAGTACAAAACAGATATTCTTGAGCCTAAGCCATCAGAGCACTCTGCCTACCTAGGGAGAGTTCTTCAGTAGTTGTTTCAGGATACACCATGGTTTGATATTTCTGCAGAATTTCTGTCCAGGCATAAGGTTCTCTATTCCAGGAGAGTAATGGGAGCAGGAGTGCAGCTCTCAGAGGAGTGCTTGTCCTAAAGACGTCACTCAAGGGCCAAAATTGGAGGGCGGGGAGTCCTTTTGTGTAAATATATTACGTAAAATACATACTTTAAAACAACAACTACCAGTGCCCTGCATTGCCTGGAACCAGTTTCTATTGTCTTGAGTGACCTCTTATCTGAAGCATGGACTAAAGCCAGGCGAAGGCTGAAGTGTGTGTGGCATGCTGAGATGGGAATGAGGGCTGGCAAGTGCTATTGTTCTCCACTTTGCCTCCCAGTGAACAGCATTTAATTCTGGGTTTGGTTGTCAGAAGAGATTAGATATCTAAATTCTGGAGTCCATGAGTAGACTGTCTGATCTCTTAGGTGCAGAAAACACATTCTGCAGCAGAAACTGTCAGTGGCATGATTAAACCATTTGTCTGTTACCACAGCAGTATAGTTCATGTTTGCAGGAAGTCAGCTTTTGAAAAAAACACTCGAATGGTACAAAAATAATTAAATTAGCAAGACTCCTGGGGATAAAGAATTCATTTTCCCAGCAGACTGCCAGCAGGGATGAAGGCTGGGCTATCAGCTCTCCGTAAGAGAGGTCTTTCTGGCAGAGCAGCAGCACTAAGAGCTGTTCTGAGGGAGGCTCTCTCCAGGCGAACAGCACCCAAACATAAATGTTCCTCAAAGACTAATGAAGACTATGATGTGAATGATGGAAGGAAACCAAACAGAAAAACAGCATTGCAAAAGGGGGAGAAAAGAAATGAGCTATTATTTAAAATGCTTACCAGCAGAGGACACATCTGTTGGGTTTTGGCAGAACAAAAGGGCACTGCAAAGAAAGTCAGAGAAGTGCTGCTTTGCAAAATATTCTACAGTCAGCTCTGAAATCATATGTGTACATAACTTCCAGAGGCTTGAGCAGAAGGATATGAAAATGTCTGCTGCATTCTTTCTCGCACAGACAAGGGGAATATATTTTTCCTTATAGAAGTGAGGGATTATGAAAGAAATTTCTCAGGAGGTATGCTGCCCTTGTGCGGTCCCACAGGGGACCTCCACATGGGGAGAGCCTCTGTCTCCTCTCCGTGACAATTAATTGCAGTCATTGCTTGTAGGGGGTTTAAAGCACATGTGTCTCGCTCCTGCCATCCAAAAATGCCACAGCACTGGGCAGAAGGAAACTGTGCTCCTTTCCTTCCTGCAACCAACCTTTTTCCATGCAACATGTCCAAGGCCTGTGATAGAGAGGATAGAGTCACTTCTGCAAGGCATCCAGCACCTGGAGGCACCCTGTGCTCAGCGAGTGCAGGGGTGCCAGGCTGTGGGGGCCTCCAGCCTGCAGGCAGGTATCTCCTACCTTGGACCAGCACCACTTCTCCCACTCTGACCCCCAGCTCCGTGCAGTGCTGTGTGGGACTGACAGTGGCAATAACAGCCTATCAGGTGCACATGTTAAGCAAGACAAAATAAATGCAGGAAACAGTCCTGTTCAGATGTGAGGGGTAGATAGTGGGGGACAGAGAAGTCTGCACAAGTTCTGTTCTGGTCAAAAGGGTGAGGCAGAGCATGGTCCCTGCTCTCCCCCGGCTCAGAAATAGATGGAGAAGAGAAGACAGCAGCTGGGAACACTGGCACTCATGGGCCATTTGCGCTCTCATCACTTGTGAGGCTTTGGAGGGAAAAATTGTAAAAAAAGGAGGAATCATCAGGGAGGATATGCTGAGGGGAGGAGCTCTGGGCAGCATGGCTGCTGCTCACACTCAGAATCCACTCCCTGGGGAAGAGGCCATACCCTCCAACCTGGTATGCTCATTGCCTCCAGCCTTGCTTTAAATAAGGTAACCAAAGGAAAACACGTTTGTGGTGCTAATGTAGAAACTCTCATCCCATGCAACAGCAACAATTCTGCTGGCATCTTATTTGCTCCCTCCCTTACCTTTGCCTACATGTGGCAAAGGTCTGGCTCTCCTGTGGGCTGTAGAGGGACTGTGCAGTGGGACCCAGCCTCAGCTGGCTGCTCTGCTCTGTGGCAGTGAAGACCATCAATAATATCAGCGAAGAAGGGAGGGTTTGTCCAGAGGGAGGAAGCCAGCGTGAGCAGAACTTGGTAAGCAACGTCACAGAGACTTGTTTCTGCAAACAGTAAATCATAGGCTAACACAGCTCCGTGTTTCACATAAATTTTATTGTGTTTTGGAGGAAATTGCATACAATCAATCAGGTTACTCCAACAGCAGGTAGTATGTTTCATGTGTGCAGTCTGGTCTTTTTCTTTTCAGCTGCTCAGCGTAATTCTTAGCAGGATTTTATGCTCTAAAGGGTAACTAAAACTATCAGTATCCAAGGGGACATCTCTTCCTATTCAGGTTAATGACACTTTTTGGAAAATTCCTAACTACTCTGAAATTAGGAAGGGGTATTCTGTCTTTCTGTAAAAATTCAATAACGTCTCTGCATCATTTCCTAATAAGAGTATCTGAAAATGTTCTCCATAGACAAAATGTACTGTCAGTGTCAGAGAACATTTTCTTCAACACAGAGCTTTTTATTTGTTGTAATTTTTGTCATACATCACCATCTCAAATCTTTTTATGAACAACAACTGAGTGGTTTTGAGTGGAAAAATTTTTATTCTGAAAAACAGATCTGGATTTGTAAGAGAAAAGAAATGCTAATGGAGCTGCAATTGCTATAACAAAGTACATTTAAAAAACAAACCTGATGGCTGAAGATTAATCATCTGACAGTGAGGAAAGTATTGCTCAAGGAAGGAACGCAGACATTGTGCTTGTGAGTGCCAGCTTCCATCTCTGTGTACCTCGCCTCACCCCTGTGCCATGGCACACTGCTCCCAGCCTTGTGCCAGCACAAGTTCCCTCTTGTTACGTGGTGTTTCTGGGAGTTAAGACTGCTTTTAGATGAAAAATAATGGGCTGAGTAATTTTTTGGAGCAAATGAGACCCCCTCTCTGGTTTAAAGTGTGGCAACTCATGGGGCACTGCCAGCAGAGTGAGGGCACATGCTACAGCATGGAGGCAGGAAGAAGCAGTTGCAGAAGTGGTGTAAATTGGAGTGGTTGCTGAAAACTTTCTCCAGAGTAATGGGCTTACTTTCTACTTTTCTGCCACAATATTTAGCCAATGTTTTTTCTCTGATGTCGATGCACTTACATATGTATTTTCCATAGATAGAACTGAACTGAGAAGCAAATGTTTTTCTTGGGGAGTCCTTTTGCCCACAACTATCTGCAATTTCCCCTCTAAATGAAAACAAGAACTTCCATTCCAAATTACCTTCTTGTCTGTTACAATCCTGGGTTATCATCTATACAATTAATTATAGTCAGACCTAGCATTAAAACTTGGAATTGAAAAAAAAATCCTATAAAAACAAAACAAAGAGTCCATATTTCAGTCATTAAAAAATGAAAGGAATCAAGGCTTTCCTTGATTTTGGATAGTCCGTAAATGTCTTGAGATAGTACCTGAAAGAAAACAAGCAAGACAGTGAACCTGCATACATAGAGGGAAACTGCACAGTTTCAATACAGCTCTGCTGGGGAACCTTAAAACTGCTCCAAACTGCCTTGCTTTGTTATCTCGGTGTTACTCTGCAAAAGAGCCGTTCGGAAGCTATTTACACCTGGTTATTTAATTAACTGATAGTACTGTTGGGGTTCTAACAGGCCTGAAGTAGAAATTTTAGGAATTCAGAGCAGGAGACTGTATTTACTCTAAAGGACTGCAGAGGTTGCAGGGGAAACCCCAGGAAAGGCTCACATTTATGAGGCTCAGTAAAAAGAGGCTTTAACACGGCAGAAGCAGTGATGCAGCTCACGTCGGATTAAATGACTGTCGGGCCAGGCCCACTTGACAGGGGCTCCAGCTGACTGCCTGCCTTACACAAATAAGCCAGAACACCTCCTGCACACAGTATTACATTTCAGTTTTATCCCAAAGCCTGGCTCTGGTCTCCCCAGGCATTTTGCAAACTGCATTCCAAGAGGAAGTAGCAGCATATGGCAAGGAACAGTTTGATACCTGTGATGGTGATAAGCACGTGGACCAATGCAGCAAAGAGTGAAAAAGGCAAAGGCGAAGGCTGGTAGGGACCAGGTTGCAATGGCAAAACCAAACCATTCCACAATTTCTCCAAAGTAGTTGGCTCCAGAAACATAGGTGAACAGTCCCCCTGCAGCAACAGACAAAATATTTAATTTTTACAGTCATCTCCTGCACCTGGAAGGTTCTTTCACATAACGTCAGCAGCAGAATACATTCCCTTTCTTATTCACAGCCCATAGCAGCAACCTAAATGCACTTCCCTGAAGCCAGTGGAGCCATGCCAAACGGGGATCTTGCTCAAAATTCTTGTATGAATACAAGAATCAGGGGTGATTCTGACTCAGAGGCTTCCAGCACTTTCACAATCACTTATTTTCATTTGGAAAATAACTGAAGAAAGACCATTATTAGATTCAAATTACAAAAATAGACATAAGTAACTTCTTCTTATGCCCTAAAAATATTTTGCAACTTCACTACCTTTGGGGAATGCAAAATCTGGATCTCAGTTTTTTGCAGCATTTAGAAGAGGCAGGTAAGTATTGGAGGTGAGATGCTCTGGAAGAGACATATCACCATCCATAACAAGCCAGCAGAAGGGGTCAACACCAAACCCAAGAAATTCTTGGATCCCCATCCATATTGCTCTACAGAGCTACACACTTCCTGGAAAGACAGTTCAGCACCTTGCACCCTTGGTGTTATTTTCCCCTAAGTTTACACTTTGAGTCCACCTTTTGCACGGTAAGAAATCCACTACTACTTCTTTCTGGGCAAGGAGAAGACTATTTCCTTCTTTGCAGCTGCCTTTTACAAAGTTAAAATCCTCTTCCTGTGTCCCACTTCAATCTTCTCTGAATTACCAGCCAATTTCCTGCAACCTCTCTTCACAGTTCATGTTTCCTTGCTGCTTCCCTTGGACTGTCTGCAGCCAGCTCACACCAGTCCCTGCAGCTTAGAGGGGCACCTGAACCGAGTACCTGTGCAAGACCAGCTTCTCTGCCATTATTGTCGCTTTCCTGGGAATCCAGTCAGAAAACATTATCTATTCTGCTGCTCTACTTTCTTAAAGGAAGTGGGGGATAAGAATATACCTTGAGGAATCTTGTAAGTGACTTCCCCGGGTTTCCTCAGCTGACGCAGCAGGAGATCACTGTGAATGTTGATTCCCATTCCCAGCAGAAATAAGAGGAGGCCTGAGAAACCAACAAGAAATGGATTAGAAAGGCAGCTCTGTCTGGATATCCCTACTCAAGCTCATGAGTGAGGTTCCTCTTTGCAACAGAGAGAGAGGGGTCGTAATGTGAGGTGGGTGGATTCTTTTTGAAGTCAAAAGATGCATTGCTACCAAGAAAGCTACTGAGCAGGAGAAATAGGTGACTGGTGACACCAGAGCACTTTCAGCTGTACTTCCCAGGTGGCCACAGTCACCATTTATTGAACACTCAGGGGGGACACAAAGTACCCATGGACACTGCTGTCTGATGGCAGCCAGCCACAGCTGAGGACATTGCTGCAACGCAACCACTGAGCTGTAGGCAAGTGCCAATAGTCACATCTTATTGCTGGGGAAAGAGGAGCGCAGAGACACAAACTTATCCAGCACCTCTCTGTGGCCGGGAAAGGAACCTACATCTCAGCACCTCACTGAAGCCAGGACAGGAACCTGCATCTCAGCACCTCTCAGTCCACTGCCGGTGAGGCTGCTTGGACAGAGCTATGGGCATGCATGGAAAGCAGGTACTTGCTGAAGGATGCTGATGTTGTCTGGCCAGAGTGATCCATTGACCAGATTCCATTTAACTGAAAAACTAGAGGCATTGGATTGAGAATCTCTGCAGGTGACATGCCCTACATTTCATGCCACGTTGGACACTGAGAAAACCACCTCTGACAATGACTGGAAAGCAAGAAAAGTGTGTGCACTACAATATATAGATAAAAGACTAAATGCTGATAAAACCTCAACACTTCCAGTAGCAACAGAAAGGTGGTAGGAGTCTGTAGAGGAAGAATATACTGTTTGTTTTTTCTTTAATATTTGAAGTACCACTAACGCTGATTTTATTTTTTCTCTTTTTTTTCACATTAAATATATATTTTAGTTATCATGCAAATTAAGTAATATGGTGTTTTCTTTGTTGGGTATGGGAGATCTTACTAAATGATGTCCAGGATTTTTAATATATGATGCTGTCTAAAAAGACTGAACTTGCATCCATGGTCTGAAACAGGGTACAGACAGTCCCTCGGTTAATTTGTATGTGTCGTATCCAAAACATTTCTTCAGACCTCCACGTTAATCCTCATTTCTATGTTTACACTTAAAAAACACTCTCTGTACAGTACCAAATCCGTAATGCCATCTAACTGCTCTTGTTCAGTTATTCTCTGAGGGATTTTACAGGGTGAAATTCAGCTAGGCTATTAAGTCACGGAATATAAAGGAATCGTATTAACATACAACCAGACTGTGCGTGATCTCTAATCTTCCCCTGTGCCTTACACGAGAAAAAAGAGCTCTTTGTCCCTAAAGCCTCATTCATGCTGGGGTTTTGCCCTCCTTTTCTCTCCCACTCAGAATAGCTGCATCAAGTGCAAAGCTCCCTGGCAGGGAAGAGAAAGCCACAGCTTGCTCTCGCACACAGCCACTGCTGGGTGCACACTTCTGGCTGAGCAAGGGCACACCCCCATGCACCTGGGACCTGAGATTGCATCTCCATGGCCCCTAGCAGCAGGAGGCTCTGGAGTGGTGTCAGTGAAACAAGGCTCTTGATTTGAGACAAACACATAACATCACATACCTTAAAAGGTGGCTGCCTAGCAAACAAAAAAGGTTACTGCACATTTACTTGTTTTATCTGGGCCAGCAGGCAGGTATTATGCTGATTTCCATCACAACAGATTTGACTCACATGTTCACTGAAGATTAGGACATAATTCAAAATGCTTACAAATTGCTTGGAGATTAGATCTTGGGAATCCTGCAGCTGTAATTACCTGATGTAAATCTGATGTCGGTGGACCAATCGTTTGGATATTCAGCGCAGTAAATCAGGTAGTACCCCTGGAGGAAGCCATTATAGATACAGAATAACATGCCAAAGAAAAGCAATTGCAGTGGGAAAGGTCTGCCTCTAGTGAAGAAAGGGTAAATAAATGTCCTAAGGTAGATAAGAAAACAGAGTCAGCACATTGCTCATGATAACATTGTATTTGCAATTTTTCTGCTGTAGAGAAAAAATTTGAACAAAGCACAAAGTAGAAAATAGGTCAATAAAGACAAAAAAATTGAAAAGAACTGCAGCAATATAAGATCAGCTATTAATGGGAACATGAAATTCTATAGATACGTGTCTTTTTCTGGCCCTTCAGGACTGCACACAAAGTGGGAAATTAGTAAGCTCATCCAGATTCACTGATGCTTTGAGAATGTCTCTGTGTCTTTCACCATGCTTGTTGGTGAAAATGAGGAATTTGTGCCCACAAACAGCATTTTCATTTTAAGACTTGATTTAATGCTCCAGTGGGCCAAGAGAAGATTGGTTGCTGTGGAGGGACAGGGGCACAATGATGTTCAGACATCACTGATGTTTGTGAGAGGCAGTACCAATTGCAATATTGATTCTCCAAATGAGCATTACCATGCCACGAGCATGGAGGAGGAGCTTTATTATGGAGAAGACATTCCTGATCCCACTACAAGACCAATCCCTGAGGACTTGAACCCATGGTGGCAGATGGAGTAGAAGGTAGTGTTGAGACCCCTTTGGCTCTCTCACCCCCTGCAGTATACAGCCTAAGATGCAATTCCCTTTCCCAGCCTCTCCCACTTCACTCAGAAAGAGACCCCTACGGATCTCTAACTCATAGAACCTCTGTCCTGCTCTGCTTGAACACTTTGACACAGAGGCAGAGCAATGCCTTTGCCTGCTTGGGGACCTGCTTTGCCTCCAGTCCCTGCCTCCCCTCCATGCTTTCAAACTTTTCTTTAAAACAAGAAGAGCTAAAGCCCTAAGTTTAATATTCTAAACACCAATATTTCCATGCAGCTACAGCACCTAGGTCTTTCTCAGACAAAAACTGTGCTAACAGTAGCATTAACATCTGTATAAGCAAATAATTGGTGCTTGCACAGTTTTAATTTCTATGTATGTTTGCTTCAGGTGGGAGTATCCCTCTTGACACTTTGGGCAATCCATGTCATCCCTGGGAGAGTAAAACAAAGAAGTTATATTCATATTTAGTAGGTACTTTCTTACCTGGCCAATTAGGTTCTGCAAATAGTAAAATCTATTTCTTTCTTTTGCCCTCTTGGGCTTTGGATGCTGCTCATCATACCAGTATATGAGCATTGCTAATAAGTAATTCACATCCCATGTTGCCAGTGTCAACTTAAGCAAGCTGAGGCATAAAGTGTCATAATATTATAAATCTAGATTAAATCATACTATGTCTGGAAGTGAGTAAGCAGAGTACAAGCAGCAACATGTTAATGTATTCACTGCTTTCCAAAGCAAGGTAAGACAGATTTCCAGCAATTAAGGCAGCTGTGATGCAAAAGTGCTAACTATTTCTAAATATAGAGAAACACAAGAGGTATGGAAAATATTCTTCAGATAGTGGTATCACATTTGTCATATTTATTACGGAATGGAAAGGAATGCTCTTTGGAGTAATGTTACCAATAATCACTGGTTTTGCCCTTTGGGAATGTGATGCTGCAGTTATGAGCAGGCGAGGCCAGCTTTAGGATTCTGATCGGCTGTTGAAGTCATATTGACAAATTGGACCTGAACAGTTATGAGAAAAAGTGTGAAAGTTGCAAACACAGGCTCAGAGACAGCAAATTGTATAGAAGAGGGAATGATGCAAACCACACAAAGTGAGTTTAGGAGGTGACTTTATACAGCAGATTCGAGTGGGACTGGCGCTGCTGCTTTGTCCTTTGTCACAACCAGTTAGGTTTAAGAGACTCTGAGTTTTTACAGCTGATGCAGACAGAAGTTTCTCATGTCCCAGAAAAGCTGATTGTTTCCTGCTGCTTCCTGATGCTGTTGTTGCAGGATAGAGGTTATAGGCCCTTGAAAGGTGGCTTATCCTGCAGTAACAGGAGGTCCCAGATCTCTCTACCATGCAGTGGATGCAGGACAGAAAGAATCTGCATGCAAAGTAAAAGTACAGTGGCAGGGGAGCCAGGAGGCACCAGCTTTGTTTAGTTGTTGAGGCAGTAAAATCCTGGGATCACTCTAGTCCTGCCTCATAGCAGTTTGGACAATCCAAGCCAGGATTTCATCCAAGAATCTTTGTTGTGGAACTTATCCCCAAAGGATATCTCTGTGGGTCTGTAAAACCAGAGGCCAGATTCAGTTCTCTGTATCAGAACAATGCCCTGAGTATTTATTTTAATACAACACTTGTCAGGTTGTACTGCATGGCTAGCTGAGGGTGCACAAACTCTTCCTGATGAGATTTGAAAAATCAACAGAGATAAAGCAGGGGCATTTAATAGGTTTAAATATTCCATGGAAGAGTCTGCAACTCTGCTGGAACTATTTTGCGGTGTGAAAATCAAAGAGGGCCTGAAGACCACCATTTTATAATAACAGAAAAAATCTGGCCTTTTGGTTTTAGTCCAATGACAAATTTGACCTTTTACTTTCATTGCAGTATTGATGACTAATTCATTACTCCTTTATTATCTTTACCAGCCAAAGGCACTGCATCTGACTAAACCATTGCCAACAGCTTCTTTTTAAATGAATGAATAATGAATTATTCATTTTCTTCCCCATCATTTATTTTCCGAAAGAACAGGTTTTGAAGAGAAAATCATTTGTCATTGCATCAAATTTCATCTTAAAGATATTAGTCCAGCTTCTTGAAAACTCTGGAGACTCTCACCTAAACCAAGGGAAAGTATAGGTTTGCTCTTCTTTCCACAGAAGGTGGAAATCTTTTCACAAATGTTATTATAATCCACTAAGAGTAGGTTGTTAGTCCTCCAACAGCTTGTCACTCAGAGATGTTTATGCTCCTGCTGTATCTTCTCCTCTCCAGGGTCTAGATGCGGTAGGTCAGACAGTAGCAGCTCATTTTTCACTCTGGAAACTCAGGGTGTTTTACACCTGGGCCAGCTGAGTCAAGGGTGCCAAGAATGGGGCACACCTGGCTCCCTCCAAGCCTGTGGGTCACCAGCCTCCTGCTGTGTCTGCCCATCTATGCCTCTGCCCCCAGGCCTTCTTCTGGGTCTCACCAGGATGAACAAAGGACTAGGAATCAGGAAGATTGCAAGGTGGGCAGGGCTGATGTGGTGCCTTTCTCCTTGAAGGCAGATGCTGGCCATAACCCAGCTTTGTCTACTCATGCTGGGGCACGGTCTGAATGCCCTGGCCCATCCCCTGTGACCTTAGCCAGCCTTCAGAAGAGAGCTATGAACTTCTCCTGACCAGGAATGCTCTGAGTCCCTGCAGGGATATTTTGGTTCTCCTTGGACAATCCAGGGCAGGGCCTGCCCTGAATCCCTGGTGAGGATGAACCAACATGCCAAACGGTGCCTGAGAACCACTTCCCCACAGTCTGGGCTCCATGTGCACGTTCCTTGCTTGTCCCACCCAGACATATGAAAGGTGAGGAGAGCTGGTGGCTCAGGTCAGGGCAGGCAGCCAGGCCCTCCGGTGAGGGTGATGCCCTCAGGGCCCTCCCAGCTCATGTGTACACTGAGCTGACACTGAAAAACACTCCACAGACAGGTGGGTGTTGTGCAGTTGCTGCAGAGGTCATGCAGTGGGTGAGACACCCTGCTCCATCAAGGGTCCATGTTGCAGTCCCTTTTCTCACTCCCTGAAAACTCCTTGCTGACGTGCTGTCTGCAGTTCTCACCCCATTATTGGTACCTTCTCAAACAAAGATCTCTCTAAGTCAGAGGACAGCCCTCTAGACTCTGCTGCACCTCCTTCCTTATGGGGATGTTTTCGTTTTCTTATTTGTACAAATACATGTATCTCAGGTGATAAGAAAAACTATGTGATTTGTGTTACACTAACTACAGAGCAGTCAGATGTGAAAGGATTTGCCTGCTATCAAACCATGGATTTATTTTCTATCTGCTTTCTGCACAGATTGAAAAGATTGGTGTCCAGACCTGGGGAGATTACATAGACCGGTTCTATTTACACCACCAATTAACATCATAGGAATCTTTGCCATAGGTTGTCACTGGAATCACATCACCAGGGGGCTGCTGGCACCCTTGGCATACCTGACCACTTGGACAAAGGCTCAAGTTGTTCACAGACATGATGGACTTTTATTTGGGGTGGATGTGATGCCTTACACACAGCCTCTAATTGTTCTGGAGTGTTATGGATGTCAAATTATGTGTCCCAAAGACATCTGCTGCTGAAGTCTGCACATACTTTCTGAGCCTCATCCTGTAGGTTATTTGTGAATTGCACTCTCAGGTAATTTTAAACTTTTACTATTTTTGAGTTGTGTTACATGAATTTTCATTGAATATTTATAGGATAAAACTGTCGAGTCCACACCAGGACACAATCTGGCACCTAATTTTCCTGTGGCCAATTAAAAATTTTCAGTTATCCCAGACTGGATTTAAACAAATGTAATGGGTAAATGTTCAGTTCCAAGCAGCAGGTTAATTTTCTATCAGTTTAAAGGGAAAGTAAAACAAAATACTCCAAAATACTTTCAAAAGTGAAACGAAGCATATTAACCCTCCTTCATCATGATATCTACAGATGCCCCAGCATCACAATGCAGGTAGAGCCTCCTCACCTATCATATTCCTTCCTCAAACATCCTACCCTGAGATGCTTTGCCCTTCCCTTCCCCACTTACTCTGCAACAGCCTGAGAAGGTCATCAGCCAGGAATATTTAGACAAAAAGTAGGTTATTAGGAGCTATTTGTACTGAGCAGGGTGGACTGTGTCCCTTTTGTTAGGGTCTGCACAGTGAGACGTGCTCTGTCACAGACTCGGGAACAAAATCTGGGCTACGCCCAGGTGACACACCAGCAATGCCAGCAGGCAGGAATCACGGACTGCCCATTAAGCCTCTGGCAACACCCACTGCAGGTGTAGGACAGACAGCAGGTCTCATCTCCTGTACTGCTGTTGTATCTCGTCTCTTGATGTAAGGAAGCCATAAGTTCAGGAGCTGAGCTGTTTTTCTGGAGCTGATGTCCAGCTACAGCTGCCTGAGGAGCTGCCAGTGCAAGGGGTGTGCAGTGATTGTGTGTGCCACTGGGTGACCCCAGCTGCAGGGCACATCTTCCTGGTGGGGGCAGGAATGTTCCTCATTCCTGCATCACTGGGACAATGTGAAACCGTCAGATAACTCTAATCACTTCCTGGACCGTGGCCCGATTTGTAAGCTCATCTTAAATCATTGAACGGAGTCAGTGAGGGGAGCAAGAGAACTACTTTCTTATTTTAATCATGAAGATTTATTTATCTAGTGATGACAAAAACAAAATTGGAATGAACTCTCCTTTCCAAGAGAGCAATATTTTTCCACATGCAAAATACCCTGCTTACATGTTCCTCCAAAGATCTTTGGACAAACTTTTGATGGCTATAATTTAAGGAACAAGAAAGATATATTACTGAAAATCTTATGATTCAGCTGTATAAAACGATACTAAACCTGCCATATCAGGTTCATTTCTGAGAATTCTGTCTAAAAAAATTGGCTCAATCTACAATCCTTGGGATGTTTGTGTTTCGCTTCCAAGATTCATCCAACCTGAAGCCTGTTTGTAGGGACAATCTTTCTATGGTGGTCTCTTGGTATCAGGTCCGGGGCCGGATGAAGACTTCTGGCAGGAGCAAGCTCATCTTGGGCAAGAGATAGAGGCACACATCTGATCAGGGGGATGGGAGAAGGACTGAGAAACCCTGAGACAGAGGGCACCATAATTGTGTTTCAAGGAATTCTTGAGAAGAAGGGCCATGGGAAAGAGAAAGTCTGGGCAGCACTGATTTAATGCAGAGACATCAGAAATGCAGTAGGATTCAGTGGCAAAATGAGAAGAGACTTGTAAGAGGCTGCCATACTGAACCATGGGGGCTGCTGAACTTATACTGAAGATTAATAAGAATAAACTTGTTTGAGGTAAAAAACAACACACAATGCTAGAAAATAATTTATTTGGGAGAGCTGAATAGCTGTGATCAACAGTTGACATAATACTGAGAGGAAGTTAGTTTGAATGCAATGAAATTTCTGTTAAAGGTAATATAGAAAGAAAATACTGAAGTAAAGAGCTTGGTAGGACTGAGAGAAGGGGGATAATCAGAAATTACAGACAAAGCCAGGTTCATTAATAAAGAGAAGACAAAGGTTTGGAATTAATATTAATTTTTATATTTCGGGGGATAAATTATATTCTGTTGAAGAGAGGCAGAAAGTAGCAGCTGCTGAGGACAATTGACCATCATTTACTGCATTTTGTTTTGAATGATCTGACAGTGGCTTCTGCCGAGACAGAGTGCTGACGGTGAAGGACCACTGCTCTAAGCCAGCGTGATACCTTCAGGGTTTCATAATGTCTCATGACTCATCTAACATTTTATACAAACTGAACGTCTCAAAGATGATAAACTCCCTAGAATAGATTAGCAGTTGCTTAACACCAGCATTTATGAGTAAAGCTCCAGAGTGGTACTCACTGTGCCAGGAAGGCTGACACCATGGATGACAGCACTTGCAGAACAGTCAAAGGAATCAGCAACTGCACTTGACTTGTGGCCACAGAGCTAAATACAGATTTCAGATTGAAACCTTGGCGACAGGTCAGAAAAGCTCAGTTGCTTGCAACTGCATTTGAATAAAGGGGGGTTATAGGAAAAAATATTTTCAAAAGTATGTGTATCTGATGGGAAAGGCTAAAAATAAAGTGCTGCTTCTACATCACTGTCAATCATTGCTGAAAAAAACCAACCCAAAACCATTATACATTTAACCTTGGATAAATTTAAGGAATCTGAGCTATGTATCACTCAGTTCCAAATTTATAAACACCTGAACTAGTCATTCTGACCATCTAGAACTAGTCAGTAATGCCTCATTGATTGATATAAATCTTAAGCATGCTATGCAGTTAGCAAAATAAGAAGGATAAATACAGTTTAGGGATAAAGCTTAGTCCTCTTCACATTGCGTACAGATATTATTAGATGTGCTATATTTAATAAAAGTGGTTGGAAAACAAAGGAAGAAAAAGGAAAGGAATAGGACCTTAAAAAAGGTATTTGGTTTTAATTAGTAGAGAAGAATTGTGTAGGCTTGACTCCAAGGCAAAACTTTTTGCTCTTCTAAATTCACTGCAACAACAGCCGGGTTTCAGAAGTATTTTGCAATTTTGTTTATAAATTACTTCATTACTCCTCTTGGTTTTCTTCCATTATTTCTGAAAATGTCACAAGAAAATCCGGGATCTCCCAGTGACCACCAGCATCCAGACAGAACCAACAAAGTAGAATTCTTATGATAAAAAGGCATTGAATCATGAAAAGCATTGATCTTTTCTATTGGTTTTGCAGATATAAGAACAAAACACTGTACTTCAATTATTATGCATTTTGTAAAGGGACACCAAGAACAGAATTGTTGGATTTGGTGCACTAACAAGCTGCCTCAGCAACTCACAATCCATCAGCAAATCACACTCTGTACATTTGTACCAGCATATTCGTTTCTCAAATGTTTCCATTTTAGTGTAAACACCAAATAGGTTTGAAATATTTTTAATTAAAAATATTATTTTATTTTTGTTTGCTATTAGCCTAGCCACTTACTTTTTTCCTTTTTGTTTGTATTGTGGAAAGGAGATCAGAATGAGCATTGAACTAAACAAAGGGAAGAATTGATTGCCCATAACCAAAGGCAACTGAAACAAGCCGGAGGACACAGATATTAATATCTTCTCACCATCCCTCATCAAATTGGGCATATTTATCGGGAAGATGGGGATTTGTTTTTAAAGTACTTTTCTCTTTCATCACCAAAGGAGGTAAAGTGGAGCTAATAGAGCAAAGGAAATATGTCCCCTGTACAGATCTCTGCTGAAATCAGTACGATCCCCTACAAACTCACAGTTTGCCCTCAGACACTACACAGCCGAGTTAGTAGAGTGCAGAATGTGCAGCCTGATAGACTTCTTGTCTAAACAGTAATACTTGTAACAGCCTCTTTGACTCCGAGTCAGTCCTCTGTGTCTGCAACAGCAGGAGGCTGGACTCATTTCTGTATGTAACTTAGGTAACCCTGTTTTCTTGAAAAAGGTTTGTTGAGTGAAGGAATTGACATAAATTGGATATGTTATAGGAGAGGGATGGTAGGAGCAGATGATGTCCTGTGTCTTGACTTTATATTTTTGCACTGTCTCACATGTCAACTTTATAAGTAACTTGGGGTTTCCTGGTTTAGAGGATGTTAAGTGGCTGCAAAACTGATTGAAAAATTATATCAAGGAATAGTTAACAATTGTTTACTATCAAACTAGAAAGATCTTTTGAGGGAGGTTCTGCAAAAGACTTTTCTGGTATTACTCAGAAGTTTTTTCATTAATAATATGCCCCTGGGGGAAAAAATATTTGCAATATTCATGGCTGACACAGCTCTGAGAGATGCTGAGCACACCAGGAATGAAGGCCAGAGTTTATAATAGTCTTGAAATACTTGTTTGGTAGTTTTAAACGGTTGATTTAATTCAATAAAGACAATGGCAAAATACTACACTTAATTAAGACCAAATGTAAAAGGCAAGCTAAGAAATGTGCTGGATAGGAGAGGGCGTGCTGGTTGGAGGCAAACTGAGCATGAGCCAATGATGTCAGGCTATTGTGAAAAAGGCAAAGGTTAAAATTTGTTGTGGGAATGGGCCTGTTGTTGGAGACACCTGAGGTAATCTTTCCCCTTCTCATGGCGTTAGTAGGAACTTAAATGATGCTCTGTCCAGCTGAACTCAGCACTCTATAAAAGACAAAATGGAAGTAGCCCAAAGAAAAACAACTGTGGTCTAGGAAATGTGACATGGAGAAAGACTGAAGGACTTGGGGCTTTTTAAAATAACTGAGAGAAAACCACTGCAAGATTTTATAATGATCTGCAACTGTATAAAAAGCGCCTGCAAAGAATAAAGAAGTGAAACATTCTCCTTGTCTACTGTGAGCACAATAAGAAGCGATAGGCCTGAACAGGTGTATAGAAAATGCAGCTTAGACATTAGGGAAAGACAATGAAGCATTGGAACATACCAGGAGGCTCAATAAGCAACAATTGTTAAGGACAGATCAGGCAAATGTCCATCAGGAATGAGAAGAAAATTTGAGGACTGTATGTGGCCAGGAACTGCCTGGGACTGGGAACTTAGTGCTGTTTTGGTCAGAGAGAGGCTCTGATGGACTCAGCACCAAGCCCACTATCACAGTTGAAACCCTAATTGAACTTGGTACCTTCATGGAGATTAGAGGATAAGATTACTTGTATGGGCATTAAAGTTCAACTTGACTAGATGGATTGTGGTGATGACAAATGTGCAGATTTCACAGTGCTTCATGATTACCTCTACTACTTGATAGTATCTAAAGGGCAACAGTACTTGGAGATTATGAGAATATTTGTTGTTTTATCTAAGCAATAGTGTGTCAAAGCCTTAGCCAGCGAAGGTATCTCCCTCTTTTCTTCTTCAGAAGTAATCACTTGATATTTATGAAAACAGATCACTTTGTTCCTATTGCTAAACTGTGGGAGTCTGCCAAAAGTGTGAAATACATGCCAGAGTAACTGAATCAGACACTACTCTGTGCACTTCAAAAAGTTCCCTGCTCCACTGGAGCAGAGAGTTCTAAGAGTTCACAGAGGTTGAGATTGTGAGCAGAACAGAAGGATGTATCTACATGAAAACTGGCACAAAATCCAAGGATGCATGGATCTGTGCTCTTACAACTGCACTTACCAGATAAAGTGTCATTATTTTCTACAAATTGTCCATGTGGGCCTGAGAAATGACCAAAGGAAGACAGACAATTGGTAATCTAACCTTATTTGACATTAAATCTTGGTCTGACTATATCCAGCCAACATACTAAACTTCTTTGATCTCATGGAACTCATGGCAGTACATACACATAGAAAGGAACAAAATTTGAAGTGATCAGGTCAGGTCCTGAGTTTCTGCTTGCATTAAAATGATCAGAGGACTTAGAAGCCAGTTTTTTTCCTAAGGAAAAACTGCCATGGGCTGACTCTGAGTCACGATCATCTCTGTTTCCTCACAAAATATGTCAAAAGGCTTCCTAACACTGAAAGCTGCTGAGTGAATCACTCAGCACAGTGTGAGTATCGTCTCTTGATCCCTGGATACTGTCCTCTCACATCGTGACCTTTTCCTTTCCATTTCTTTTCACTCCTGCCCCACTACTGCCCTAGATGTTTTTAACAACTCTCCTACTCGTCCCTTCCTGTGCTCTTTCACCTGACCTTTCTATCTCTTCCCACCTTGTAGCCCGACTGTAGACCTCACAGTGGTTTTTATTTCCCTGCATTCAAGACAGGTTTTATTTTTTCTAATCCATGTTGCCAGAACTCCAGCTAGGAAACCACTTCTTCCCTGTTGATCATCCTAGCAGCCAGAAAAGCCTTGCTCTGTCCCTACGGTGCCAGCCTGGACCATACTTGGCTGGATTGCGCTGTGGTCCTGCTTACAGCCTCAGATGAACCAGAGGAACAGACTCTAAAAATGTTAGCTGACGATCTTTATGTTTGAACAGACACAAATGCATTTCTCAGACAGCTCCGCCAAGTTTAAATTGCTTTCCCTAGGAAGAGCCAGAGATGTGTCTCACTTTAGTAACCCTAATCCAGGCCAAGTTTTAAAATGTGAATGCTTTAATAATTTTTTTTTTAAAAAAAGGTTCTAAAGAGAAGCAAACAGGAGAAAAAAAGCCCCTCTATAGCATAATTTAAGTAGTTTCTTCCTCTCTGTCATTTCTCAACATTTCTTCCTCTCCTGTTCTCAGGAGCAACTGAAGTTTTATAGAGGTCCACACATTGTCCTACCCCAGATGTGTGACAGGAGTCACTGGAAGGTTTGCTTAGGACCACACTGTCTAGAGGTATTTTCATGTGCATCTCTAGCAGGAGACCCTGCTAATGTGATATACTTCTTTGGGTAGCCCAGCTAACTTATTCAGAGCTCTCTGTAGCCTTCCTGCACACCCTGAATGATGCATGACAACCTAGATCAAGGAGACTTGGCTTTGTAGGAAAGTCACCCAACCCTTCTCTACCAGTACGTCAAAGTGCTGCAGACTGTCACTCTGCCTCACGATCTGCTTCCCTGCCCAGGAACTGGTCTGTTCCTTAGCACCTCACTGAGGCTAACCCTCTTTCTCTAGCAGACAACACATCTCTTTGAAGACAGCCTTGCTAAGGTGACATTTTCCAGAGCCGTTTCTGGGAGGCAGTCTCCCAGCACGGCAGGCGTTGGATTAAGTTGGTCTAGCACTGTTGTAAGCAAAGTGGTATCTTATGTCTGGCTAAAGCTGACTGTGGGAGTTGCTACTCTACTACGTGTTTATAAAGAGGAGTTAGGAAGGAGGAGGTGAAACCCAGATTCCTTCAAACAGGACCTTTCTTCATTGTTGTTGAAGGTCACATGTGGATACACCTTTCTAGGAATGGTGAAACTTTCTACCCATCCTTAGGTATTAATACAGCAGCAACTGGTGCTTCAAAAGTTCACAGCTAGGTAGAATTTAGCTGGCTCTTAAAATAAATTTGAACCTGTAGGAAAAGATATTGTTTTTTCTTCTTGTGAGTTGACTTTTCCCATTTTCCTGTGTGGAATATTTTAACTCAGTTTTACTTGGTTTTGTTTCGTTGGGTTTTTAAACAAAATAATCTCATTGCCTATAATCTATTGTTGTAACAATGAGATGTTGAAAAAATAATTAGAATGTCAGCTGAGTGGTCAGCAAAGAGTAACACAGCTCTTACATTCAAATGAGTGTAGATGTACATGTATTTAATTATTTGACCAAATTCAGTAAGGATCACCCTACTGATCAATTCACCTGCCACATTTAAATCAATTTCTAGACAAAGAAGGACATTTCAGGGTGTATAACTGAACAATAGTCTCTTGATTTAAGTTTGAAAATATTTCTTTATCATAATCCTTCCTGACCTAAATTACTTTCATTTTGAAGGAGATACCAAGAATATAACTTACATCAAGGAAAACATGCAATGTCTGGGATGGACACTGATTTATAATCCTACTACTAGGAGGTTATTTCACTATTTTATTTTTCTTAACTGAGCTCCATAAAACTGGCAAATTACCTAATTATATAAGCTTTTGAGTACTCAAAGGGGCTTATTAAAGTGTGTCCTTTTGTCAAACAATATTTATTGGCTTGGTGAAAAAGTCCTACCTCCCCCATAATGGCTGCCTCTAGAAATCAAAAAAGCCAGATTTGTGGATCTTGAAGGAGCAAGATCCATCACAAATTTACTACTGGGCATATAGAATAAACCTTAACACTTTTCTCTTGCTTTTTATTTCCGACTTAAAAGAGTAGCCCCAATAAGAGAATACTACAGACATCTCTTAATTAAAACAAGTGATTTTCTTGTTTGGTAAAAGCATTATTATTTTCAAGTAAAAACATTTATTGAAACTCCTGTATATAATTTAATTTTTTTTCTGTCTCTGTCTTAGATAACCCTTTATAACTTTGCTTTTCTGACATCAACAGCAGGAATGTGATAATGCAAATCCAGATCTTTACATCCTTGCCAGTCTTACCGAAGCCCAGTGGAGTTTGGAGCTCAGAATGTTATCATCCTGTAAGGCTCACAGGGTAGCAAGTGCTTTAACTTCCTCAGTGGGCTCAAACCTCCTGCAGATGAGATCAGAGGAGCCCTCTTGTGCCTTGGTGATGTCCTGGTGGCTGGGACTCAGGTGCCTGCCCTGAAACTGCAGTTTGGACAGTTCTCTGCAGAGCAGCTGGACTGACACCCACCAAGTCATTTTGTGCTTAATAGCAACAGTGAAGTCTCAGAGCAGGCATGAATACTCCTTTAGTGCATTTAAAGCTGCTTTCTAATAACAAAGTAGCACAAACAAATTAGCATCAGATAGAAAGATACTCCTAAAAGGCATGTTGTCTCGGAAAGAAGTGAAGAAAGATAGAAGTCGTCTTAACTTATCTCTGCAGAAAATCTTCCAGACCGAGAGACAAAAGGAAAAATCACATGGGTACAATTTGGTCTGGGCAAAAACTACAGGTTTCTGTAATGTTAGCCCACTTTCCAATGGGAAAGGAGTGTTTAGATAGGATTATTTGTGCTAATTGTTAGGAAGGCAATCAGATAGTATTCTATTTTGAGAGCAGAATTAGGAAGGTATTTCATAATGCTAGAGAGGAAGCAAACTCCCCGCCAGCACTGGGTACACAAGCATTTTACAATTCTGAGGCAAAGCATATGAAGAGATGCTTTTGTTGGCTATTAATACAATTATTTGAGGAACCTGGATAAAAATAGCAATGAATCTAGTATTTTCATGGAAGAGAGGATATTGTATATTAGCATTATTGAAATGCACTGGGATGACTGGGGAGCAAGGAATACATAGAAGAGGCAGAGCAAATGGTCAGTCTCTGTTAGGGATATCGCTGACAGATCTAGAATTACTGCCAAGTCCAAACAGCAGGAGAGAGGATGCAAATGTGTTACTGGTGAAGGCCAAAAGGAATCTGGTCAGGGTCTATTCCAAAGCATCAAGGTGAAGGAAAAGAGAATGGGATTTGTTACTTGTCAAATACCTGCATATTTTGTGTTGGGAGAATAATGACAAGAGGTCTCAAGAGGCCAACAGTAAAAATGCCTATAGTTATTGACACTTAATAATGGTGACTTTCTAAGACCAAAGGATAAAATAGCTATTTCTATGGGGGGAAAAAAAAATCTCTGGATTTGATCTATTGGATCTGGTGGTTATTATCTGGTCTGGTTATATTCGCTACTAGCAAGGAGAGTACCACTCAAATATATAAATATCCTTCAAACTTAATCTAATTTCTGTTTATCCACTTCATGTGTCAAAAAACATAACTAAAACTCTATGTGAACCAATACGGAATACCTCTAAAAATTATGAGAAAATTAACTTATAAATGACTTACTCATTTGGAGCCTCCATCCATCTGCATTTCTCTGGAGGCTTGAGCTGCTTTCCTTATTGATCACAAGTAGGTACTCCTACTTGAAAAAAGGGCCAGTCCAGGTACGTCCAGGTAAACACAGCACCTGCCTGACCAACCAGGCAGTACAGGCAGGCACCGCATTCTGCAGAGCCAGGGGAGAGGAGGAGCCTTTTTCTTTCTCCCCCCAGCTTAGTTTCAGAGAGAGTGGAAGTGGCCAAAAGAAGTGTTAAAAACTTATGCAAGGATGCACTTTTCAAATGCTCCTCATTTCTTCATTCCTGATCTTTTTAGAAATATGCCAATTTGTAGAAAACTAAGTTCAGGCAGACCAAATGGGTCACCTCCAATCAGAGGAGTTTGGGGATCCAGCTGCATCTCAAAAAGCAGCCTTACTTAATGTTTTTCAGATTCACCTCAGTGCACTTCAGAAATGAAAACAGCAGTTTGGTTTGTTAATATATTAACAGAGTAAATTAGAAAACAAATATTTGATTTGATTGAAAACAAAGTTGCAAGAGAAGAAAACAAATAAGTAAACGTAATTCCAGGTGGTCATTGAAACGGAAATGCCTCTTTAAATTGCTTGTGCCCCAGCTGCTGAGGGCAGCACAGAAGGGGCAAATGCAGCACCCTGTCTTTTACACCTCTCTTCAGGATTAGCTTTGTAAGTCAGTGGGACAAGGCCTTCCCTGCTGCCATTGCACATGGTGGCATCTCCTCTGCTCCCTCACCACCCTGCCTTCCTCACTGGCAAGGGAAATGCAGCTTTAAGATTTATATGGAATTGGATTGCAAAGGCTTCCTCTCATCGCCTCATGTTATGTTTCCCACCTTTGGTTTTTGAAGTTGGACTGCAAAATGGAAAAGCAGCAAACGGGTTTCTCCCTGCCACCTGAGGGCTTCCACTGGCATTCCCAGCACAGCCCCTCTAGCAGGAAAGGCTGTAATACAAACCACATTTCAAAGCAAAATACTTTGTAAGTCATTTATCACCAGAAGTGTTCCTGCATGTACATCTTACACCACTCATCATTTTCAGCTCCTAACCAGCTTTCCACAGAGATTGCATATACAGATGGCAGACTTGGCAATCCTTTCTTTTCTCACTTTCTTCTTCCTTTTCTCTGCCTACCCACCCCATCACTTTTGGAGGCCCCTACCATCACAGAACCTACCTTGTGAAAGTGAAAAAGCTATGAGCTTACTTAAAACAGACATGAAAACTCAGATTTAGGGTTTTTTTCAGATTCCAAATAATTCAGATTTTAAGAATGTTATCTTGAGCACCGGAGAACATTTGAATTTGATGAAATTCACACCATGCTGTGGTAATAAAGTGCACATTGAGACACAAAGAGCTGGCTAACTAAGGAGAGCAGCCAAACAGGCCGGGGGTGGGATTCCTCCCTTCCTTCTTCTCCCCTCAGCAGTAGAAGCAGCAGCAGCCTGCCTTCAGCCCTTCTCGAAAGCCACGAAGAGAGAGGCTGCTGCCTAGCGGTGGCAGAGAAAGGCACGAAGCGTGCTGCTGCCACGGTTCACCACGGGGCACTGGACAAGCAGGATGGAGGGAAGGTCTCCTGGCCCCAGCCACCTGCCTCTTGAATCCTCTCGGGCAGCAAATCTCTGTTCTGGGCAGCAAATCTCCGTTCTGTGACTAGGGGAGGGCTGGCTCTTCGGCCAGCAGTCAGTACCCAGGCAACCCTCTCCTTTCTCTGTCAGCAGTGGGCTAGATGGGGCATGGCACCTGCCAGAACTGCCTCACAAGGCTCCTGTAGGCAAGCAGAGAGGTCCTCTAAAGTCCTTGTCAATGAGGCACCATCGGCATTAACCCAGTTTCCAGAACAGGATTAGGGTGGTCCTGTCAACACTCCAGCATATTCCTCAAGAACCTGACAATAAATACAAAATTACCACTGATTAAGCTGGCTCATGGAACAAATTCTAGACAACTGAGCACATTAATGTGGGCAGGACAGCATTTCTGAGCAGTGTAAAAGTTACTTTAAAATCAAAGAAATACAGTGACACAAACAAAAACCACTCCTAAGGAGCGGTAGATTGTAACCTTGGTTACGATCCTGGTTACACCAGCTCCAGAGTGTCCTAAGTAGTGTGGAAACACAGGATGTCCCTCTATGACTCCAAACAGAAAAGCGCTTTCCCGGTCTGTAAACATCGGAGTGGCATGGGGGAACAGGAAAGTAATGTTCTCTCTAGAGAAGCTACTACAACTCTGGTGCTGTATTATACATCACACACTGATGTCTTAATTTTAAAACAGATATAGAAAAAGAGGAGAGGGGAAAAAAGCTGCAGAAATTATTGAGGACTAGAGGGGAAAAAAAGTCTTGCATTGAGGGCCGTCTGCTGTGGTCCAGTGACATTATAAATCTAGTTTAGGATATCTCAGTTCAAATAGAAAATATTGTAGCTATTTGACACCATGTCCAAAAGCAGGACAAGTTAATTACGCTGTCTTAAACCTGTTCCTAAATTTATGAAAAGGTAATTTTATCCTGAGCAACTTCATGTTGGATGAAGTATCTCGTGTCTGCACTACTCTAACTCTGTGTCAGATCAGGTAATGTCTGTTCCCCTATATCTGGCGTAAATCCACCACAAACCCATAAATTCAGCATAAATACCATATCATGTGCAGTAACTAATGCACCAGAAACATGATCATGTGCTCCTATATTATCTGGATCAAACTGATGCTGACAGAGGACTTGACAGCTCTGTAACAAGCAAATTAAAACATGATCCCGTACCGTGTAAGTGATACCATGGTAAGAAAATACTGAAGGATACTACAGAGTGCTTTAAATTAGCACAGGGTGGATAGAAGGAGCAAGGCCCACTGAAAGAAAATCAAGACCAGTCAAATTTAAGCAAGACATTTTAAACATGTTTAAGTAAGGGTAAAATAATTCAGAAGATAACACTACCAAAGAAAACGCTGGATTTCTCCACTGAAAAATGATGGATTTTTCGTCTTCTGGGGTCTCGAGATCAAGACTTGAAGTTACTCTGAAATATGTGCTTCAGTCTAAAAGAAGCTACTGGGGCAACTCAGCTGGCTAGAACATAAAGGACAGTAGAATAGCTAAGCACCGTAGTCTTTTGGAAATCTATGTTTCTCCATTAGGGACTATAATGTCCTTCTGAGCATACCTCTAATGAAAACTTCCTCATGTATGTTTGCTATAGTAGATGAGACAAAATTAGGAATTATAAAAGCTTCCCTGTGGAGAGAAAGAAGTCACTAAATTATGCAACAATATACAAAGAAACTGCTTCATACAAACAGAGGGGAGTGCTTACATACAGATGTCAGATGATCAGTAGTAAAAGTAGGAGTGGATTAACAAAATACATTCATATTAGGGGTGGAACACCTTTATTCATTTCAAAATTTTAAAGTCAGAAAATACAGTAGGCTACATCCATTAGGTAAATGCAATTTTAATGCTTTACTCATTATCCTTGCAGGCAAGCTTAGAAGTATTTAAAACTGTTGTTAGTTTATTTCAAGTAAAGGTAATAAATTGAAACAAACAAGCAAAACAAACAAAAAAAATCAAGATAGATCCTGACTGTTATGTCAAACTACTGAACCTCTTTTCAAACACTGTATGGCAATGAAATGTTCTAATCCAGTGTGACCAGTGCCCCTTGGTAATATGATTTATCCAACGTAATTTTATAGGCAAACGGCTGTAATACACAAGTGCACATAATACATAAGTGCACCTCTTTCTACCCCTTTTCCAGCACTGCAATAAGACAGCTTGCCCACCAGTCTTGTCACCAAGATGTGGTGGCACTCAGTATGGAACAGGGAAGTCTAATATCCCATGAGATACTGCCTAGAAAATCCAGGAGCTGCAAGTGGGTTTAGACTGGAGCTGATGCTGGATGGCAAAACCTGCAAACCCCTGGTGGTCAGGGATGTCTCCTCCATTGTCATCTTCTTCCTCCAAGAACTGAGTAAGTCCCAAAAACTTAATCCAGATTACAGTTATTTTGTCACTTACTGATTGCTAAGAATTTGACCCAACCTTCAGAGGGTCCAAGTATCTAAAAAGTCTAGGTAGCTAAAAATTCTAGAAAAGAAGAAAGCTGCACAAATTCTGTTTAACTGTAAGCTATGCTAATGGCTAAAAATATTCTCTGTAACAATAAATTATCCTACCTGCTAGAAATTGTACATAACAATTAGCTGTGCTGCTTGTTAAAACGTTAATGCTATCAATAAAGCTCTAATCATAACCACAACTGTGTGGCCACAGGTCATTCTACCAAGGATCCCTCAAAGGACCTGCCTGTCCCAGAGTATTGTCAGGTGAAATGCAGAAAAACTTCTGTTTTGCGATTTTGCTGCTCTTTTACATAACAGTAGAGTAGCAATATTTAATACAACATTTAAAATATTAATTGATTCAGTAGAATGTCAGAATGGCTTGTGTGAGAAGGGGGCTGCAGACTGTGAGACTAATATTGGAGTTACATGCTGTATTAGAAAGAAAAGTTTTATGCAGACTTGGTTAAGTGAGGGCTTTTACCCTTTCAAGAGAAAAAGTATACTCCAGCAACAGATGAGAAGATTCCCGAACTGTCTGGGAAAGAAAACATATGAAAACACAGTTCTTTTGCCTAAATCCAGCCGTAAATTTGGAAAAGAAGCCAGAGGCTTAATAGATGTATGCATACTGGTAGGGTAACATTTATTTCAGTTGTCTAGTGGTGTTCATTGATAGTTGTGTTTCTCAAACAATCAAAATTCTTGATAATACCAGAATGCATGAAACTAAATTTTGTATAACTACATCTAGCTTTCTGGAAGCCAAATATGTTATGGGTGTGTCCCCCAGCTGAGTCCTCCAGCAAAGACAATGGTAGTGATAACAAATACATGTCTAAACTAGTGTTTTAGCACCATAAACCATTCTCTGTTTTAAATTTCTCAACATCCTAGAGTTTCATCCCTAAACTAT
The DNA here is from genome assembly GCA_013398055.1 of Ifrita kowaldi. NCBI lineage: Eukaryota > Metazoa > Chordata > Aves > Passeriformes > Cinclosomatidae > Ifrita > Ifrita kowaldi. Next base: position 42,710 of record VZRS01010399.1, read on the forward strand.
CTGTAGAGATACTGCAACTGGATTTTCAATATATTGATTCTGGTTGAGTAGCAAATAATAATTTCTGATCAAGTATTACAAGAATGTTTTCTATTCCTATGAAGAAAACTAAGAAAACAGAAATAGGAATTGTGGTGAAAAATGGCAAATCAAGTCAAGGTTTTGCCTCAGAAGTTACATAGCTCTTTCCTACATAATGGCACAACATTTTCACATGCACTTGCCACATGTGAATAAAAGACTTTTCTTTCCATAAACAGATAACCAAAATTCAAATTCCTCATAAAAGAGCTCCACGGAAAATGGAAGTGAAGCAGAAGATGGATTCTGGTGATATTCCCCAGAAACAAGTCCCACTGACTGCAGAACCAGGGAACAATTGTAGAGCTACGTCTGTTCAAAATTATCACACTGGATGAAAACTCTACTATTTTTTTGAGCTCCAGATTAGTAAATGGGGAAGTAATTAGAGTTACAGCATTCGTTGACTCTGTTAAGACCAGATTTATTAAAAGAAAAGATATTAAAAGAAAAAAAAACCCTACATAAATTGGTACTTCGATAGTGAAGTGAGACTGACGAATTGAGCCTAAAGAACCAACTTTGGTGCCGTGGCTCAGCAAGCCGGCAGCGCCTCTGTCTGCCCCGCGCTGAGGGCAGAGCCGTGCGCTGCCGCGCTGCTGTGGCTTTGCTCTCGGCCATCCTCTCGCATATTCCCACGGCTGGATTTGGCGGCCGCCGCCGCTCCCGGCGCTGCCCATGCGGCGCTTCTCCTGCCCGCAACAAGCTCTTCCTATGTACCTTTACATAATATTCGGATGAGTTTCATCCAAACCTTTGCTCCAGCTTAGCGACACCTTCTTTTTTTTTTTTTTCTTTTCTCACCCTAAGAGAACAATTCAAACCATCCATCCTCTCCCCTGCTTCAAGCACCCGAGCACCACCTGCTCCTTCCCCCGGCGGCCGCACCGAGGCAGAGATGCCCACCGGGCCGGTCCCTACGCTTCGAGCGGAGTCCAGGGGTGGGGATGGCCAGCCGGACGCGGGAGGGAGCGATGCTGCAGGCAGGACCTGCCCCGGCCCCACCGCCCGCCCGGTCCTGGCTGCGCCCGCTCCCGCAGCTCCCCTTGGTTTAGTTTCCCGGGGCGAGGCGGCAGGGAGCCGTGCCCGGCGGCGGTACCTGTAGAAGTAGTGCCAGCAGAAGAGGCAGCAGAGGAGGCGGCAGCCGAGCGGCTCGAGGCGGGGCGGGCTGCGCAGCGCCAGCAGCAGCGCGGGCACCAGGAAGGAGGGCAGCTCCTGCAGGAACCAGGCGCAGCGCGCCGGCAGCCGGCCCCGCGGCCGGCACAGCCGCTCCTCGTGCTTCCCGTAGCGGGACGGCACCCGCAGGTACAGCGAGAGCTGCAGCACCGCCAGGGCGCCCAGCAGCGAGCTCAGCGCCAGCACCAGCCCGGGGAGGCACTGCATGCTCGGGGGCGGGCGGGGGCAAACAGCCCTCGGCCAGCGCCAGCCCCGGCCTTATTAGAGCCGCGGCCGTCACCCCGCCCCGCCGCGCTGCCTCCCAGCGCCCGGGCTCGTCACAGGGCGCAGCCCCTCGTGCCGGAGCGGGCGAGGCGCCCCGACCCGTCCAGAGGGGAGCTGTCCCCCTCTGGCCCTCCCTCCGATTCCATCTAGAGGGCAGCTGACCCCCTGAATCCCTTCCTCCCTCCCGGCCCGGCCCGGCCCGTCCACAGGAGAGCTGTCCCCCTCCACCCCTCTCTCCCGTCCCATCCACAGGGGAGCTGTCCCCCTCGATCCCTCTCTCCTGCCCCGCCCGCAGGGGAGCTGCCCCCTTCCATCCCCGCCATCCGTCCCGCCCGGAGGGTAGCAGTCCCCTGTCCCTCCCTCTCTCTCTCGCCCCCTCTCTCCCGTCCCCCTCCCTCCCTCCCGTCCCCCACACTGACGGGGTCCGCGCCGGCCCCTCCCGCCGCCGGTCCGGTTCGGTCCGTCCCGGGGCTGAGGGCGGCGGCAGCAGGCGAAGGGAGGGAAGGAGGGAGGGCCGGGGTTACCGAGGCGGCACGGTCGGCACCGAGCGGGGGCGAGGCGGCGGCGGGGCGGGGGCGCAGCCGGAGGTGAGCGGGGGTGACTCCCCCAGGAGGCAATCGCTGCCGGCGAGGTGGGAGCGAGCGGCGGAGTTCCCTTCCGCTGCCCCAGCGTGTCACCGTGCCCGCGACTTGCCCGGCCATCTGTGCCTCCAGGGCTGAGCACCGCCGGGTGCCAGGCGGTGCCGCTCCGTGCCAGGTGAAGAGTAAAGGCAGAGACATGCCAAAGGCCGGATGGAAATGGGCAAATGCAGATGCTCGTGGTAGGACTAGGAAAACACAGTCCAAGACCTACGAGTCTGACAAGGCCAGGTCATGTTTGGCATAACCAGGGCATGCTGAGACTTTTTAAGTCCCCTAAGTTTTAATGAAGGTGGTCCTAATGTAAGTGCTAGATTTGGGGTGTGCTGAGAAACCCTTCGGTCTGAACCACATTAAGTGGTTTTGACAACAGTTTGCCTGAAACTACAGTCCTTTTGTTTGCCCGTTTCCTCAGGGATCTTCATTTGGTAAGGATTAACAGGATGCTGAATTATAGCAGGAGGGCTACCAGAATATTAGACTCTGTTTTTTCTGGCCATTACAGCGTATCACCTCAAGGCCATGAATTACAGTGCCATCCATGTCATTTTGCAGCTTCACTGAGAAAGCAGTTGGATGCAGCTCCACAAAGGATTGGATGCCACACAAAACTGCTCTTCTGGAGCAGAGGTGGTAATTGATTTGTATTCGAGGTCTGAGCAGTGAGTGCACCGATTTAGGATGTGGGAGACTTGGGTTCAATTGCGTCTTCTGCTTAAGGGGATTCTCTTTGCAGAGGGAGACCAAACTACTGTCTGTAGTCTGTCCTGTAGTTTAGGGGAGTCGCTTGTTCTGTTATGCTGCCTATTCTTTGGGGCAGCTACTTAGGGGAGCAGAACTCTTTCAGACATAGACAATTTCTCCCTGATCCTCATAGAGTACTGTAGTCGCTAAGGTCATGTTTGTTGCAGTGAGTAAAACAGGTCAAGGTTTTTTTGGCCTCCAAGATGTGTGACCTGTTATGGCTGTCAGCCACATGCCAGAGCACTCTTGCCCCACATTAGATGCCTGTCTGCTTGGAAGCTGCCTGCTGCTTGCAGTCTCTGGTACATGCCATCTCCCAGCTGTGTATGAAAGAGGGCAGGACCAGACCTGTGCCAGCTCTGCCAGCCATAAAGCAGTAGAGATGATCACAGGCTAGCAGCATTGGTACCTCTGTTGAAGCAGTAGTTCCTGGCTGTGAACCATCAGCGAAGGAAGGTGCCTGTAGGACAGATTTTAGAAATCTGCATCTGTATCTTAATTACGAAGAAGTGGAATCCAAAACAAATGGTTGTGCAGTAAAACAGTTGAATATGAGAACTTGTCAACCATAATATGCAAGTTTCATGGGGAATTACTTCAAACTGCATCTAGTCTGATCCTGTGAATTGAAGACACATTAGTGATAGAAGCATATTAGGGGCATTTTATGGTGTGCATCTTCTGCCGTAGTGCCTTCTGAAGGAGAACCAGTGATGGACTCAGACTTTCACAAAGCATATCAAAGCTCAGCAGTTAGCTGGGGATGACTGCGGGTTGACTTCAAAAGAATGCTTTGTATTCTAAGTAAAACCCTAAAGGAGGCACATCGTGAGAACTAGAGAGAGATGTGATCTCAAACAGCACTGGTAGCTCCAGGGAGTCCCCTCTTCATCATCCTGGTTGGTTGGATTCAAGCTGAAGGGGTCTAGGGGTACTTATTTACAGGGAAAGACTAATGAACAGAAATGCTCCTAGTGGTGAAGCAGTGAGCTACTCATATAGAAACCATTTCCAGTCCATGGAGAAAAGGAGGCCCTTTTAAGGTGAGATCCACCTCATCCAAAGAGGCAATGAAACAGATCTATGAATCACAATGTAGAAAAGCTTGTTTCTCTCCACTGGCTCTAAAAGATGTCTAGAGAACAGTGTCAGGAGAACTGGATCCCACTCTTGCTCCGTAAATTACGGTTCAGAAGAAATTTCTATGAACAAATACTCCTCTAAGTACCATGGCATTCATGTTCATTGTTGGAGACAAATACCACATGATTTTTCATCACACTGCACGAATTTTCCCCCGAGAATTCCTTCTTCTTGCCTAAGCACTACATGAGGGATTGTGATGAGAAAGGTGGAAGCAATGCTGCAAAAGCATTCTTTGTATTCATCAGGGGTTTTGAGAAGGTGGCAAGGTCCACTGTTGAAAGAAAGTGGTTTGTATAGGCTCACCAAAAAACTTTATTTTAAACCAAGCTTTATTTTTTCCATGGAAGCATGTCTGGATATTTGTTTCACCAGCCCAAAGGAGCACCAGATAATAATAAATCCTGCCCTGAAATTATCTCAAGTCAGCATGATCAAGCTACAAAACACAGACCATTTAATTCAGACATTTTCCCCTCCAGTAAATTAAAGATATTCTGAATGCTTTTTATGTCTCAACAGTGAATAATTCAGTGGGAGTATTTGTTGAAAAAAATACTTCAAAAATAAAGTGTTTGCAGGCCTGCTGCATTTGAAGGGAGAGAGGGAAAATGTACAGGCTAAGCCCTGTTTGCATATCTGATAGGTCTTCAGAACTCCTGGCTTATTTATCTTTAAAAAGAAAAAACCAACACTTCTGAAGAATTGAATTGTACAAAATGTATGGGAGGTACAAAATTACATACGTCATGGATATATATTTATACATAGGAGTTATCTGGAGAAAAACTGTGGGTCATTTATAAATCTAGAGGCCTGTGGAGGTTTTTCAGAAGAAAATTATAGATTAAAATCAAGGTAATTTTGTACTACTGCAGGTCTCTTTCCCTAAGTTCAGGAGGTAGCCAAGAATCCTTGTGGCCCACTGCAGAATCCCGGAATGGCTGGGATGTAGCATTCCCCAAGCTCAACCTGTCACCTCCTGGCACATCTGTGCCTCTTTGGACCCCATGGTGTGTGTCTGTGCTCTGGCAGCTCTGGGTGAGAACAGGATGGTTCTGTTTAAGTGCCTTCCTGTGGCCAAGAGAAGCTCAGCTGAGAGAGCTCCTGTGAACCAGGATCAGAGCACAGTGAAGTAAGAAGTGCTCTGTCCCTTTTACCAAAAGGACCTGGAGCTTGAGTGTAGAGAGTACCATCAGGGGTGTCACTCCATGAGTAAGAGGCTGCATGGTGCTTGGTTGCTGGCTGTGTTTAAACCACAACACAGTTGCACAGGTATAATCTTTAGGAAGGGCTCATGATTAAGTTTTGAGTGAGCATTCTCAGTAAGGTGAACAGTTGCGTAAGGTAGTTCCTCAGATCTCCCTGTGCACTGGTGCAATTTTCAACAAATCTCTTTCCAGTGCTGACATGAATGTAGCTATACTGAAGTTAGGAAACCCTGAGAACCATCAGCTGCCATTCACTGTTTGGTTTGCATCATATATATCCTGTGCTGAATAAGGAACTCTCCATTTCCTCTTGCTTCATTTGCTATTGTGCTATTCTCATAAAATTTTTGATTCCGTAAGAGCACAGAGTTTATAATCCAATATAGATATTTCTTCCTCAGTCACAACTAGTCTTTAACTACTTAGCAGGAATTATTATCCACTGACATTAGAAGCTGCATGACTGTCACTTTGCATTGCATTGTTAGATCCAGCAGGTGAAATTTGGAACATTTTTTAAAAAGAGAAAATTATTTTCATTTTCCTTCAAAGACGTTCATGCATAGGAAGAGCGGGAACCAAACAACATGTGGTTAGAAAAACCCTCTTTGTAAAGGCCTCTCCTTTGTGTTATGCAAGCAACTGTAGAGAAGCATTTAAAACAGGACAAGTGGGCATTAACTCTGTGAAATTTAATAAGCAACTGTTACTTGTACTCCTAACACTGATGAAAGTGTGAGAATAGGTTTTGAGGAAGACAGGGCAGATTAGTTCAGTGTGTGTCAAGAGGGAGGAATAAATCTTTTACAGGATTAACTTTAACCTAGTGCACACAGAGTTTTGCAGCAAGTTATTTTTATTAGTGTGTTCACATCGTTACTGGAATGAATATAAAAATATAAAACCTATGACAAAAAAAATCCCACAAACAATAGGTAGAGGCTTAATATTTTAAAACTTTTAGAGGCTTTCCTTTTACTTCAGATTTTCTTGAACAATATCTATATAGAAAAGCCATGAGATCAGAATCTGATGCCCAGTTCTCTCCTTCAATTAATCGTCTTTTATCTGGTGACACTCTTACTATGCTTTATGGTTTTCACGTTCTGATCTCTGCACAGTTCTTTCAGCACAGAAGGACAGTACGTTTACACCCACACTGCCCCACCTATTCCAGTTTGTTAGCACTAAAACATCCTACCCACTCAATAGTACAAGAAGATGAGGAAACACACTCGGGTGAACTGTCTGAGCTCACTGAAGCTGAGCCAGAGAATCGCAGAATGAAAAGCAGGGGGAGCTTGAGGAGCACAAGTGAATCTTCCTCATCTGGTGTCTGGTGTAAAGCACAGAGCCCGCCCAGTACAGAACTGCAGTTTCTGTGCTCGCCAGAAGCTGGGACATTGTCATTGCAGACAGTTTCTCTGGGGAGATTATAAGCCATAATGTGTTTCTCCCGATCATTGTAAACCACATATTTTCAAAGACTTCTTTCTTGGCATGTCGCAGATGGGGAGACCACCTCCTGACAGATTTCATGTGAATGCTCCAAAGCTGGGGGGTGCTAGAGCAGCTCAAAGAAAATGTCACTATTTTTTTTTAGCTTGATTAGTTATTTTCTTTTCAGAAACAGTTGAATTGTTGGCTGCCCTTTTCCAAAACTTTGAGCAGGCACCAAGCTTGGAAAATGGCAGACTGTATGGTTAGAGCTGGAAAAGTTATAAACAACATAAGACACAGCCTAACCATGGGAAATGCCAGGCGTCCTTAATGATTTTTGGTATTTTTTCCCTTACCTGCCATGTGTGGAAGTAACAAATGAGGTAGAGAAGCCCCTGTGCTGCCACATTTCTCTGTCTTAGCTGCAGCAGCAGGGTTTGCCACTGTAGCCCTGCTGTTGCCTGCCCAGCCTGTGACTGGTGGCACGGGTAGAGTGAGCCAGCAGTGCATGCACCCTGTGGAAGCTCTGGCTGTGCCGGGTTGCAGGCCAGATGCCTTCTCTGGAGAACCTCAGCTCTTTCCGGATAAAATCAGGGACCTGCCTGCAGCTGTACCACAGCTTCCAGCTGATGCTACTGGGTTTCTCCTCCACGGAAATGGGGAGTCCAGGAAGGGGGCAGGACATGGACAGGTCAGGTCTGGTGTCCTTATGTAGACTCGAATGGGTTGTAACTTCTGAGTATCCAGGTTCTGCAGACACATTTTTATACCTCATTTGCCTGCGCAGGATCTGTTTCCAAGCATGTAAATTAGAGAGCCTATTGATTCTGAGCTCTCGTGGTGGTTAGCGAGTTCAGAAACAGGAAATTTGATGAATACTTTAGGTCTGTGGTTTGCTAAACTTCTAGCAATTGTTTTCTGTAACGGGGAGGCACGGAAAGTTCTCTCAACAAGAAGCACGCACCTTCCTAGCTGGCTGTGCTGCTTTGTTCTGCCTGTTTGCTCTGCCCTGAGGCACCAGTTCCACTTGGGCTCCTCTGAGCACTCCAGTACCCGAATTATCTCCTGAAGGGAGACTCTACAGGTGGAGCCTGACCTGCAGCAATCCTCAGATGCTAGAAAACTCCAGGTATCCTGCAACAAACCAGGGTAGCCCAAGCCTTTACTTTTTAAAAAAAAAAAAAAAAGAGACAGAATGGGATGTTTGGGATAATTCAGTGCTATCCATTGTAATGAATATTTCTATATGATCATCTGTTTGTGTTAAATGCTGCCTTGAACTGTCAGAACTGTGATTGCTGCGCTAGGAGGAGCATTGCCAGCAGGAGGAGGGAGGTGATCCTGCCCCTCTGCTCAGACAGTGGGGAGGCCCCAGCTGTGCGCTCCAGCTGTCACAGAGCGATGGCGCTGCTGGAGAGAGTCCAGCGAAGGGCCACTCAGAGGATTGAGAGCCTGGAACATCTGTCCTGTGTGGGTAAAGGCCAAGAGGGCTGGCACTGTTCAGCCCCGAGGAGAGAAGGCTTAGGGCAGATCTCATCAATGCACAAAAGTACCTGAAGGGAGGGTGTAAAGAAAATGGAGCCAGGAGCATTCCAGTGGTGCCCAGTGACAGGAACAGGGGGAACTGGCACGCACTGAAACACAGGAGGCTCCCTCTGAACATCAGGAAACACTTTTTCACTGTTATGTTGACTGAGCAGAGGCATAGCCTGTCCAGAAAGGTTGTGGAGATATTTGTCCTTGGATATAAATATCCAAAAGCTGTCTGGACATGATCCTTGGCAGCCTGCCCTAGGTGACCCTGCTTGAGCATGTATGTTGAACCAGATGACCTCCACGGGTTCCTTCCAACCTCAGCTGTTCTGTGATTCTGTTAAATTCTTTGGCAGCTTCTTTTAAATTGAGGTAGGGAAGTTACCAAGTGAGCCATTTACCATTTGAATGCTGGTAACACATTTTTTTCAGTAACTGGGTGTGTTTGTTTGTGCGTTCAGTGCATTTTCATTTTATCACAGATTTTGTGATTATCATCACATATATACAATCACATTTATATTTAAGATTGATAGTCCCTTGTAGTATTTTGTTTTCCATTTCCAATTGTTTACTCTGCCAGAATTACAAGAACTGAATGGATCTAACATCTTCATGTGATCCCTTGATCCTCATGTTTAGGGCTTTGTGACAAAATTCAGTAGACCTAAAAGTAGCAATAATATTGAAATGATGATGCTGGATCACAGGTATAACTTTAGTTTGGGCAAGTGCATAAGCCTCATCCAAGCCAGGACTGACACCACTGGTGACACAGCTGAGAATAACTGGTGTGTGAATTGCAAGTGTGTCTTGGACTGTCACCTGTCCCAGTGAGAGGAGCGGAACAGGTCAGTGACGATACTCCAGGCAGTCCATAGACTCATGGACCTATTTTGCATGTAAGCTGTTTACAGGGAACAGACCCTTGCCAACGGTAAGTGCCAAAGCACGCATTATAATCCAAACAGAGGGTTATTTGGCTTAGGCCAAAACTGTGCCAAGAATCATTCCAGCAATTTAGCAGTTGCCCTCTGGTGCCATTCATGCCATCATCTAAGTCAGCAGAGTAGATGCAGCCAAAGTTTGTCAGAATGTATTTATTTTTAATGGAAGACTAGATTTCTCTACATCTGTCCGAAGCCATTAGCAGCTTGTAAAATAAATTTCATAGTCACAAATCAACACTTTTTCTTCTTATGTTTTTAAAGAGGCAGGACAATTGGCAATTTTGTAAGGCAATCAGCAGAGTGCCAAGAGTGAAAGAGAAGTTTTTCCTTGAACCATACATCTGAGCAAGAAGAGTAATTATGGGTGTCTGTCATTCCAGTCTCAGTATCTGCATAGCCACTGAGGCTCCATCTATTAAGCTCACTCCTGGAGCCTGGATATCCTCCTTCCTATCTGTCAGGACAGCTCCTTGCTGATTTTTTGCTTATCATCTTGTGGAAGTTTGGTCTTCACAAGCTACGAGAGATCAGCACTTCATTTGTTTCTCTGAAGCAAATGTAAGCAACTGTCTCAAACAAATATGCTTAGGTGGGATCTAATGGGATGTCTAGTAAGATGAGGACCTTTATTTCCTGACCTCACACGAAACAGAGCAGAGTTGTGTTTTCACCTTCTCAACTGTCTCCACTTTCCCCCATTACTTCAGGTACTTTTAAATCCATATGGTATTTACAAGTTATGGTGCCAGTTAAGAGAGGAATTCTGTTTCCAGATTTGCCCTTAATATTATTATAAAGAATGTTTCCAAAAGCTCTGAAATGAGCTATCAAACACTCCAGGACTAAAAGAACCCAATTCATCAATATTTTCAGATTACTTGCTTATGAAGATTGAAACTTGACTTTATACATGCAAAAGTACCTTCATAGAGGTAAAATACTTGATGCTGACTGTCCAGCTTATCAGAAAAATGTGTAACAAAAACCAGTATCTGGAATTGAAAACCAGACAATGTCAATCAAAAAATCATGATTTTTAAAGCTGGAGATGACTAGCACAGAATAAACTTTCAAAGAGAAGTAGTTAATTCTCTACTGCTTAATGGGATTTCCAAGTAAGATTGGCTGCATTTCCAGGGGGTGTACTTCAGGTGAGTATAATTACTGAATGCAATACATGAGTAGTTGGATAAAATGAAGTGGCCTCTGTTAGGTACTTAGGGAAGATGAATTACGTTCTTTCTGGCCCTGAAATGTGCGAGTCTATGAGAAGCAAGAAGAAATCATTACTGGATCTATTAAATCCACTTCTGTTCAGGTTATAAGCATGAGATCATGAAGCTGTGCTGCTCATATCAGAAATATTCCTCACTTCTTTGACCATTCAAGAAGTCAGCAAAGAGCCTAGCAATAAAGAGCTCTCCGGAACAGCGTGACACAGTAACCCAGCCGCTTCCACCTGTCGTACGGAGCATGGGTGAGTTTCTCTAACACAAACCAAAGAAAATAAATAAAATCACAAAGCCACCAACACAGCTACCAACACACAGACTTACCAGCTCAGCCTTTAGAGTTCAGCTCTTCATGTACTGCATTGAATGGTTTGATTAGATTTGCAGCAACAGTAACACTAGTATGATATTAGATTCATGAACAAATTTTATGTGATCGAGTAGTCAGGTGGATGGTTGCATATGTTGCTTATCTATATATACCTTCTTGTAATTCATTCAATATGTTTAGCTTAAATAGGGAAGGGATGACAGTAAAGATCGTGCAACGTAGAAGTTGGAAAACCAGTCTCCTTTGGCTTGGTCTGCTGGAAGTTCATATTCTTGATTGTATCTCCAAGTGTTTCTTAGTGTATTTTTTTATCTTCACAGTTTGTTTTAATTTTTGGCTTAGTTATTCTTTGGCACTGATCTGGTAACAGGACACCACTTGTCGCTGTGTTGTAACTTCTGAAAGCCTGGCTGCAGAATCACTATTTGCCCATGTCTACTAAATTCCACTTCTAACAATATAATAAGCAGTGGATACACCCTTATGGAAGCATTGTGCAGAATGAGAATCAGTTGTGTCTGGCAGTTACAGTAAGAATCGGGCTAACGCCATCTGGATAATGAAAGGCACACAGCATTTGTATTTGTCATTACAGCTAAAGATCTCAAGCCCAGCGCCTGAAGTGCCAGCAGGAGCTGGAGGGGAGACACAAGGAGGGTTGGTCGTGGGTTGACCACAGTGTGGTGGCTGCTAAATCTGCAAGGGGTAAATGTGAGGAAGGACAGGTGTGTGATGTGGGGCAGGGCATGTGTACTGAACATATGACTAAAGATGTTTGTGGATTCAAGCAGAATGTTTGAAGTACCTCAAGTATGAAGTGCTCAGTGCAGAGTTATCAGGTGACAAGATGTGGCAAAAAGGATTGTTCTCTGAACTGCAAGCTGACACCAAATGCAATGGCTTGCTGTTTTTTTTATGTACACATCTGTGGTTTTCATAGTTTAACCAGCATGGCATCTGATTAACATGCACTTATTTTCTGTTTGCTACATGCCTCCTTCCTGTCCCCCTAAATTAATCATAAATGCATTGAGTTTACTTGACAAGACTCCTCTTGACTTCAGAAAGGTTGGACGTGACCTTTTCTTAGATTTCAAGAGAATATTTTACTACTAATTGGCTACCATTTTGTGTCAGATTTCATCAGTATCATGCAAGAGGAGATCCCGGAGATGTGTATTTTCTCATACTGTTTCTTCAGATTTTGCTGCTCTAAAGTGTATGCCTGAGGAGAGAACAGAAGTTTACAAGGCAAAGAATGTTTCAATATTTTACTCAGCACTCAGGAGATCTATGTTCACTTCTCAGATCTGCCAGGATCTCCCCAGGTAGTTTTTGAGCAAGCTCTTCAGTCAGTTTCCCCCTCTGTGCTGGTTAGTGAAACAGCAATTATAGCACTCGGTTAAGTCACGATTCCCTGGCTGCTGAGAAGGCTAGCGTGTTCGGGACTATCACTTTCTTCAACACTTCAGTGCTACGAGCTGCCTGCTTAAAATAGCCTGCGAGGAACTGAAGTGAGGAGAGTGTGCATCACCAGCCCTTCAAGACCTCGTTGCTGGCAGCAGTGCTCCGCACGGAGCCCGTGCGTGTGCTTGGAGCACAAAGCGAGCTGTACTTGTGATGGGGCACTGCTGACTTCACAGCCTGTGAGGCTGACACATTCCTGGCACGACCTTAAACAGCATGGGCCACACTGGCTTTATGGCTCTGCTGTTGAAACGTGCTTCTTTTATTTTACTCATGGCACTATTCTTTTAGGAATAGTTTGTAATTTTGCTTGCTTAAGTTACAAGCATCTTTGGTTGTTCTTCTATTTCCTTTTTGTGTACTTGCAAGCCTGGTATACCAGTAGTGATAAGGGAGGGGCCATGATACTCTTTATTTCTGTTTTGCCAGGCTGCTCTGACCATGGTACAGGAAGCCAAATCTCTGTGTTCAGTACTTCAGGCTTTTGACTGCTTCCTTTCTAGAGCTGCTGAGCATGCCTTCCTAAAGGACTGGCTGTATTAAGAGATGTATCAAGCTTACACTGACTGTTTTAGATTGCTGGTTTTTTTATTGTGCTCCTTTTGCGTCTCATGAGGGTCTCCAGTGACACCATCCATCCTGCTGTCCATTTGGGAACATCTGAGGAGCTGGAGCAAAGGTGCAGTGAGGGGAAAGGAGCAGCAGAGGGTAAGCATGTGAACCAAAAACTGCATCTCTGGAGTAGTAGCTCTAAAGTCATATCATCCCCTGTAAGCAGATGTCCTCCCACATAAAGCAGGGTTGCCAACAGCCCTCTCCAGAGGCTTGGCTCAGCTTGAACACTTGAGCAGAGCAGAGGGGCCCTTCCTGCCAAGTCTCCTCCTGGGTCACAGTGGCAGAATATGTGGCTTTCCTCCATCATCTCACTATCAGCTACGCTCTTCTCTCAGAGTGAGCTTACAGGCCTGCTCCGAAGCCAACACAGCTCAACAGCACACTGAGACTTGGCATGGGCTGGAGGAAGAGTAGGGGAATAACCTCTTCGTAGGGATATTCTGACATTTTCTCTAAGTTTTGCCTCCTCCATGGTTGGAGACAGGGACTTGCTGTTTGGGAGTACTGGAATCTAGGCTCTGTTTCAGAAATGTGGCATTTGCCAGTCTCTTGATGACCTACGTACATTTGTTCAAGTTAGAAGTATTGTTATCATTATCTAGAGCTAAAATTAAAATTTATGGCTTTTATTAAGAGAATTAGAATAAGATCAACATGGTTTTGGCAGAAGTAGAGGACAAGTCTTGCTAAGTGCTGACCTACATAAAGAAAAAGAACAAACTGAGAACATTTTCACTTGGCATCAATGACAGGAAAGAAACAACTTTGCCTGCATTAAGCCGTATGCCAAGAACCATAATTTAAGAAGTTCTACATATTGGCAAGCGTACAGAACTCATACACTTTTGAAACTTAGCAAATGACTACTTTCAACTTCATAGAATTTCTAAAAATGTCTAATTGTGATAACAAGTGGAATATGAATTGAAATGAGCTAAAATTAAGTTTCTAAAGCTAGAATGAGCATTTAAATTAGTGCATACCTAGGAACAACTCAAAATAAATTTTGGGGCCTCGTAGGGAAACATTCTGAATTGATGTATTATATATCAAAGTAGCATGTATTTTTACAAGTACCTAGGCAATTCAACATAAATGAAATTGTAAATATGTGTTTCTACATGATGCTTTAAATATAAATTCCATCGGTCAAATTGATTTATCTATTTGATTTCTGTTAACAAGTGAGCGTCTGACTGACCTGTTGACTTGCTGTATTGATTCAGTATGAAGCCATGCCTTTTCCTTGCTGCAAGACAGACCTGCATACAGAAACATTTACTGTTCTTGGAATGAAAAGACTACGAGTGGAAGCCTATGGGAAAAAAAGTCTCATTTAACCATCACATTCTAACCTGAGCACCGAGAAAGACAAACATTTTCCTCTGAAAGTAACCAAGCTGCCTCAAAGGCCATGGGCACAGTCAGGGTCTGTCAGCATCTGAGCATGCCTTTGAGAGTTGAGTTGATGGAACCAGTTTTACAAGGGGCAGGTTGCTCTGCCTGCCAAGGAGCACCAGGATAAATCACAGCCAAGGGAAAACTGCCAGGTCTAGAGCATGGAGGGTTTTCCTCTAATTTACAAACAATCTTTAAGAAATTTTTTATGAGGGAAAAGACATTCATTCTCCTTTTACCTCATCCTCAGAAAGGCTGGTATCTTTCTCAGAATGAATTTTTGAATGATTTTACTTTAAATTACTGTATTTTAACGAAAATGCTTTGGTTTTCTAAAAAATGGAGGGAAATGTATTGTTTTTCCCACATGATTGATGTCCCCCAAAGTGCTGAACATTTCACCTATTCTTTTAATACAACTTAGGCAGATACCAAGCACGGAAATACAGCAAGAAAGAAAATAGGCAAGTGCCAGTGACATTAAGGAGAGGCATGATCATTGTCAGTGCTTGCAATATCTTCTGGAATAATAAAAACAAGCTGGGCTATTTATGCCCTTTTTTGTTATGCTTTTTTTATTTTACTTAGGCAATTTAATTTTCTTCACCTATGTTACAATATGATCATTTGAACAAAAAAGTTTATGCTGTTGAAATGATAGAGGCAACTACAAAACAATACAGTAATAACCGAAGATTTTTTTAATAGGAAAAAAAATACTTCTACTGATATTGTATTTTTTTTCCAATTTAACACTTCTTTTTTTTCTCAAAATAATTGGAAAGAATTTTGGTGCTTTGTTAGGAGTTGAAAGCAAAATATGTAAAAATGTCCTGCTGATGTGCATACATTGTACTATCACAGCCTGGGCTGAATGTCGCACTTTCCTCTGAAAGTTATTAACGTATGCCAAAGAGCTCATGGAAAGCCTGATGGAGCATCAAACGCTATCCTAACAACCTTGCAACCTTGAGGAGTCTTGCCATGGAGACATGCCTCCCCCCTGGCTTCTTCCCAGCAATCACAGAATGCTAAAATATATAAAGAGACCTGGTGGGAAAACAGCCACTCCTGAAATGCACCTGGGCATTGTGACAAAAACAGTGAACTACATTAGGACTGTACAAAAAAAAAAAAAAAAGGTTAATATCGTCTATTCATAATCATCAAAACATCTCCAGTAGAACTCATCTGACAAAGGAGTGTTACGCTAGGACACATAACAATGGTACCAGAAATTTGCCAGGAGATTTAACTGGAAAAATGCCTTTCCATTTTCAGGCACTCCCCACAATGGCAAGAGCAAAAAGAAATTAAATTCAAAAACTGAAAAAAAATTATGGGAAAAAACCATTTTATCTGGCGGTTCTGCTGGCAGTTGGCTAACATTTTTATGCCATGTAGCTGTGTGGTTTCTCTGTTCTGGTAACCCCTGCCTGAGCATGGCCTACATAGAAATGTGTGTTGATCTCATGAGTCATTCCCAGGAGATGGCAAACATGACTAAAAGACTGGAATACAAGACACATGTTGCAGGATGAAAACCAAAAGAGCTGGAGGGTGTTTAAAAAGCGGTCAAGAGATTAACTGTACAGAGGCTGTGCAAGGAAATGGACATGAGGAAAAGATGCAGAACATGACCACAGTACCCTTTGCTCCTGTTGTCCTCCAGAGCTGTGCTCACATGCAGGGAGTCCATTGCAATCCCACACAGAGCTGAGGGAAGAGACAGTTGTCTCACTGGTCCCAGCCCCAAGACAAGGAGACCACCAATGGTCCCTCTGGCACACAGCTACCATTCTCCATTACACACGTACCACAGACTTTAGTAAGCTTCAGTGCAATAGTTGGCTTGGCACAGGGTTGGCATTGTCTTGCTATTTATGAAATCAATAAAAGCTTATTTGTTTATTGAGCATGTGTTCTTGATTAAAAGGTTTATTGAAGCACACTTGTCCTTCCTAAAACATGTGGATGTCTTTTGGGTTGGACAAGCAAATTTTCAATGTCACAGAAGGTCATATTCAATTACAAATACCATAGCATATTGACAACACATGTACAGCAGCTTCAACACTGATGATGTGCCATAACGAGCTGTTAAAGTTCATTAAAAGGGTTGGGAGCTTTTTGTGAATCAGTGCATGAAGAAGTACTGGGTCACACCTAATGCCCCTGCACCCTGCTTTTAGAGATTGAAGTGCTTCCACACACTTGTCCAGCTGACAGGGGCACCGAGCAGTCACCTCTCCTTCTCTCCCCTGTGCTCAGCTAAGAGGAACTTTCTGCTATCCTGCCACCCACAGAGTAGGCATTTGCCTTTGGAAAATTCTAAAACACAATATGCACTGGTAATACAAGGCAGAAATTTCTCAAGTGCTTCAAGCCATGTCCTGACATGTTTCCATTTTTCTTTCCCCCTTCCAGAATTCATGCTTCTTATTCAAAAATTGGTCTGTAGCTCAGGAGATATCTTTCTCAGATTTCCACTTACTGAGAAGCCTATCACCCTGAGAGCAGATAAAATCAAAATAACAGTAGTACTAACAGACCATTTAATGTCTGCAATGTGAGGCTGTGAAAAGTGAGGGAGATGCAATATATATGCAATCAAATGAGTTTTGAAACATCTTGGCGTGAGAAGCTGTTCCAGTACTTTGTAGAGCATGTAGCCTAAAGGAATTCAGAGGCAGAAATATGGAAATGTGTTTTCAGGTTCAGTTCAATATTTCAACAGAAGAGAAGCAAATAAAGAGAAAAAATTAGTCAGTGTAAGTCAATAATGCATTTCAAAAGGATATTTTAATTTAAAATGTAAAGAAAAAAGAGCTGAAGCTGTTTAAATCTGTAAAACATAAGTTAATATATCATTCAAAATTGTAAAAATATCCTATCTTTTTGTTTTGTTGAAAAAGAAAAGTCATCAATCAATTATTTGTTTATCTCTACCTGAGGCTGGCTGCTGTATGGCATTTCTTGTTTTCTTTCTTTCAGTTTTAATTCCGTTGTTTGTATTTACACTCCATCTTACTATCTCTATCTCATTCTGCACCTTTCCTTTTAGGTTAAAAGAACCCAATTTCTTTAGTTACTTTGAATCTAGCAGTGAAAGATGATAAGAAGGAGACATTTTATATAAATGTGCTTGTTTGTTTTCTTGGACAGCAGAGATCACATTCTCAGCTATGTTCTTTAACAACAGTTCCCAACCAAGAATTGGGGTAAAAAAGCAGCACAAAAGTTAGTATTGAAAATTAATTCTACATTACCAAAACCAAGTTTTAAAAGCGCAACAGCCTTTTCTATACTAAGTTATTGTGGTGAATAATTTCAGCCAGTATGGGCTTTTGATTTTATGTTACAAGCTTTTGAAGGTGAAAAAAGTACACTGAACATATTAGAGACAAATATATTACCACTGATCTACTAATTTAGAAGTGTGGATCAGTTGGCCAATTACTTTTTTATCTTTCTCTATGCAAAACTTAGTAAGAACAAATTGTATTAGACCTAAGCACTTGCTTAACATTTCTTTGTTAGCACAATTACATTCAAAGACTTGTCTTCATTTCCTAAAGGCCAGGCTATACAGATGTTTAGCCATGATGTCACTGAATTTCCACTTCTGTCTGTTGTACAATCAATTGAAACATCACCACATTCTTGCATTTTGTCTTTGTGGAAGAAAGTAAAGCAGATTTGGCAGTGAAGGAATGTTGCAGCAGAAAGGTTCACAAGATAAGAGCTGGATGAAAACCAAGACTATCATTGTACCAAAAAAGTAATCTAACTTGGTTTTATTTTAAATTTAAAATGTGTTTTAAATTTAACTGCAATTTCAGAGCAGAATTTCTTTGCTTTATGCAACAGTGGCTAGTAATAGTGAGTTTTACTTTGGGGACATCAACTCGAGTTTTCTTTGGGTTTGTGAAGGCTTTTTCCTTGCCATAGCACTGTCGGTTTGGACTGAATAGGGTTTCCTTTTGTATTTTTCCATGCTCTTCACTCAGTTGAAAAGTGTCAAAGAAATTGTCATTTCTTTAGAGACTGGCATCTAGAAGTCACTGTTACAAGTCAAATGTTAAGTAAACTTCACTGCCACAGAGAAGCTTAATTTTTCTAATTGGTGTGTATGGTAGGATGCTGAGGTAAGGCCGGAGAGGATTTCCTAGTTCTAGCAGATGTTAAGCATAGGATGATTTTGCATCTTTCATTTGTTTCTGAAATTACAGTGCTTTTAAAAGTATTTTCTTTTGGATACTTCGGGAAGTCTAAGAAACCCTGACCTGCGTCCAGCAGCGATACCTGTGTGGGAGGAGACCTTGGTGTACTCCAGCTTTGTATTCCTGTTGCCTGGAGCAGTGACTCATGAAATGCATGTACCTACAACATGCTGGCTCCTGTGGAAACCCTGCTGACTCCCTCCCTGCGAGCATCTCAGTGGATGGCCTTGCCAAGGGGATGCTCAGACCTGAGGTACAGCCCCTCATAATGACTAATGGGTGCTGGGTGCTCATGGATCTGGGGCTTCCCAGCAGCTGAGCTCTCCTAGGCCCATGTAGCTTTGTTCTCCTTTGATGAGAATATTTTGAAGCTGATATTCCTTTCCATGCCAGAGGCAAACAGGTTGCCCCAAAAATGAATGGCCTCTTCCCAACCATCACTACTAAAGAGGTCGTAAGGAATGCAGGAAAGCCACACGCTGTAGTCTCAATGGATGCCAGTGAGAAGTGGGTACCTAAGCACCCGAGGTGCCTTGGAAAATCCCAGACGCTTATGAAACCAAGCAACTCCCATCTGTCATCACACGTTCCAGCAAAGGCTGTATGTCTCTCATTTGCAGGCTCCAGACTGTCTCTCTTTTTAACTTGGGAACAGCGCTGCTTCAAGGAGCGACGACACATTCCTGGTGCGTTACAATGTAAAAGCCTTGCTGCTCTGAAAGTACCCGTGGCCTGAAATATGGGGACAACAGATCCCACCGAAGATAGGTTCATGCTCTGGGTGTCAAAATGTTTCCCAAGGACTGGGCTTCCTGTTCAAGCTTTTGCTATTTTCCCTGGTTTGCATTTTGCCACTCGTTTTTTCCATTCTTTTGCTGCTAGCTATTTTTCCTTAATATCTCTGGTCAGCAGGAACCTACCCTGCTTCAATTTTACAAGAATTTTGACAACTGAAATTCACCCCATCGTGTGTTTCAAAGCAAATCACCACAATTCTTCATCTATTACAAGCTGTGAATTGCTGAGACATCTGACCCAAATTATGGCTTCAGCTGGCATGAACAGGAATTTACTCAATGAAAATCAGTTCCTTCCAAAGAGTTTGTTTCATCCATGCAATATTTTTAATGCAAGTTTGAAAATTAGTAAGAACTCCGTGTTATCACTTATTACCAACTAAAGGTTGATTTCCTCCACTATTTTAAAAAGAGATGAAAAATCAATTTCCCTGAAATTTCATTCATTTGTATCAATTCTAAAACTAGATTTCAAAATAATATTTGAATTACTCAGAATGAAAATGCGAGATTGCAATCCAACTCCTTCAGTTTATTTTCAGCCTTCCCATTTCCCTTTCACTGTTACCTTGCAATTTTTTAATGTCAGAAATGTTGCTGTCTACGCCTGTCTATGTCTGTGTTGCTGTTTCTATGTCTACAAGATTCAAAATGTAAGAATTTGCCTTGGGATTTAATTTATTTTTTCACCAGCTCAGGATTTGATCACAGCTGAATCATCTCAGTAACAGGTCCTGTATCTCACATCAGATTCCAAAGAACTGACTACGGTTTATCTCCATCTGCAGACAGATGTATTATCTTCATCCCAGGCTGTCTGAACCTGGGTAAGTACCCATCTGCCCCATACTGAGGAATTTTACTGGGGGCTCACATGCCTCTAGGCAGATGAAGTGCAGCTACAGCTCGTCACGGATTTCAGCTCTAGGGCACCTTCTGCCAGCCTTTCTTTAGGATGTGAAACCCCATATTCAAGCTCTTCCGGGTACTGAAACTAGTGGCACAGGTCACTCAGTGCTCTTCTTGGCTAGTCTCACTTCTTGGAGCTCCACCTATGCTTGGGAATTCTCATCTCATCACTTATTTCCTCCAGGGTAAAAGAGTAAAAAAGAATGCAAGGCCACTTCAACTTCCTTGGAAATTATACGCGAAAGTATTCTGAGCTGTGATGTGCACACAGCCAGTCTCATCCCTGTCTGTGAGTCTGAGACAGCAGACACAGCAAGAGCTGTGATGGAGACCTTGCTGCACTGTAATCCCCACTGACATGCCCTCTGGATATGCACAAGCTCACTGGAAAATAAACACAGTTCTGCAGCACCTGCATAGACCCTCAGGATCTGATTGTGTCCTGCATGTCTTCTTTTACTGGCATCTCAGCGTCTCGACAGTTTGTGCTGGGTTTTCACAGAAGAGTTTACATCTTGTTCAAACGCTGTGCTTTGTGAGAGCAAACAACTCTCAACGACACCTCGTAAAGTCTCATGAAAGCAGTACTGTGAGACGCACCTTGTTGGCTGTCCTGACAGCTGCAGCCTTAGATACAGCAGCTGCCATAAATACTAATGAAAATACAGTGGGGGCTGCCACAGTGTGCAGCCAGAGTGACACTGGGTTGTTTGGAGGGCCGCCCATGCCCAGAGGTGGAGTAACACGAGTGTCAACATTTCACAGCCCTTTGACTTCTCTTCAAGTCAGGATACCATTGCAGTTAGAGGAGCCCAGGAAGTACAGGAAGGGCAGGAGGCAGGTCCCTAAACACAGGTGTCTGCTGCCATTTTACACACTGGATTTTATATGCCTCTCCCCCTCTAATGTGCCTGTCTATCCCATGTGGCTTTAATCCAACTGCATCAAGCTCCAGCCACATGCCATCTGTCACACTTTCACAGCATGAGCTCCCCGTTAGTGAAAATGGCCTCCTCATGCACCAGCTCAGATGTTCATCAATATTCTCTCTGCCTGCGTGTGACCAAACCTTTCCACTTCATGGCTTGTCTGCCAAGGGTCGCCATCCAAATGACAAACAGAGGTCACGGCTGAACCAAGGCATGGCATTTGGTGACACCACTTGCATTTGTCTCTTTCGAACTGAACTCAGTGTTTCTGAGTGTCTACCTCAATGTATGTGGTTATTCTCAAGCCTATTTCAGAAAAAACCAGTTGCATTAAGCATGGGTTTAACAGTTATACATTTACTTGATGCTGAAATGATGAGGTTTAAAATTAATTTGCTCAAGAACATTCTTGTACCGAGGTGTCAGCATTGTGTTTTAGCCAAAAGCTGGTGCCATGTCTTACCAGGATCTCCAAGGCAAATTTCCAGCACGTTATTTAGGAGTGAAGGAATTGCTACGTAAAAGAATGTCCAGAGTCCCTCAACAGCATCTGGTTCTGGGTGCATCAGAGAAACCTGCAATTGGCACTCTTGCCACCTACATAGGGCTTCTCTTGACACGAGTTGTGAGAAGTCTGACTTTAATGGCAAGGCCTAAAGATGCTGCTTTAAATTCTCTCATGATTAATGTTAATGAAGTGTTCTTTATATGTGTCCACTCAGTGTCTAGTTTGTGTATGAGTTGTGAGTTTTTGGTCTGAGTGACCACCATCTTGGCAGAGGGTTACAGTTCTGAGCTTGGCAGCAGGGAATCAGGGATGTTTTTGCTCTCACCACGCCCTGAGAAGGATATGCTCAGTTGGTTTTACGGATGGATCTGCTGATGGGATAGGGGTGATCTTTTTTCTGGATTTTGCCTTGCTTTGCATGCCTAATCAATGTATTGAGGTGCATGTCTCTATACCCAAAGCCTGGCAACAGGAAATGATACAGGCTAAAGAGAATGAAAACTGCTGTTGGACCCGTGATGGTGCTGGGGATCAGTGACTATCAACCATTTTAGCTTCAGCAGCTTGTCTGAGGCACAGCAATTGACTCCTTTGCGGTTTCTGTAAAGTGTTTTGTGAACTATTCAAAGTGTGGGTCTCTTCCTTATATAGTGTATGTTCCAAGAGCTGATAGGTTTATGTTTTGTGCCAGAGGTGCACTTGGGTACACACAGTTACACTGACTGTTTTACTAAGTAGGAAAGAGAAGTTTTCTGAGTCGCGTTGTAGAGCTTGCAGCTCTGTCTTGATTTTATTTCTGTTCAGGAAGTTTTTCCAGGTTGTTTATTGGTGTTTTGAGTGCCGCTTTTGATCAATGTAATCTCTTCTTTAATTAATGTTTGTGTTTCTTCCACAGACATTATGTGTTCTTTTGGCAAATTGTTTAATGGCTGACCTTTTACTCTGGGGGAGTCGTTTGAAACACTCTTAGCTAGATGCTACATGGAAAGCATTTGGAACTGCATCCTCTCTGATCAGTAATTTAGCCTTGGCTGATGTTTGGTAACATTTCCATTTCAAGGGAGGACAGTATAACTCACAGCATTTTGGTGCCATGCTCTTTGTGGCCCATTTGACAGGTTTTATTATGATGGTAGATAATTTATTTTCCATCTTTATTGTCTCTAACAAAGCTGTAGATAAGAATTTCAACTGATGCTGCACAGCTCATGTTTTATTTCAAACATTTTCCTCCCGTGGCTTTCTATGACTCACCCTATATAAAGCATGTAATTGTGGTACCGTTGGAATTTCTCCTAAAGAGATGGATTTCTTTTGAGGGATGGCTTCTTCTCCATTTGAGCAGTATTGGGAAGCAGGAAAGTGAATATTGACTTTCTGTAAGCAGCACATGGAAGTTCTGGGATCCACACAACTGTCAAAATCAGTCTTTTGATGAGCCTTAGGCACTACCAAGAGTAAATAGCAAAAAACAGTCTTATAGGAGGTGTGGTATGACAAAGTTTGGGGTAAGCGGTCTGGACTTGGCTCCTAAGTGGCCAAATTTTTGTACCAGCTCCCTTCTGCTTTGTTTTGGGCTGGAGTGTGGGACACAGGAGGCAAGTGGCAGTGTCAGGAGCCTGGGGGGATCTTCTTTGACCTACCGTGTGAATCCACACATACAGGAAACCAGGGCAACCACCAGAACCTGGCTGAAATGCAAAGAGATTTATTGCATTACCTCATTAACAGTGCTGGCAGCTGAGACACGCAGGGACACAGGCTCTGTTAGGCTCAGTTCATTCTAGAGACTAAATGAATGCAGGGACACAGGCTCTGTTAGGCTCAGTTCATCCTAGAGACTAAAGGAATGCAGGGACACAGGCTCTGTTAGGCTCAGTTCATCCTAGAGACCAAAGGCACACAGGGACACAGGCTCTGTTAGGTTCAGTTCATCCTAAAAACCTTAGTGCACACGCAGTTTATCACCAGGCTGTGGTTTTATGATCTCACTCTGTCCCAGCAGGAGGCTGAAGCATGTCTGTTAGAGTGTTATCTCTACACAGGAATTCTACTTCTTGAAGCAGGCAGAGGATGAACAACACTAGGCATAACACATGGAGTTTCCCACACCGACTTTCTTAGCATTCCCATCTGCAAGGTCACTTTGAGCAAAAACCATTCCCTCCTCACCAAATCTTCCAGTTTTAACCCTGTCCTCCCAACACCTACATTTTGCAGAACAAGTGTCCAGTGGTGACTCATCAGATCTCATCAAGATCCTGACAGTATCTCAGCTTTGGACCCACATGGTTGGACAGGAGCTGATGCTCTCCACAGTGACCCTTGACTCAAGCAGCTGTGTTCATGGGGATGGCGCCCAGTGCTAAAGGTTTGCCACTTGAGATTCACAAGCTCTGTCAGTCTCTTTTCTCAGGCCATGTGAAAGACACCTGGGGAAAGGTTTTGCTACTTAGATACCACCAGGCCTTTACCTTGAGGCTTGAGGACAGATGGACAAACCTCTAGGGAATGAGGCAGTGCAGGGTTTCGTCCCTTCTTTGGCTGTCAACTTTAGGCCAAGAATCTCACAAATAGACTGCAAACTCTGTGGTTTGGCTGTGAATCCTCATAATTCCTCTTTTGTTCTCAGTGGGGTTTTGTCTCTGGGGCATTCAGCTTTTGCCTAAAATACATGAAGTTCTTCCTCCAGTTTGATTTCTGTTGATAGTGGACATTCTCTTTTGAATATGAGAATTAAGGGTTCTTGGTCTGTATTCCAGGTGCTTTTGGAGTAACACCTGCATTTGTCTCCTGTGTTCAGTTATTGTAAAATGCCCAGAAAATGAGACAGGGCTTGGCCCTCCCTGAATCTCTTTTTAACTGAGGCTTAGTTAAGAATATTGTGAAATTGTCTTTCTAGCCTTTCCATTTTGCTTGTTCTTGGCTGCATCTGCGTGAGCAAAAATATTTGAAGCAGGTATCTGAAAAAATTGGAATCAGATGCAAATGAAGGTTTTCACCTGAAAATATGCAAAGCCTGACATGGAAATTAGTCAGATAATTTAGAAGCTTTCAAGGGGACTACAACAAATAAACTTCAGCCTGACATCCTGAAGGCTGGGTGGAAGTAACCTCAGAGTGATGCAACCTTGGCAAACCCACAGAGGGCAAACAAGGTGGCCTGAAGATGACAAAACCGAATAATAAATTTAAGAGGTGTAGAATGGAGATGGAAACTATCAGCTGATGAAAGGAAATTTCCATTGAAAAAATACTGATGGAGAAAAATGAACAAACTATATATGGAAGACAAAGAAGATGAGTATTGGCCAAGATAGGCTTGTCAAGTGTAAATAATGCTACACTGGCTTGCTTTTCTTCTGCAACAGGGATGACACATCTTGTGGAAGGGGTAAAAGCAAGAGTTTCCACATCCCATGATTCTAGCCAGACCTTCCCTAGCACTATTTCATTTGATATTACAGTTTAGGGAAGCACAGTTTGGATGGTTGGTTTTCTGTCTTTTCTAATGTAGAACCATGAGGAAGCTCACAGTGCTCCATAGTAAATTCTGATTACTGAAAATATGCCTAATTCTCTTTGCTGCTTTTCAGAAACCCCTTAGAGGCAGCACATCATGAAGACTAAAGGCAATACTTTCCCAATCACTGGTTTACACAAAACTACCACAGGTCCAGTACAGAACTGGTTGCACATATGACTACAGAGTAGCCCCTGGTGGTCCACTACTAAATGCAAAATATTTACACCTGGGTTCAATTTCAGTTATGTCTCAGACTTCTTGTGACTTTGTCCATTTTTACCACTACAGATCCTCTTGTAAATCATTACATGACTTGAAAACCTTGACTGAACTCAAATAGGCATAATACATCTGAGTAGATTTTTTAGTCAACAAACTTAGTTGCCTCACTGTTCACACACGTCTGATTTTTTATGTAAGTGTTGAAGAGCACAGACTCCACTGCCGATTCCTTAGAGATTCCACTGAAGCCCTTTCTCCACTGGGAAAACTTTGTTTTCTATTATTCAACCAGTTATTGATACACAAATTATCTTCCTTCTAGCCCCCTGGCAATCTAATTCTTTTTGAAAAGCTTCAAAGGAATCCAACACACATTGTGACTTTTCTCTATACTGTATGAAACCTTTCCCAACATATCACATTTATCTCTGTGATTACTAGTCTTAGTCTGTGCCATGACCCTGAGTGGAAGTCAGGATTGCTCATCTTCTTTCCGGGATTAAAAATTAGTGTCACATCTATCATCTTCCATTCCTGTGGCACCACAGCTGAGGTATTATGCCTAGATGGATTATATATCCAACAGTAGCTTCATGACTCAATATCTGAGTTACAGCTATATTCAGAAACCTGGTCTGAATAGCTTCTGGCCCTGCTAACCAGACATTATTCATATCAGCACCTCTGAAATCTCATTTACTCATTCTTTAGCTTTAGGAAGTTTTTTTTTTCCATAAAGGGAGGCTAAAGTCCAACACAATGAACTCCAAAACTTTCCTGCTAACATTTTTGCCAGGGTCCATTAACTGTCTTGCTTGCTCATTTTACACCTCAATATCATATTACTCCCACAGACTTTTGGCTGGTTTCTGTTAGGGTGAAATACGTCATGCTGGATCTGACAGCTCAAGAGAGGCGAGTCTGCCACAGCTCCATACCCCAGGTAAAGCCAGTAGTGAGACTGTAAGTGCATTCCCAGTAGGTCCAGGCACACAAAGCGCTCCAAGTCACTGAAATCCCTGCCTTTACCCTCCTTTGTGTCCTCCTCTAAGCATCTTGCCATAAGGCACGAATAATTTCAAACCTGCTTTTCCCATAATGAGTCCTAGAGCTCAAGACAGCGACGCCCACAGATCAAAAGGAGATCTGGAGAGCTGCTCCCGATGACAGCTTGTGATGGCTTTCAAGTCTAGACACTGAGGCTGAAGTCCTCTAGGAACAGCCCTGGGAGGAGCCTGGAGAAGTTCCTCCCTCATTCTTCGGGGATCCTTGATTTGGATTCCCACTTGCCCTTGGGCCTCTGTGCTCCTCTGGCTTCTGGAGATGGACCTTTGATGGTCTGATGGTCCCTGTGATGGGCCTGGGAGGACCTGGGCAGGGTGTTACATGCCCCCCCACCACACTCTGTGCTCCTCTCTGGGTGTGCAAATGAGTTTTCATTACATAACCTAACAATTTCCTGCTTCTGATGTGTTTACAAACACATCCTGCTTCTGACGTGTTTAAAAACATTGAATATTGGCTTTTGCGTCTGGTGACTTGCTCTTGAAAATCTTTTATCTTTTTATCTGGTCCAACCTTTTTATGTTTTCACATTTAACTTGACAGACATCATCTTTATTCCTTGCTTGAAACAACCTTTTTTTTTTTTTTGTAAACTTCTGTTAGCTTCTGGGTTAACCACACTGACTTCTTTGCCTTGTCAGGGGTCTTTCAGAGTTTTTATTCATTTGAGAGGTGCATTTATTCTCAATTTCTAAAATGGTGTCCTTAAAGAACCTCTGGGATTCGAATACGCATATTGTCCTCAGTTCCTTTCTAATTCCTTATCAAACAGCATCTTCATTTTCTTCATAAATCTCTTCTAAAAATACAAAATAAGTCAATTTTGTGGGGTCTGTGTGTGTGTTTGCCTTTTTTGCTCCTGCCAGAAGGCTGGATTTAATACATTATGAGCCCTTGTATGGGGCTCTATGTAAATAGTTACCCACTGAGCCACATGCCCTGCTGTGTCTTTGCTGCAGGTCCTCCAAGGCCATGGATACAGCATGACTTTAATCACTTTAATTAGTTTGTGACACCACTGAAGAGGATGGTCTCCCCTTTTCTCCCTGCTGCTCCTCCTTCCCCTCTGGATCAGGAAACAGAATTCAATAAAACTATGTGACACTTAAAAGTTCCATTTGAAGCCTGCTGCCTTTCACTTTGGGAACAGCATGTTAAGCAGGGGGTGGAGCTGCGTAAAGCTCCAGCTCAGCTTCCTTTCAGGTTTGGCTGGGGCTGAAAGTGCTGCCAAGAGCAAAACTTTAGCAATTTGTCTTAGGCTCAATTCTCATCCAGTTTCTTGTCCCAGCTTACTGGAGACCCATCAGGCAATGTGTCCTTTGATCCGTCACTCACCATGCTTGAGCAAGAGGGCCTTTGCTTGGCTTCTAAAAAAGCCAGTATAAAAGTACAGGAGGTTTATCAGGAAGAAGTTCACCACCTGTTGGAGGAGCAGCCTTTTGCACTCTTCTTCAGCTCTAGGAGAAAGGTTTTGGCCTCTGCAGATGGTAAATTTTTTGCAAAGAGGAGGAGATTGAAAACATCACACTTCTTACCGCCTTTGCCAAAAGCACTTGAAAACAACTTCAAAGAAGAACATCCCCCCTCCACGCTCAGAGCGCAAAACATCCCTTTGTAGGGAGTCAAACCAGACCAATGAAACGGGGGAGAGACATCTTTGATCATTTGTTGCTCAGACAAAGTCCTGGGTAACAGTTTCTAGGTTAATTAAATGTTACTTTGTACTGACAAGCTGAGCTTGTGTTAGAGCCTCAGGATTTGTTTGTGTGTCTGAAAGCTTGCACTCCCTCATACTCACAGCATAAACCACAAACCTTCCAGCTTAGTAACATGCAAACATAATAGCAAACAGCAAGGTATGAAAGCTGACCTCTTGAGTACTGGCTTTGGGGAATGAGCTTCCCGTGTCAAGAACTGGTTATCTTCTCAAAATCCATTTCTTTTCTTCTGAGAAAGAAGCATGCATTCAGTTTTTATAAACTTTACCATTTTTGGTTTTTTGTTTTTTTTTTTTTTCAACTGCTCCCTGATCAAACTGGCTCAGTCAACTTGCTTTCTCTGCAAAAAGGAAGAAAAGGGAAGGAAGAAGAAAACAAGTCTTTCCTCCTCCTTTTATAATTAGGGGTAAGAGGAACGAGGCTGTTGTATATGAAGCTCTGGTTGCTCTGTGAACTTTCCCACTGCTTTCCCATGTCTGCATGTCAAGTCTTGCAAAGCTGAATGATAGCATGAAAATCCTGCTGTTGTGGGAGAAGCATTATTTTCATGCGGTGCCACTTACCTGCTACTTATCTTAATCTATCTGAAATAGTTCCTGTCATGGCAGAACAATTAAAGCAGAAGTTCAGCTGTTTCTTAGGCAGCTCTTCTCTACCTGTACTTAATTCTGGGCAGTTCTTCCACAGATTCCAAAAGGCTTCATCTACAGGAAAGAACAGAACTTAAAACTACCCTGTGGTGCTGTGGGTGTCAAGCCCCTGGTGACAAGCCTGACTGTGAATGCTACCTCTGGAAAACTGCTTCTTTCTGTAGGGACACCATGGCCAGCATCAGATGCTGCAGTGCAAATACTAAGTAATGTTGGGCAGCACTTCCAGAACAGATCCAAACAGCCAGGTAGCAGACAAATGGACATCAGGGTCCCAATTTCTAATATGTGAACATGGCAGAGCACATGCGAAATGACCTAGCTAATGCAGGGTAGTCCCACTCACAGCATTGCCAGCTACACATGTCCAAAAACCGTTCAGCAGGCTCTTTCTTGATATAAAGGGGTTAGTTTTAAAATAATTATATTAGAAAAAAAATACCCATGGCTTTCTGCTTCTTTGAACCCTTTAATAAAAAACAAGTAACAGTTTCAAGCTTCTCTCTAGCTCATGACAGCTAGAATCTGAATTACTACTTTTAATGAATTCTGGGATTGTCCTGTGTTCCCTGGGCTGTGGGAGTCAGGGCTCTAAGAGACCCTCTGGTAGCATGATAATTACAATAAAATGCCTTGGTTCCACAGAGCACACCCTTGGCACTGGAAGGGTAGATCTGTTTGTGAATTTCATTCTAAATAGCTGTTGGATTTAATTCTCTTCTGTTTCAGTTATTTACATTCAGGCAATGTGTGCCTCTCTAGGGATGGGCTCAGGCCTCTCCCACCAGCACAGATAGTTTGGCTGTCAGCCTGACCAACAAGGGCCATGGGAAACCCTGAGAGGGGTTTGTACCCACTACAAGATTTCTGTTGTCTTTTCACTTGGGAAGGTGCAGAGAGCTGACAGTGCAGCTTTCACACGGGACCTTTTCCAGCAGGGCCACTCTCTTTTAAAGTATCTGGGTACTTTTGAGCTGGTATTTCTAGAGAGAAGAAGTGCAAGCCAGCTTTGAATTCACTGTGTGAGGAATGACAGCCTGCCAAAGCTGTGACCACCACGTGTGTTTTTAGATCGAGACACTGACCTCAGGACCTGTGTTTCACTGGAGGTGAAGTGCTGGTAATTTTCATCATAAAGATGATAAAGGTAAAATGTAGGCTGTGAGCATGTGACTAACCCCAAATACCAGCACTCAGTTACAAAGCACCTGTGCCCTGCCTCTGTGAGGTTTCTGTCAGGGCAGTTTTATTCCAAGGTAATGATTTTAAGTATCTGTCAGAGGGCCAGGACCCTTGGACAGAGATAGTACAAGTGCAGCCCCCCAGAGCACAGAAGAAGAGACCAGGATAGAGGAATTACAACTCAGAAGGCCAGCAGAGCTCCAGTCTGTGTTCCCAGAATTATTCTTGCTTTTTGTCCAAAGACTAGAGTGCAATGTGTAAGCAGACCTGCCCTCTGCCCCGAGAGCACTCTCTCATATCTCAGCTACAGGCTCTTTCTTGCTGATTTTCTCTGATGTGGGTTTGAACATCCTCCAGCTGAGAAAACTTTAAAAAGATGTGTCACATTTCCTGAGCACATGTTCAAACCACTAACATAAAATTCAAGCATTACCACCAATGGCCTTTTTTTTCCCCCTGCTTTTGAAGAATGCAAAGAACTTAGTTGGCTCTGAAAGGCAACCTGTTAGCACTAACCCTCAAAAGAGAACCCAGGTTCGGGTGACCACAGTCTGGAGGAAGGGACTGGATCTTGACCTTTCTCAATATGTCTCTTGAAGGCAGACTGCAGAGGCACCCTAATCCGTAGTATGCCTGGTTTCCAGTCCTCTTTAAATGGTGCCAAACTTCCTCTGTCTCCTGTATCACAAGTATGAGCTTCAGGTTCTGGTTTCCATGTCAGCGGCACTGATGGGCTGCTGCAGCCCTGCAGTCCCATGACACACTCAGGAGCTTAGAGACAGTTGTGCAGGCAAAGTGTGGTGGTCCATGAATCCACTTTCAGCTCCTCAGGTTCACAGACCAGCACCCTGATGGATTTCCCCCAGCATCCAATGCAGACTGAAGCTTGGCTTTGAACTTTGGGGATATTACCTCTTGCTGCTAGGGAATAATAACAGAGCATTTAAAAGGAAGTAAAGAGTGGTTTAGAGACTTCAAAATTATGCAATTGAAATTTGATAGAAGCGATGCTTCTGGTGTCAGATACTTCATGATTATAACACCACCAGAAAAAGACATACTTACTGAAATTATGTATTTTAGTAGATTGCTATTGCATAGCAAAATTCTGATTAGTTTCCTTTTTAATAAATCACCTAAGAATTTTCCACACAGATTGAAGAGGCTAACCTGACCTGGCAGTCACGAAAGACAAAACATGTTTTTAACGCAAAGCAGTCTTGTCTAAGGATTTACTTTCAGAACACTGTTTTTGTAGGAAAAAACTTACCATTGCTAAGACAACCTTATGTATTGTCATTCTAAATATAAATCTGCTCGCTGGAAGAATACTGAGTAATCTGTTCTGATCTTCAGGACGAAATAATATTTTTACTTCAGCATGAAACAATACTCAACCCTTTCACAGTCCAAGGTACGACAATCGTCTTGCCAATTGCAGACAGAAAGAACTTTCCTGAACCAACATTAGAAGAATGTTTTTTTCATTTCAGGACAAATTTAAAAATTGTGTTTCTCTTCAAACTGAGTACTTGATGATGCTAAAAGAAGAAAATATAACAGATAAATGTTTGTCTTGTCGGCGTCAAATTGTGCTTTATTCTCTGTGTATGACATCACATCAAAATAACTTTTCAGATTCCCTGAGCAATGCAGCAAGCCAGTGAAGGTCCAAAACAATTCAAGTGTAGTCACCAGACAGGTCACTATGGTAGTGGGATCATGCTGTGAAGACAGTAAAACCTATATTTTATTATAAGTTTCTGTGCAACTGTTAGTTGCAGGGCCTCTCCTGCCTTTTTAACTTCCCTGAAGCTGATGCCTGCCAAGTAACACTGCTCCATGATCAGCCAGACTGACAAAGCCTGGTTTCATGTGGATCCACCTCCCTACTTGAGCCATGCTGCAGACTTTCTAGAGGACCCCCATCTCCTTCTCCTCCTCCTTCCTCTTCCCCACGCTGCAGACATTGTGCTCAGCTTTCCCCCACTGCCTTCTCCTGGCAACATCCTCAGCACCCCGAACTGCTGGGGCAGCCAGCAAGAGCTGCAGGCTTTTCAGCAAGCAGGATGAGGATAAAGTTGTTGTCTGGTGGGAGAAGTACCAATGGTGGTGCAGGTGCTGCACTGAGCCAGGCACATCTGGATCCAGAATACCCAAGTCTGCCTTTCCCCCATGGATGCCCTCCCTCATACCAGAGAATGAGGAACAGGCTGATATCACATCTTCCTTCAGCATGAGCCAGAGCCTGTGTGAATTTGTCTGTGAGGGACATTGCACTTTGTTCACAGGATTTTTTGTCCTTAGAAATATTTCACAACTAAGAAAGCAGAAAAAGTATTCATGCCATGAGTTCTGTCTGCAAACTCTCTCCCACTTCTTGGCAGTGGAATTTATTAGTGGTGCTTTGGCACCATCATGCTCTCCCAGGATGAAAAGATCGGTTGTTTTAGTTGTTTCTAATTAATACAAAATTTTAAATAAATTTTCCACATAAATTAGACTTTTATGCTCTTCAGTAGTGCCAGATGGACAGAGCCATCTGTCAGAGATTAACACTCACTAAAGGACCACTAGTATTAAAAAAAATAACAACAATGTAGCATTCAAAAAAAATTTTGCTTTGTACATCGCCTGAACAAACAATTGCATGTAAAGCTGCTGTTATTTTCAAAGATCATCATTTATGAATGCTTGTATAATACTTTACTGAATTTTAAACAAGAGACTGTTGGGTGATTAACCCATTTCTGCAGCTTGGGGACATTTCTGAGGGTATCTGATCTGGGATGATGCTGCATAAAAAAATTGGAGAACTGGAAAATGTACAGCCATCATAAAGCCATAGGCAAGTCATAAGCAAGTCGTGGATTGCTGCAGGAAAGAGTGAAGCCCTGAATAAAGTGTCTTTCCCTTTGAAATGAGAAGAAGAACCTGCATAAAAGTTAACAAAAATATTGTTTAAATGATGAGCATTGCCATTCCCAGACTCCCTCCCGGAGTTCTTGTTTGTGTTTTTCCTCCTCGCTGTTCCACCACCAGCCAAAGCTTTGCACCAAGGGATCACAAGTCCAAGCCTTGCATCTCTCCCCCTTGGCACCAAGGGCTGAGGGAGGGGCCCTTTGGCTGTCACAGCCCACTCTGGGCCACGGCAGCCCCCTCCTGCCTTGGGGACTGTTCCCCCAGGCCTCCCTTTCCAGCCTCAGCCCATTTTGCCACCCCAGCAGTGGTGCCTGGAGTCTTGCTTGCAGAAGCTGCCCACCCAGCAAGGCAGCACGGGCGTGCTGGTGCTGCAGCCAGGAGTAGGAACATTATCCTCTGTAAAGTGGAAAGGCAAGAGGTAGACCCCCAGGTTTACCCCTGGCAGGCTCAGCCTGCCTTTGCAGTGTTAGCAGCCCAGGGTAAGGGCTTCCTGGCAGGAACATGCTAAAGCAGCTTTGGCTTGTTAGGTGCACAGATTTGTATAGTCTCTGTGTGATGTGACACTTTGTGGGCACTGGAGACCAGACTTACGGAACCAGGTTGTCCTGTCCTTCCCACGTTTCTATCACTTAAATCTACCAATGTCAATTCTGTCTAAAATTTTTTTCTGTTTCCACTGGAAGGGTCAAGCTGTGATTGGACAGGTGACAGAACTGCCATCAAAAGACTGGTATTTCAGGGTACTAAAAAATGAGAAAGCTGCCTAAACTTATTTAAAATGACCATTTTGATAAATTAAACATTTTCAAACTGGTTACATCTCATTAAATTCCCCATAGGGATTTCCACCTCTGGTAGAAACTATCTGAAAGCTGGCTGGGGTTTCCTGAGAATTTGGGGTGGGTGACCAAGGTCCCACAAAATTTATAAAGGGCAAATGGAGTGATGAGCTTAAAAAAGGAGGGACAGAGGAGCAAGACAACTGCAGACCAGTTGGCTGAACTTTAGTACCCAGAAAAACACTGTAAGAACAAACCAGGCTACTTGCAAATACATGAAAGGTGCCAAGCAGATGAGTGATGGCAAATACAGATTAATGAGGAACTAACATTTCAAACCTTTTCAGGTTCTTTCTGCAAAAGGATAAAAATGGAAACTGCCATTCCACATAAGCAACAGATGTGCTTTGACTACAGTAAAGCTTTAGCATTTTCTTACACAGTGTGTTATAGGGGGAGGTGACTTGAGTCAACGTGACACCATTACAAGGACAGTTCAGAGTTGGTTAGAAAACTTGCTTCTAAGTGTCATTGTAAACTTCTTGTCAAACCAGAAGGGTGCATTAAGTATGGATTTCATTGAAGCTAGTCTATGGTGCTACACTGTATCTTCATTAATGGATACCGAGTTCCTGAAATACTATTGATACATTTGAAGATGATGGCCAGGGTAGCACTTCTGGTATACAGGAGACAGCCTAGGAATTCAAAATGATCCAGCCAAACAGGAGAAAGTATCTGAAAAACAGAAGGCAGTTTGATAAGGACAAGAAAAAGTGCAAACCTGACATGGGTTTCCAGAAGAGCAGACATTTAACAAGGCAACACTTGGCTATACAGTTGTTCTGCTGAATTTAGGTGTTAGTGTGTGTCACAGTGACTTGCTGCTAAGGAAGGGGGAGCACCATGCCGTGGTGACATATGTGAAAACACGAAGTTATACTCCCCCACATTTGGCACCACTCTGGTCTCAGCATAAATGAGTCATTTTGGACGCTCCAGTCTGAGGAAGTGTTGACCAGCAGCCCGGAGGAAAGCAGCAAGAGCAACTAGTCATGGTGTACAAAAGAATGGAGAGAATTAAGGCTGTTCCTGACAGGGAAGAGAAAAATGAGAAGAGATACAATAAGGTTTTCACAATCAAAACCAGCAGCAGCAAAGGAGGTGGAAGAGTTTAACAAGTCGGCTGGGATAGGAAAGCAAATGGGATTAAATTGCAGAGAAGAGAGCTGAACTCAAATGCCTCCCAGGAATGGCAGCAAAGCCCTGGCAGGACCATGCTGGGGGGCTGGGGATCACCACACCAATGGTTTTCCACGAACACAGTGGAGAAACATCTGCCACAATTAAAGCAATTTAAGCTTGTGCATCCTGAATGAGAGATGGGTGGTGGACCTCCCAAATGTCACTGTACACTGTAACACTACTACCTCTCCAAATGCCTGCAAGGGCAACAAGGCTGGTGAAGGGCCTGGAACACAAGCCCCATGAAGAACAGCTGAGGGAGCTGGGGTTGTTTAGCCTGGAAAAAAGGAGGCTCAGGGGAGACATAATCACTCTCTACAACTGCCTGACAAGAGGCTGCAGTCAGGTGGGGGTCAGTCTCTTCTCGCAGGCAACCAGCGACAGCACAAGAGGACACATCTTAAGCTATGCCAGAGGAAGTTTAGGCTGGACACTAAGACAAAATCCTTCACTGAAAGAGTGATTAGCCACTGGAATGGGCTGCTTAGGGAGGTAGTGGAGTCCCTGTCCCTGGAGGTGTTGAAAGAAAGACTGGATGCGGCACTCGGTGCCATGGTTTAGTTGACAAGGTGGTGCTAGGTCATAGGTTGGACTTGATGATCTCAAAGGTCTTGTCCAACCTAGTTAACTCTGTGATTCTGTGTAAAAACCCTGACAGATATATAGTGGAGGTCACTAATGTCTTGCTGCTATTAAAAGGAAGCCAAGTACCATGGTTTCTGCTATAAAGATGGGGAACCTCAGACATATATCCTCACTTGGATGAAAGTTCAACATTTGGTTAAGGACAGAGCTGGGCAACAAGGCCAATGAGGTCTCATCCAGAACATGCAACCCCATCACCAGGGATCTGGTGGAGCAATTGCCCAGCTGGAATATAGCTCTGGATAAAATTATCGATATTAGAATCAGGGCTTATTTTTATGTCAGTGTTATGTTACTCAGGGAAATATTAAAGAAAAATACGATGTTTCATTTATAGAACAGTTTAGAAAGAGTTTAATCCCTTTCATGAGATGTATACATAAGAGAAACTTGGAAGATTTCATTGCCTTTCATTTACGTGTAAAATTGGTGTACCCTTGTTACTCTTTAAGGGGGTCTTTTTCCCCTGGTAAATTTCATCCTAGAGTTACATGTTGCAGAAGGTGAGTATTTGTCTACTATGCCAAAAGGAAGAGGGCAGCTAAAATAAGACTCAATTCTTCTGATCTGTAGATGCGAGGGCTGAAGCAGCTTTGATGTACTCCGAAAAATCTCAGGAGGGCCAAAACTGAGAGCTACTCCTAAAACATCCTTACAAAGAATTTTGAAAGCTCATGATGAAAAATACCCCATGGCAGTGACTGTGCCAGTACCTAGCTGTGCTGTATCAGCGAGACTGAACCCAGCAGGTCAAGGATTACAGCTATCCCACATCATATCCGGGCACTGTGCCCAGTATTGCCCCCATGGTCAAGAAGGACATTAAAAAATTGGGGGCAGCCCAGCAGGTTTGGGGGTGGGGATGGGGGGTGAAATGCCCTAAGATGGTTATAGGATTGGAGACCTTGGCACATGAAGAAAGGCTGAAGGGATTGAGTTCATTCAGCCTAACGGCGTGAGGGTGCAGGGGGATTCCATTCCTGCCTTCCAGTGTTAGATATTGAGACATGATGAAGGCACTCCCTTCACAAGGATTCACTGTGATGGACAGTTAAGTCATTTCAGGGCAAATTTTGTCTCCAGACACAAAAAAACCTTCTCCTGTGAGACCAACTAAAGGCTGGGACAGGCTGCCAGGAAGTGTGGTGAAATATCCAGAGACGAAACACGCAGGGCTTTTGCAATGCCCTGGATCACTTAAGGCCCTGCTTCCAACATATGCAAGGCCAGCCACGCTTTCTGGCCCTGGTCAAGCTGGGCTTTCCCCCTCAGTTTTTGTTTCTCTCAGTACAGCAAGATGCTGGAGAGTCCAAGAGACACTGTCTCTTACCTCTGTTTTACCTGTCCTCCTATGAGGGTACAGCTCTGCACTAGCAACAGCCAGCAGGACAAGGCCATCTTTAGCATCCTGTCAGCTACATCCGTGCAAAAAAAAATATAAACACAGACACAGTAGCTACAGTGCCCATTTCAGCACACACCTTCCTGCTCCTGGATGGAGAGCAACACCAGAGCTAGGCCTTCACTGGCGTTCCTTGGTAAGGACTAGTGATGGCACACCCCAGCACATCAGGAGCTGCCAGGGCCCAGATGCTCTCCAGTGATAAAAGCTACACAGCATGGAAAGGGAAAAATACTAATTTCAAAATTTCTTCATTGGCCCAACCCTGTTCCAGATAGAGACAGTTGGGGGAAAAAGAAGTGGATGTTCTCTTTTTTTCTTTTCTATTTTTGTCTTCTGCAGCATGACTTTTTAGGCCTTCACCTTCTGACTTCATTCTGGAACGCTGTTTAAGTATAAATTAAGCTGGATCTGGCCTGAGATTTCTCTCTCCGATAAAGCTGAGGTTAGTTAAAAGGAACTCTAGTCATGGAAAAGCTCATATGTCAAGAAAAGCTAGCAGTGTTTTTAAAAAAATTGTAAAACCCCAGCAGCTTGACCCTATTCCTTTTATAATGAACAGAATAATCCTGTAAAATTAACTGACGATCAGATAAACAAAACTTCTGCTTAGGGCTAGAAAGCATGGACATTTATCTCCAGGTACAATTTGAGTGCATCTTCTTCATCTCTGCTTTTGTTCCACTGCATGAGCTGCCAGCACCCCCCTCCCACAGCCTCTCCCCAGGTTACGACAGCTGAGGCCTGGCTCCCTCATCACTTTCTCGAGCGGTTCCAAATCTCCTTAGGAATGTGAAGTTTGCTATGCCTCCCATTGACTTCAGTGAGAGCTCAGTCGGACGCAGAGGTACTTTTCAAGCTTTGAAGAAATAAATATCTGTGCAGAGGTAGGATGCTCAAAGATACGTGGCTCAATGGGTACCCCCCCCTCTCCACGGGTGGGAACCCTCCACTTGCCAGGTTACACCAAACACAGGGACCAAGGTCTTGGGGTGTAAGGGTGGGAGATGCCACAGAGAATGCTCGCACCCCTCCTGCTGTCCCCAGCTCGGGCAGGGCAACAGCTCCGGCTGCCCCTGTGAGCTCACGCTGCCAAAACCCTTGGAACCTTTGCCACCACCTTTTACAGCAACAGGAGCACGTGTTGAACACTTTCCAACTGCAGTGCCACAGTAACCCAGGCTGCCACCTTGTCCTGGACTGAAGAACACCCTTCCTGAAATGCCACACAGATCAAATGCAGTAATTCGTGCAGGACTCAACACAGGCTGGTTACAGCAGAGCAGGAAGGCCTGGGCCCAGAGGCACGGTGGGAGCTGTGCCATCGCTTCTCTTGGCATGTTTGGTTATGAGCTTCGTCAGCTAAAACATTTGTACATAATAGATGCTGTTACCATTTTTCCTGTAGTTTGTGACAGAGGTAATTCAGCAGGTGACGATCTCCAAACTAACTTATAAACAAGGATTTGCATTTAAAAGACAGAGGCTGTTGGGAAAGGGGCTCTTGGATATGGCCAAGAAGCTCAGGACAAAGTCGAAAAGGCAAGGGTGTATCTGATACTTTCCACATCACGGCAGCCGCTCCTGCTCGAGGCCAGCGGCGCTGCCGCCGCCGCCGGCGGGGCTGTGGCTGCGGTCGGAGCCGGGCGGCCGCGCTCCGACACTGACACCTAGCGCCGGCCAGCCCTGCCCTGCCCTGCCCTGCCCTGCCCTGCCCTGCCCGCTGCGGCTGCTCCGCGCTCCTCGCACTAACACGCACTTGACTTTGCCTTTTTTAAGTCTTGGGAAGCTGTTTGGTTTCCTGGGGTGTGGGTTGTTTGTTGGTTTGTTGTTTTTTTTTTTTTCTTTAAATGAACACGACACTACCAGCGTAGTCTCCATAAAGTAGAGATTTACACCTGCCACAACACACCTGTTCTCCACTCAACTGGAATTATTTTCCCCCATCAGCCCAGTGCTTTGAAGTCGGCTTGGAGACGTGGGGCATTACTTGTCAGTAATGCATCCCGCTGCCCTGCCGCCCGTCTGATGGATGCAAGGCTGAGCCCATACCAGAGCTACGTGCTTACATACAAAAACCAAGCCAGTTTATCTCAGAACAGCTTGAAAGCAGCATCTGGTTACACCGCAGCACTGCAAACAGAAAACCATTCCTTACAATGCAGAAATGTGCTTTACTCTCTGAAAGCAGTTGTGAGGCCAGTCCCCATTTCCAGACCACCCATCCACAGCAGATATCTTACTGACAGATTATTTGTAACACCAGCTCTTTAGACTGTGATCATAAAGAAAAATAAATTTTTATCAGTAAAAAATATGCATGAGTTCAACACTTATTCATCACAGCCGAGCTTAAAGGCTCACTCTTCAAAATCTTTATAACAATTCTGGAGATAAATGAAAACTAATTTAACTCTCAGCCGACAAATCCCAGGGGATGGTTTTCTCTCCCTGCCCACACAGATCAGCAGCTCAGACAAGCCTATGGAGCCCAGGCACTGAGATGTCAACACTTCACTTCCTGCTGCAAGAGTTCAGCAGAAAAATAAACATCATTTACCAAAAAAGGGACGTCATCCAAGAGCACTGCTCTTTTCAGTCTTGTGAAGCTACAGTCACAGGGTCAGGAAAGTAATTTCTCACTTTTTAAAAACTCACTAGAGAAAAAAAGAAATCCGGGAAGTTTAGGTTCATAGAGTTCCTAGTTTGATGCTTAACACGATGTTTTATCCTTTTTGTCATTTAGGTCTTTGTCATATACAGAGCAGGTATTAGATCACTAAAGTCTCAAGTTTCATTACTGGCTTCACTCACTGCAGAATTTGAGGCCCTGGCTAATTCTTTTAATGAGATTTAAACACAACTACTAGAATTAGAATATATTTTTGTTTGAAATTAATAACTTGGGCTCCACAAGCTTTGAAAAAGGTATCTAGAAGTGTTTATAGGGACTACATTTTTATATCAATCAAGATGACATGGTTGAGAAAATTATTTAAATTATCTTCTCTTAAATCCACCAAGAGCCAAACACATCACC
Source organism: Ifrita kowaldi (assembly GCA_013398055.1). NCBI lineage: Eukaryota > Metazoa > Chordata > Aves > Passeriformes > Cinclosomatidae > Ifrita > Ifrita kowaldi. The sequence continues at coordinate 82,695 of VZRS01010399.1, forward strand.
TTAGAAACATGGGGGGGTGTGGAGGTCCATCTGTCACCTTTGCAGAAAGGCTGAGATACTTTTATTTACCTTTACAACTTAAAGATTTCAGCATAGGATTCTCACCCCTGAATTTCAACAAACTGAGCTCCACTTGACAAGATACCTCCAGCATTTATTCTCTTTGAAGTAGCAGTAACAGGCTGCCCACCACTGCACCTGGCTGACAGCTGCACTGGGCAGTACTTGGCAGCATGTCAGCTCCCAAACAGGATAGCAGAACACAAACAGTTGCTGACATCAAACTTGAAAAGCCACCATTTTCTTTCCCACCTATGATCATTCTCCTCATTTGTCTGCCCTTTCCAAAAAGATCCAAGCCTCTACCAACACACCCTCCTGCAACTGCAAGAAAACAAACAAACTGACATAACTGCTTTCTTAATTTGGATATATCAGTACCACAGCACCTTCATTCCTGGGGCATAAGCAATGGGAGAGATGCCTCAGACCCCAGCAGTAAGGGAATGCACACACTAAACAGGCACCAGAAAAGACATGAAGAAACAAACATTGACTTTTCAGCTAATCCTGGCATAAGATAACCCCCAAATGACATCAGGTATCTGGAAGTTGTCTGTAGAGACAAACTGTTTTCAGAATTAGGCAAAATCAAATAAGAAAAAAAAATAGAAATTGAAAAAAAGCTTTGGAGACAATAGATTGTGCATTACTGAGAGAATAAAGTAATTTCACCCCTGTAGACTAATTCCAAGTCATGTTTTGCAACCATCTATTGAAAAGGCCATCTGGTTGCACTGTGGGTCCCAACCCAAAACATTTCACAGCTTTGATGTGCACTACACTGGACCCCAAAATTCATTATTTGATCACACTAAAGATCTTTTCAAGCCTTACTTTCAGGAAGTTTTGCCACTGATGCAGGAAGGCAAAGGGATTTTAAACGTTTCCCCAGAAACACAATAGTTTTGGTAATTTTTTGAGAGTAGACCAGTTGTTAGTTAGCACAACTCAGCCTGAGGAAATAGCAATTGCAAATCATGGTGACTGATACCATTTCAGAGCCAAGCTTCTTTTGATGCAGAGAAGAGCATGCTTTTTTTCTGAGGGAATTAAGGGAAAAAACTACAAACAGGAAATGGAAAAACCCTACAACTACAACAACAACATGCTAAAGTTGTGAGACTGCGTGCAGGTATCAAACGGACACCCTCCTCCCTCTCCCCCCATTTCACTACTTGACGTATCAATCCAAAATTCCCAAAGTAAAGCCTAAAGCAGTATGCAAGACTCCTCAGAAACAGCAACAAGGCCCTGACTGGGAACCAGTGAGAGCAAAAGCTGTCTAAAAAAAGTGAGGGCAAACTCAACATTTCTGAAGGCACTGAGAAAGGAGAACTGCACTGGAGTAGAAGTCCAGCTTAAATAATAACACTGGATCAAAGCCACTCAAGTAGTAATCTTTAAAATAAACAAACACAGCCAAACTGTCATTATCACTTGACAAAGGCTGAGAACTGGAGCAGCTACACCCAACTCACTCCATGCCACAAGGGTTTCAAAGCAGGAGGTGGCTCCCAATGTCCACAGAGGCATTCACTGCCCCACAGAGCAATGCTGTTTCTGCCTCTGCTTCCTTCTGCTTCTGCTGATCTAAACACAAAGCAGTGGAAGACCTATTGTGCCATTTCAGTGTCAAAACCATTAAACTGAAGAACTACAAACTCAGTAGATAGTACTTGGAAAGAACTTTTTAGGCAGTATTTAAGGGAAACAAAATACATAAAAGCTCCTTTGTGAACAACATGAGAACAGAAAAACAGAGGAATATTTTAATCAACATTTTTACACATTGGAACATTTCTCTAAGATGCCAAAATTTTAAAATGGGAATCATGTCCCTGGCTGGATTTCCTGCACCAAAAGAGCAGTCAAAGCTCAGTCATCCTATGCATAGAAGAAGCCTCCAGAAAAGTGAGCAGGACTGAATATTCTGTAGTGTCTAAACCAGACACTTTGTCCCAATATGCTATAATCAAATGTATATTTAAACGAGAATAAAATGTGTGGTAAAGCTAAAATAATGAATTAATAGTCTTGAGTGAAGATTTTTCAGGAGATTCTGCTTTTCCTCCTGACGCATCTTAAACAAACACACCAGGAAACAGAGCACTGAAGTCAACTCCTTCCAAGCCCACCAAAGGGAAAAAAAAAAAAAAAAAAAAAAAAATCTGAGTTCTTTGAAATCAGGTATTTTCTGCCAAAAAAAAAAAAAGGGCTTTTACAAGGGCTTTTTAAGTTAGAACGGGTTTCACAAAGCTTTAAATTTCTCTCTGAGTGGGTTTCTGAACTGTCATTGCTGGTTATTACTAGTAGGCACAGAAACTCCCATTTTAATTAGAAACTTTATTTTGAAATACATTATACAGTTTACATGTGAAGTGTTTTCAATGTAAGGTATTTAATAACATTATGCTGAGCAAAATGGCTCACCACTTTCCTCATAGCTCTTCCAGTTATGGGCTTTTTTTCATTAAAACTATCTTACAGAGCTAAGATGCAACTTAGGCATTTGTATTCAGGAGCTAATTACTATGTTTACCTTAGGGATAAAGTACATACTTAACTGTTCCAATTAACTGTATGTTTCAATAATGATGTTAAGCATTTGGCATAAGACTGAAAGAAACCCAAGCTCTAATTAAATTTGTATTCAAATATTTTTTTAAAAAAACTTCATGATCAAACTACTTTGTTAATAAGGCACAGTCAGACATGTATTTACAAAGACTGGCTACCAATTCAGTTTTACCTGCACAGCCTTCTTGCTGGTCTGTCAACAGTAATCTGAAAGTTGTTTTCCCTGTCTGCTGCTGAGACATTCCAAGAACAAGGCAGAGCAGTAAGGCAACTAAAAGAACAGGCATGCAAAGGAGTTTGGCAGTTGGGATGGATTCTGATCATCTGCAAAGTAGTTCATTTTATAAATGGAGCATTCACCTGCTATTAAATGGTTTCCAACTGTGATAAGGAAAAGAGAAGGGATGCAAGCAGAAGATATTTTAATAGGAATAAACAAGATGTCTGGTATGCTTTCAGCTAAGACTTTGCATGCAGCAATTCCCACAACTTTCAGAGATAATCTAAATTGAATTCTCAAATTTCCCTCTGCCACTTAGAAAAGCTGAATGTACCAGGAGGTTTCTTGATAGCAGGTGAAATATCAAGGAATAAAATCTCCATTTAGATAATGAGCCAATACTGCATCCTACTTTGCATTTATTAGAACAAAAGGAAGTCTTTGGGAATGACAACTGAAATAATTACATCATTATTTTCGCTGGAAGAAAGTTCAAGAACTCTTAACATGGGATGCTTAAAAAACATGACAATTCTACCCACAGTCAAAGAACTAAAAAAAAAAAAATTAAAAAAAAAAAAAAAGAGAGAAGCCTTACCTTCCCCTCCCAAATAATCTTTGAAGAATAATTGCTTGAGATTAGCACTGTATGGCTTCTGTGGCCTATGAATGCCAGATAATCTAAGAATTACAATTTTCAAGCTACTGCTTGTTTTCAATTTTTAGTCATTTCAAACAAAAATACTTCGTCTATTTCACTTGAATAACCAAACTGAGCATAAACATCATTAAAAGTGTATTGCTGATACAAATTTTTATCACATACTAGAAGATACTACTTCATAGATTAATTGTGAAGCAAAAAAAGATTAGACTATACAAAAAGTTTTTCAAATTCTTTTGCAGAGCTGAACTCATAGTGCAGGTTTAAGATAAAAAAATCTGTAAATGAAATAGTCAACAAATGTTGAATACAAAATACGTTCTAAAGTATTTTACAGAATGGCTGAATTATCAAGCATAAGAACTGAGGATAAAGAATGTTAATGACAAGCAGCCACATACAGAACACAAAGCAATAAGTTTAAATCAGACTATTTTGGTTTGTGTAGCCCTTTATTAGCAACTAAAATAGAAGATATCTGTTGTACATCACGGGTAGTAACTGACTATATTGGAGTTTTATTATATTCTAATACAGAATCATTTATAAATGCGTTGTTTTCCTTTTTTTTCTTTTATTAAAAAGCTTCCACCCCCTTTTTCCCCCTTTTTTCCGTTTACAACTTGCAAAACTATTCTGAAAGCTGAGTATATGTGCACAGGTCTGCAAAGAGTGCAAATTTAGGATATGGTAAATGCTTTACATGTTGTATTTTTAAGGACAGTCTACCACCATGCCTTCATAGGCATTATCTTTTCGAAAGAAAAAAAAAATCTCACAAAAATTCTGATACCAGCCTTCCTTCCATTGTCCTAAACAAGAAAGCATTTTTAAATGAGTTGAAACTAAGGAAGGACTACACCTACTAGAAAAGAACAGAGTTCTATTAGTTTGAGGTTTCAGTACACCCAAAGACCAGGGACTGTATCTTTGTAAGGGCTAGGCTGGGACCCCGTATACAGAGTGTGTGCAGGTGCCATCCCTGAGCATTCAGCAGTTCAGTGGACCATAAGTGCTCCAGCTGCATAACTCACTGAGCTGTCCTGCCAGTTTCGACACTGGCTTGACTGAGCATAATTCAAAAATGAAAAGCTCATATTCATTCCATTCTTCTGGAGCTCGTTGATAGCCTGAAGAGAGAAAAAGAGCTGTTCAAAAAAAGGTATCAGTGAAATTACATTTCCTAGTTCTCAAAGGTCCTTGCACCATCTCTCACAAGCTCATTATATAAGCACCTCCTGGCTTTGAGCAGACCTGGGCCACTTCTGTGCTGTTTCATTCACTGATGCTTCCCCCACTGCACTATCCATGCAGTTCTCTAAAGCAACACTAAGCCTTTCATGATAATCTCTTAGAAACAATGCTTCCAGTTCCATGGGGAATTTATACAGAAACACAGATGCAGCAGGAAAAAACCCTACACTGTTAACACTTCTCAGATTCTACTTCTTCCATTAAGGAAAAAGAAGGTACAAGGATAATTTATTGAAGTGTGACAATTGGCAAAAGCGAATGAACAAAATTTAGCTGTGATTCACTGCAGAACTATCTATCTGAGAGTAAGAGTTGGGTATATTTGCAGAGTTGTCATAGTAGTGAATTTTGCTACATGCATCTCCAACATTGATATTGCTCATACAAACTTCCACAGACTCCACTTTCGAAGGTTTCTCTGTACGTTCTCCATTCAGACTACATTCCCAGTGAATTACGTTCTCCCTTTTAAAAAAGTCAACATGCTTCCTGTTTCAGATTTGAATTACAATAAAAATACAGTGAGATTCACTCAAGCAATACGACAAATCTGCAGCACTCCAGCAGTGCTGTAAAGCAGCTGCAACCAAATTTAGACAACTAAGTTAAGCCAACTTTATGTCTGCACTGCATCACCAAAGCAGAATACATTAACCAGAAAGTAATCTGAATTCTAACTGCTGTTAATTTATGAGTTAATGGTGCACTGCTCCAATACTTACAGAGGCAAATCTCTCACCATATTTGCAAAACTCAAAAATGCTGCCAGACATCACAAGGCACTCACAGTAACTAGCTAATAGCAATATAGAGAAAATATATACATGCTCCTAAGTACTGATTCAAAAGAGTAACTACATACTTCTTCAGGGATATGGATTTATTTGTTTGTTTATTTAGGGCCAAGAGAAAGTGAATGATTGCATTTCATTGAAATTCAAAAGGAATGTGGTACCTCATCTCCCTTAGGGAACTGAAAACCCTCAGCCCTTTTAAGAGCTTACATTTGTCTATATGCAAGACACGAAAAATAGGAGACCAAATTGAGAACACTTAAAAAAATAAATTCATTCTAGCCTTGATACTTTACAACTAAAGAATACTGCAACAATATTGTGTTTTAATAAACGCAAACATTTGTCTAAAAGTTACATTCTTCAATAAATCAAAAGATACTTACATTTAATAGCACTCCAATAGGATGTCTTCCACATATTGTATTATGGTATTTCTTCAAGTAATTGCTAAAAGATACAGGATCTAGCTGCTCTATAATGCTCATACCCTGAAAAAGAATCAATAGCAATAATTACATTACACATTCACAAGCAGGTGTTTATACATCACCTATTTGTTACCACAGGGCAGGAGGAAAAACCCTCTACTTTGTACCAAGGGTATCAAGGGAATCTCAGCATGTGAGCTCTAGCTTGTAGTCATCTTGTTTCCACTCCTTGCCAAACTAAAAGTGCAGGAGCTCTTCCAAAGCTGTCAATAATCCACAGATCTGTGAAGTTATCTTTGCAAATACCAGTGAAGCTCATGTTAAAAAACCTCCTCCTGCAGACTAGTTGATCCCCACCATCCAAGAGTGCCCTACTTCTGTAAGACTTGGTACAGCTATAACCAGACAAATTTACTAAGAGGGCAATGCAGGAAGAAGTTGTGCCTCCACCTGCTCTCCATGGTAACAGAGTTCAGGGCTGAGCACTTGTCTGGAACTTCTGGATGTCCAAAAGCCCTAGATAAAACCATCACTATACATACACAATTCACACACGTAACAAGAGTGATGTATCCTGGACACATCAGGCATGCAAGGCAGCTGATCTGAGCATGGGCTGGCCATTTGCTCAGAGGATAAAAAGCAGATCCAGAAAATGTCTAAAGCACTATAAAGTTGGTGCACAACAAAAATACAAGAACCAGGAGACGGTGCTTCCACTTTACATGAGACAGTCACATGTGTGCATCCTTTCCTCCATTTGGAGCGGGACCCATGATCCCATGGAGTCATGCTAAGAATACAGCACATGTGTGGAAAACAAAACCTTCCACATATACAAACATTAGCATTCTTAAAAGCAAAAAGAATCCTACAACTCCAGATATAGCCTACTCTTACCCCACCCCATAGAGCAAATCAAACACCATGAAAGTAGTTTAAAAACAAGTCTAAATCAATTATTGTCTTGGTTGTATCATGGGTTTGCTCTTTTGCCTCTATTAGACTCCATCCTCTTTTTTTCCTTCCTATGAAAATTATTAATTCCCTTCACTAGGAGAATGAGCTCCAGACACTCACTAACTCAATAAAATGCATAGTTATGTTGCTTCTATTGATGAAACAGTAAGTTCCTTCCTTAGAGACTAGAAAAAACCATATACTTTGCATGGAAACAACTGGAGGTTGATACCAGGAAAGGAGATAACTTCTTCTAAGGTTTCTGCATTTGTCTCAGCTCTTTCCCCTGCTTTTGGGTGATAAAAGGAAAAGCCACAATGCAGGAAGCACTCAGTCTGAAGTCTCCACCTCAAGAGTGAAATCTCCAGAACACTCTGCAAGGGTGTTGGCTGATCTGGCAGATATCAGCTAATTATTCAGACTGGATCACAGCTTACAATGGAGGAGCAGAAGATTCCCAGGAGAGCTGGGAGAATTATAAAACAGCAACGATAATCACTATCCTTGTGTACTTTTACATAGAAACAGACATAAGATGAATTCATAAAGAAATACATTTTATGGAAAAACAAAAGCAAGCTAAGCTGGCTAATTGCTGGTAAGAGCTCAGTTCTTTTGGAGTCATGGAGAGGGTGTTTGGACCCCTGGCCAGTAATTACAGCTGTTAATCACTCCAGATCTACAGAGTCTAAATGAGTGCCAAAAAAAAAAAAAAAAANTTCTCTAACTAGCAGTCATTACATAGAAACCATTGCATTTCCAAAGTTTCCAAAGCATATCTTTGAACCATCCATTTACTTGTAGATTGTACATGTCAATACACAGCTAAAGAAAGCAGAACTAAATTTGACTACGTACTCAAGTGAAACTGAAGATGCATAAGGCACTTACTCAGATACTGAACAGTCCACGAGAACACATTTTATGTTTGTAAAACCCTGTCATGACCTTTCAAAAAAATGAAAATGGCTGCTCAACTGAGAGACTCGTTTTACAGTTTTAAGTCACTGGAACATACTGGGCAGAGGCATTTGAACATTTGTCTCAAATGAATGGACATGGATTTATGAGAATGCCTAGAAAGCTTATTTCAATGCACAATTCAGCACTGGAAAACACTTACAGCTATGCAGTTCATGCCAGAAAATGCTAACAGAGTTCCATACATCACAGACTGGAGAAAATCCATAGGGAATTGGTAGGAATAGATATCCTGTAAGCATTAGGTTGTACTGAACTATTCAATCTTTTGGGTTTAAAAATCATTGTGGCAGAGGAGCAAAGACTACCAAGTTTGTTTCTCAGTCTAAAACAGTGTTGAGGAACAAAGGAAACATATTTGCCAGGTTGTGTTTTATTTTTCTAAAAAGCAGAAGTATGAAGCTAATGATTTTCAGTATTCGAAACAACTCAGCCAGGCACGGCTTAGAACAGAGTTAAAACACGTAACAAAACCTACATGATAAAAGTGTAAGCACAGTTCCATGGTTTATCACATGGTTATTATGGCATCCCATAAAAATTGCATCCCTCAGTTACCCAGATACTGCTAATGGCATCTACAGTATCCTAGCATATTGCACTCAACATGATTAAAAACTTTACATTTTTAAATATCATCCCTTAATAGGACCAAGTACCTACAAGCCTGCAAAAAAACTTTAAAAATAATAACCCTATACACATATACCCCAAACAAAAAAACAAAACCCCCCTCCAACAACCTATGGGCTCATTTTATACTATATGACAAGAATGCTTTGGCTGGTCAAGTTAAAGTTTTTTATCAGTTATTCCAGCTATTTCTTCACACTTAAAGATCTAAACTAATAGCACTCTAATGGAAGTTGAAACAAATTTGGTCTTATTACTATCCAGCCCAACTATCTTTGCATGTGTGAGTCACTCAGACTAGACAACAAGTAACCACCAGGAAAATTACTGTCTGGGCACAGAGAAGAGAACAGGGGCCTGGGCACCCAGGCAGAGAGTCATGGTCTTACATTATGCCCAGCCTACGAAGCCTTCCCAGGCTGGAGCACTGTGGAAGGTCCTGGCACACTGCAGCAGCACTGCAAAAGCCACCAGGATTCAGCAGGTCATTAGAGGTACCTGAGAAGCCATCGGTGCTGAGCATTTTTCCTGGATAACAACTACTGGCTGCTCCTGCACAGCACTCCTCAGTGCCTGCATTTTCCCTCATCAGCATTCAGGGTAACACAATCCTCCCATTGACTCAAGTGAGGCAGAAAGTATCCCATACCAAATATATGCTCATACAAAACGAGCAATCTGGCAGTGAAGATTGAAGTGGGCAGCCTGCATTTTCTGGCTAGTCAATCAAAAATAATTACTCTTCAACAACGTCTTACAAAATACTTCCCCCACTTTTACTTAAAAAGATAGTGTGTTTCAGGTTATGATATACAAACTATTGCACATCAGCTGCTCAGTTATAACTCTTCATTTGAGGGTTCTCCTCTAAGATACCCCCTCTTACCATGAGGCTATTTCCTCCTTTTGCCATTACATCACAAAGTGAGCTGTGGTGACAGTGGTCAGATCAACAATTACCATGGAGAAACTGATGCCTGCCCACCAATATTTACTACTCTATTTGTTTTATGCTGAAGTCTAATGGCTCTAAATTAGAATCACAGAAACCAAAACTTCAATGCCCAAAGTGTTCAGCAGTTTTTATTCACTAGGTGAGAAAATCATCATGCATCTATACATAAAGTCCAGTCCAATTAAGGAAGAGGCCATCACCCTCCCACAAAGGGATTTCTAAGGAAATTTGATTTCTTCTTACCCCAGAATACCTTCCTGCTTACAATGTGCTCAGCTGACTGCTTTCCTTGTTAAGTCCAATAAAATTAAGCCAGTTGTAGTACAGTTTTGTCTCTATCTTAATGCTATTTTGTCTGTGTAGAGGCCTACTGGTTACAACAGTACAAGTTTGTTTAGCATATAAATCATATGAAAAAACTCAATACTTATCTAAGGAAACAAGAAGTACCAAGTGGGACATAAAACTGAACAAACTTCCAAAAACTGGAAAAATGTGACAGGGAGATCTTTGTGATATTGCTAACAAGCCACCTCTGAAAATCCCCCAAAGCAAAACCTCCTCCATACAGTGTCTGGAGTCATGTGTTCAGATATGGCATGATAGAAACAAGCAAAAAATAACCACAGTATACTGCTATACAGCATGTTTAGTTTTCCAGTTAAACTGGAGATCAAAAAAGGATCTTTATAGTTATTAAACAGTAGATACGATTTTCCATGTTACAAAAATCTCACTTCCATTTGGCTGAATAACTACCAAAAGGAAGAGTTGGTGCAGAAATGTATTCCCTAAAAGTAATTAAATGCCAAAGTCCAGTCTTTCTTCAAGCTTGCACTACAGAAATTAACAAGGGGAAACTTATGTTTGCTAATGCACCATAATCTGCTCTCCTGCAAAAATACTCAAAGCTGCTGATTCCGGGATTCTGTAGAAAAACACTTGTCTTGACAGAGAAGCCTCTCAACTGACTAAAAGAATTATTAAAAATGGGATAAACAGAATGAAGGCAAATTATTTACTGTTACTATTCCAGTGATGAATAGAAGAAAAACAAAGAGGTTAATATGGATACCCAAAGCAAAAAAGTCTAGAGATCTCTCCAACAGATAGGATTTATTCCTTCAAGAAAAGGAAAAAATTAACATGCCATGAATAAGAACAGTTCTCTCTTCGAACAGATTCTACAGAATTTACATAAATGATGCAAACAGTTGTAAAACAAATTTTAAGGTTACATATTTCCAGAAAAATTACTGCTATTCTGTGCCTTAAGTATAGTCTTGAACATTAAGTTGCTGGGGTTTTTTTTAATTTAAAAAGAAATCCTTGGCCCCTGTGATTGCAAAGAAAATGCAACATAATTGGCATAGGACCTTTCTGTATTTAGCATTCCTTTCAGCCTTTGGCCAAACCCAAAACCAAGTATGGTCTACTGCTTTTTCCCCACCACCTACTACACAGTAAGGGGCAGGGGGAAGGCTACTGCCAAGGAAGTGGTGGCTTTCATTTTCCTGACCAGTGCAATGCCCTACAGCCTTTCTTCCTCCAAATGAATGCTGCTGAAACCCTTTGCATAATCACAACACTGTTTCTATATGCAGGTATCACAGCTAGCAAGCTGGAACTACCACAATTCTCCATGCATAATTTTTATTGCTTTCCAAATACATAACAGGGTATGTGGACAGAAATTATGTCACATTAGGGCATTTTAGGTAGGTGAACATGCATTTATTCTCATTAATTATGCTTACTAGTTTATACCCACAGTGTAATCGTGCGCAGTCAGTAGAAGGGAGGATACTAGCTAAAACCAACAGCTAAATTCTTATTGTGGTAAACAAAGGAAAATTATACATTCAATAAAATAGCTGATCTATAATATCTTGTTAGAGAAATTTCTCAAGTGTTCAAAGAAATGGAATGTACAGGAGAAATTTGTTAGTTAGTTCCACCAAATCTGAAAACTTACCATTTTATCTAGGTGCTCAATGGATCTATAAATTTCTCCTTGGGATTCATCATAGTAACTGTAACGGAACCTCTGACCTTGAAACAAAAATCATGTATAAAATAAAAAAGGGAAAAATTGTAGCTAAAACACTCCCTAATACTTACTAAATACTTGAAAGTATAATACTTGCAAAGTAGTAATCTTCATTTATTTTATACTTTTTAGCTCCATTGAGGAAATTCTAGGGCAATCATGAAGTAGCAGCCCAGAAGCAAAGTAAAAAAAATACACGAGGGGTGGCTATATTCCTAAAGAGAAATCTACTGTGTAGAACTGACACGGAAGTATCACTCACTAATTGCCTGTTATTGCCTTGGAATCCAATTCTATCAATTAAGAAGTAAAGCAACATTTCATTTCTCTATCCCTCTTGACAAAGTCAACCATGGAGTCAGGCTACTTCTGCTTGCACAACAATACCCACAGTAAATGAAGGTTAAAAGAAAAAATTCATGATAATTCAATGAGTTCTAGATGGATCATTAGCCACAACAGGACCAGGTCATTCTCATATATACTTCCACCTATACCACAATTCAAAGACAAGTAAAACATGTACTTAATTACGTTGGCCAAAGATGACAATGGAAAAAAAGGAAGAAAGTCTGTTGTGTAACATATCTTTCTGAAGCAGTCCCTTTTCCAGCTCCTATCACACTTAAAAGAAAAATAAAATTATAAAGCAGGACAGAATTCAAGGCTTCTGGAGTCTTTATAGCTCTGCCACCAAGATGAACTGGGGTGAATTGGCATAAATAATCCATCTGCTATTTTACCCAGCAGTAAAACATACAAAACTTATTTCTGTCAGAGGAATGTGGCCATGCCCTGTGAATTTTTAGCTAATTCGTTTTGAAAGTTGTTTTGAGGTGCTTAAAAGAACAGTAAAAAGAGCAAGCAACTTCAGACAATTATTTCATTGCAACACTAGAGGTGTATATAAACCCACACACCTTCACCATTTATTTCCTCCACTATACTGAAAACACATTACCACATCAATATTTTTCACTTACTATTCCAGACTTCAAAATCTTTAACTTTACAAAGGCATTTAAGTTGCAAAAATACATTTACCAGAAGTTAAAATGTTCAATGTTTAATAAAATACATTCTTTTAAAATAGCTACAAAATATTCAATATATAATGAGATATGAAACTTACCCCAATGGCAAAAGTCAGAAGAAACCACAAAGAGGTTACTAGGATCAGCTAGGTATTTACTGAAGAGTTTTCCAAATTCCTGCTCTTTTGACTCACTCAGTGCTCCGACCAATACAGGAATAATAGTAAACTCATCCTTATGGCTTATAAGCAAAAGAAAAAAGGTTGTAATTCAAGTAACATGTGAAGATTTTTTAGGGCTTGCTAACTGAAACAGCAGAATGTTTAAAAGGCTGCTATTGATTTGAGGATAGTAATTTGGTATGGTCATACTAGGATGTTGTTTTAGAACCTCAAAGTACTTCAACTTCAGAAAACACACGCCCTCAAAAAACAATATTTCTCCCTGCTGCCAACTGAAAACACCAGGCAAACAAAAAGAAAAGACAGAGTGAAATCAGGAATGAAGTAAGAATTAAATTCTCCCTGTACAGATGCTTCATGTTGGGTAATTCTCCAAAGCATATAAAATGTATATAAAACTGCTCAACATAGTACTCAAGTACATACCAATACTCTAGGGAGAATTCAAAACACAATGGAAATAAGGAAAAAAAAGGGGGGGATGGGGCACATGTTAGGGAAGAAACCCCAACACAGACTGACATTTTTTCCTTCAAGATGATAATTTTTATTTAAAGTAAACATCTGAAACAGTAGCTATAAACACACTCCTAATTTCAAAATTAGTATTAAGGCTCCGAACAAACTTAAAATCCCACAGAAAACTATCTGAACTTCTTTCAGAGCTGTCTTACAAAAGTGGGGGAAAAAAATCAGCTATTGAGAAAAGTTAATGAAAACATGTCTAATATTAACTCTATTAAGGCAACCTGTTTATAAGAGGTGTTATAACTTCATCATTCAGGTGTTCGCTCTGCTCACAGTTTCAATTACAGTAGCTTATCCTAGCCTCTGACCCGCTCCTTACCAAAAATTTTATTGGGGGATGGGGAAGTATGAGCATTATATACACTATCAGGTCTTCTATGCCATAAAATGTATTATTATTTCCTACTGGACTTCACAGTAGCTCAAACATTTAATGCACATAATGTTCATTCTTGTAGAAGTAATTAGCCCTAGTACCTTTCCATGGCTTTAGCAGTATAAGGCAAATGCATTTCAATACTGTGTTCATCTTCGTCTGTTTGGAGGGACATACGCTCAAACATTCCAGTCTTCCACAATTCTCCATAAACTGAAACGAATGAAAGATCAGTTTTTATTACTTTTTTTTTTGCTTATTTTTGAAAACCACTACAAGTGCAAAAAGCAAGCAACAGTGTACCTTTATCAGAACATAACCACTATAAAAAATTACTTTCCTCCAAGGGCTATCGTCATAAACCACTTGTTTCTAAATAAATTCAGGATTAAAATTATGTTCAAGTCATTAAAATATAAACGTAATTGATTCAGTTTATAAAACAAGTGTGTTAAATCAGTGACCTTATTAGTATATTGAAAAACATTTTCAGTTATGATACAAAATTTAATTACACAAATAAAACAAATTTGAAAATATACACGCATTTGCCCAGTCAATGAATTTTTATCTTCGTAAACTGTCCTTTTTTTTTTAATAAAAATTCATCAGCTGAGCCATTGCTGGATGTGTTACTATTTAACAGAATTTATTATTGACTGAATCATGAAATCTAGAGACAGCCACAACTGATTAAGTAATCAACATTTATAAGTTATCTTTTCTACTCTCAAGTGTACTTGAGAGCATGCAGAGTCATCTCTACATTTTGAAAATTCTCCACTGGATGAAGAATTTGATGTAGGGCTGTGCCCCCTTCTCAACTCCATAAAGGAGTTCTACAGAACACAAAACATTTCTTACCCATGGAAATTTCTGCAGACACTACATAGAAAGCCTGAATTAGCTTGCTTAATCACAGTTACAACGAAACACAACACATCTGTGCTAATTAGTGCTTCTGAAAAAGATGCTGTATCACTTAGGTATACGTCAAAATACATAAAAGTCAAAATATCAAATTTATCTTCACTGCACTTAGTTCAAAAGACTGGTATTTCATGGACTAACAGTTTTTAAGTCTGCAAGTTAAAAAGTCACATGCAATAATACATCCAAATAAAAGCAATATTTTATTTCTCTGTTATTCCTCTATCAGAAATTAAATTCAAACCAACTAGAGAACCTTTCTTTCCAGCAAGAATACTTCACAGGAAAATGGAGAAGGTGTTTAGTGAGATATTATTTGATGTAACACTTTTTTAGTTTTAAAACCCTGAGGCACACACTCAAAATGGAAAAGATAAGCAAAAATTTAGAATTCTTTACTTGCCAGAAGGAAGAGAGACATTATGGCTATAATGTGACCACGTCTGAAACAACCAGGATCTTTCAGAAGTTAGTTTTTGCTGCACTAATACCAGATTTGCACTTGTATGCCACTTACAGCAAGGAAGTGCCCAACAAGAAGAAAATCCTCAGCACTGTAATACCACAGTCAATACTCAAGCCTCAGTTCAGTCCAGGCTTTATCACACACTTACTCTTTTGGTCAATTCGAAGATCATACAGAGGTGTTCTGTAAATGTCCACACTGGAAAGTGCACATCGGGAGAGGGGCACGTGATGGGAAGGCCCAAGAATGAAAATTTTTCGGCTACAACAATTAACACAGAAGGCCACAATTTAGACAACTGCAATTGTACAGCAACTTGGCTTAGAGCAACAAGTTTCATAAAAATGTACAAAGTGATACTTTCTCATGGCTACAATAGTTTTACTCTGCTGTCAATAAGATCACAGATCAATCCATGGCCCAACCTTGCTCCGTATCCCAGAAATTATCATGAGCTCAGTTCAATAATGCTTTCTCTAGCCTTAAATCTCTTAAGCAGGTTATTTATCAGAGGGCACTCATCAGCTAGAAATTTCTCTGACTGCACTCATTTGGAGGTTGAATGATGTGTTAGAGTTGCTTAGAACAGATTTTTGAATTCTCTCCTTGAATCAACACAACCTTTGGCTATACACCACCTTCAATAAATACATGATCAAATAATGATTATGGGTTTATCATCTATTCAGAGTTTTTCACTTATTTACTTGATTAGCCTTACTTAGGTTTCACTAAATTAAAATTTAAGTCCTTCTCAAATGCTGGGTTTATGTTGTTATATGTTATAGTTTTTTTGTTGTTGCATCAACAACAGGGACTTGGACCTGCACATTCATAGCTTTAGCTGATACTGCAACCTTTTACACGTCATCATGATGTTATTTCATCAAGTCCTCAGTTCCTGGCTCTTGATTAGATGTTAAGGTCTCCTGCCACAGAACTTACAAGAAAAAAGAAAAAAAATATAGGCAATTCAGCTTTTCAGATTCAGGATCATATAGTCTTGTTTCTGGCACTGAATTAAAGGGGTGGGAGAGACATGTCAAGTTTTGAGGGTTTTTTTTAATCCCTTACACAGGGAGTGCTACAACAAGGTATACTAAAACACAAACTTTCTGCAAAGTTAATAAAAACAAATATTCAAACATGCAACAGTTTAGCTCAAAGCTGAATTCTAAACATCCCATGCAGTAAAACAGCAAATGATTCAGCAAGTTCAACCAACTCCATATCAGTGAACCTAGGGAACGCAGCTTGTTCAGGAAATTTTAGAGAAACTAGGTGTCTGTCATACCACAAGCTATTTCCACATCATTTGCAATAGTTTAGAAAGAACTAAAACCATTGTCTTTGAAGAGTATTACAGCATGTTATCTTATGAACAACTGATAAGCCTAGCCAGTTTTTATTTAGCATTGCAAAATACATACTTTGAGTAAATACTGGAGATGTTCTGAATTTTTGTCATTTAAAAAAAAAAAGTTGCAGTCAGCAGAATTATATTCCTTTACCCAAAAATAACTAGATTCATATTTTTAGAGGTAGGTAGACTACAACAGCATGTCAGGGTTTCTTTTAATTTTTCTTTTTTTAAACTTGTTAGAAACAAAAGTCCATTAAAAATTATTGGAATGATTAACTTTCACTGGCTTCACATATTACATAAACACACTGGTCACTTTCTCCACAGCAGAAGAGAATCCTGGCAGTATTCAGCCCATAATCCCGCACTGAAAAACCAATGCAGAATCATGGTGAAGTATTTTAATAGACTTACAAAAAAACCAAACAAAACCTCACAACAATTAAAAAAAAAAAAACTCAAACAAAATCCAAAAAACCCCCAACAAAAACAGCTTGGGCTTTTACAAAAGCCATGGAACATCAGTAATAAACTGCAAAAAGAACATCTTTGATCCCTCCCTTGTAAAAAATTAGTTACCAATAATTTTAACAATATTACTTTTTCCCCCCTTTTGTAACATCCAGTTTGAACATTCATGATGTTCAAACAGAAGCAATGCATAGAAGGCCAAAAAGAATACAAAATTAAAATTTGAGTACTTCAAGCGGTAAGAATGTAACAAGAACATTCCACTATCAGCTACTTGCAAGGATCATAGGCTTTGTAAAGAAAGCTGTAATACTCACGTGATATTGGGATCCACTTGTTTGTAAGCATGGGCTGCACAAGATCCACAGTAGGTATATCCTGCATGGCTGCAAATCAAAGCGTACAAAACGTTAAGATGTTAAATACTATTTAACATCTTAAATATGTTGATATTAAATGTTAATCTCTTAAATTTATTATTTGTCCCCACTGAGCTAGAAATTGTAAGAGTGATCCAAAAATCAACTCCTGAAAGAGCAGGAAAGCACTGCTGCAGTATTGATCACACAAGATATGTATTTGTTGAAAAACTGGCAGTAACCATTTACTGACCAATTCAAAAACTATCAATGACCACTAAAGAGTCAGGAAAGCTCCAGGTCAAAGGACCTTCCCTTATTTGTAAAGGATGCATGCAGACTGTACAACCACCTGTTGTGAGAAGCTCATGATAATGCTAACAGAGCAGCCAGGGAACAAGGGAGTGGCAAACTACTGGGGAAAGCTCTTCTAACCACACTCCAGTAACTGAATATAATGACAGTAGAGGGATCTTGGCAAAGAGAGAACTACATGTCACAACAGATAAAGAGAGAATAAAAATGCTCTGTCATTTAAGAATATCTCAGTGACAGAATGAATGTGCACATGGAAAGGAAAAGGCATCATGCTAGCTTTTACTGCAGAGAATGAGCTACATGCTTCATCTTCCTTTCCTATTGCTCTGGCCTCGTCCTTTCTCGATCTCTGTTCCTGTGTGTGCTCCAACACAATTTATAATCATTTTGACTAGTTGCTTCAAATACTGCCTTCAAATCTGAAGAACCATTCTCTTCTAGACCATTAAAACAGGTGAAAATTCACTTTACACCACTAAAAGCATTAATTTCCATTTGTTCCCAGAGTCCCAGGTCAAGAGGTAGAAAATAGCTCCTGGTCACTTAGCAGTATGCCCATGACACAGCTTTACACAGTGACACTGAGAATGATGCATGCTGCAAGCCTTGAAATATACAGGATGTTTGAAGATTCAAGTTCCCACTGACAGCACTGAAGGATTTTATATGTACTTATATTTATGTACGCTCACATACATTCGTATTCATCCACAGACTGATACCTGGAGCAAGTTACCTTCAAAATGACCATGGGATTTTACTTCAACATCACTTACCCCCTCATTCTGAAGAGCCCAGAAAGGCACTAACATACATGCTAAGGGGAGAAACAGGAGATCAAGACCTCATGAATGGGCAAGGCATGTTATTGGACAATGTCAAAAGAGCCTGCTGAAATGTTCCCACTGCTACAGGCTTCTTCCATCTTCCACAAAAATATTAGACATATCCCACTTCACAGGTGGCAAAAAAAAGGGGCACAGTTAACAAAAAAATGTGGTGAGATCACAGGAAGACCTCCAGCAATCCTGGAAAAAGAACCAGACTACATCATCTGCAGCTGAAAGGTCTCTTTCCCGGCATTCCTGCAAGAAAGACTAAGGCAGGGACAATTTCTTCTGCACACTCAATACTATTATGCAATATTTCAAACATTAAGACAACGCTATGTTAGCACAGGAAAAACAATACATTTAAGGTGGTTTTTCTAGTGTTTCCCTCCAAATGATAATTACTTGGAATGACAAACATACTTTTGTCATTACATGTCTCAGCTATCTTCAGGAAATTGAATTCTCCCTAAATAGTTCAGATGAACCCTATTTCAGCTGTGGACAAATAGCTCAAATAGAACCAAACTAAATTAACAAAAGTAAACCATTTTGGATAGTTGAATAGTGTTTAACTACTTTTTGTTTTTAGCCTTTGCTAAAGTTTATTTAGGGGGTGGGAGAAATGCAGGACTCTTGCTTATTTTGTTTTGCGGTTAGCTTTTTTTCTGTTATTGGAGAGGTTTTGTTGCTTTCTTCATCAATATAACTCTTACCCATCTTCCTGGACCACAAACAAGTATTACGTGTGCAGTCTATCAGTAAAAGGAAGCTAATAGTACATTCAAATGTGCACAGATTTCTGCCATTCTATGCTATATCCAAAATACTTATTCAGAAACCACACAACACTTCTTTCAGCTAAATACTAGCTTTTACCAGTTATCAAAATCACTCCAAAAAAAAAAAAAAAGAGCATTTAACCAATCAAACATTAGATATACTGAACTTCTATTTCAGACTTACGGTGCAATAATGGCTCTTGCAGGTCTTTTCGTGGACTGTACTTGAGAAAGCCAACCTTCTAGCTGTGCATTCAGCTGGGGTCCTGTGAAGAGACACGGAAATACTGAAGCCATAAAAGAACCTAATACATCTCAAGAACTTACAAATAAAGTTCAAAAGTCCAGCGGACTTAAAAGTCATCTTAAACATTAAAGGCTGGGTTTAAATCTGAAAACAAACAAGCAGAAAAAACCACACCCCGCAAAAAACCCAATGCAACAACAAAAAGAAACCCCAACCGTTTAACGTTGAAGAGCACAGTAGGAAAGTTTCAGCCTGGTCCAGGAAGCTCATTTACTGCACATCCAAACAAGCACTTATTGTTTCTTTCTCTGTGGGGGCTAATGAACACACCGCTTCACCATTCGAAAGGATGGCTGCTGATTTCAAAGGAATCATTAACAGATGATTGTTTCCTCTAGTAACCATATTTGCAGAATTCAAAAGTAAAAAGTTATGATCTTTATCAAGAGAGCCCAAAATGAGAAGATGACATAATACAAAGGCCTGACATTTGCATGATAGCCAATGGCTATGGTAATAAATCCTTTATTAAGCAAGTACAAGAGCATAATGCAAAACACACTAACCTGGAAAATCTGTAAATGCACAGGAAAAAGCCAAAAATGAGAAGACATTATGCTTATCCTAACACCTTAACAACTTCTGATCAGTCAACACATACTATAAGTACATGAACACTTGGTCAACATTGATAACTGGCCAATCCAGAATTTAATTTTCTTTAAACTAAGGTCTGTACCTCAACAAATAGCAAATATTCTTAATTCAATCACCTGACAGATGATAAAAAAGCCTTCTAAAAATACAACACTAAAAAAACCAAAACCAAACAAACCATACTTAGATTATTTCCCATCACAATAAAACTTTCTGATGTTGCAAGTCTGGCAAATACAGCACAACATTCTTTCATATTAAAGAACACTAAACAAGCTTTCAAGTAAAATTCATTTGGCTGCTATTGTTACAAGTAACATACCAATAACAAAGAAAATAGATGTACTTTTTTCAGCTGATACTACGTTTTTGGCAGAACTCTATGGCAGCAGAGTTTATCTGTAAAGTATGGTGCAGCAAGCTGCTTTTCTTCTTCCATGCGCATTGTAGATTTTTGTATCTTCCCCCGGCAGGTGCTGAACTACCAACTGCCAGTGTAAGTCAGAACCAAATTGAGTATCTGAAGCCATTTCACAGACACATTCCAAACAGCCCTGACAAGGGCTGACAGCTCTCCAAAAGGCTGACAGGAACCACAGAGAACAAGAGAAAAGATGTCAACTTTTGCAGAATCCAATCAGTCCCTGACCAGGGATAGTCAAAAAGCTTTCCCTAGAAAACCCAGGGGTGAAGGGCAGAGGTGTTGAAGCCACTGGTTTTTATACAAAATTAAATCCATGTGTTTCTTGAAAAAGGACAACTTCTGTAGTTGTGAAGAACCCTACCTTCTTACACGAAGAAACTGAACAAGTGCAGCACCATTTTCCTAACCCTTCAATTACACCTTGAAAGCCTTAGTTACAGTCTACAACTCTAACAAGGTGAAAGAGTGACACAGATTAGCTGCTGTCACTCATGTAATACAGTGACTTCGTGAAATGATGAAATTGTTATAAAAATACCACCACATACCAATTTTGTTCTGCTGCTTCTGTTGCTTGGGGAAATTACAAGAGGCCAACATAGCAGCAGTAGAGATAAGGATAATGACATCTTAGAAAAATGGAGGCTGTTGGGGAAGCTAAGTAAAAATAAATGGGTCTCTATTTCCATCCTCCCTCTAACCTTCTAGGAGACTAACAAAACAGTACTCTTTCACAGTATTACCACTTTTATTTGTTGTATACTTGAGTGAAGAAACAAATCACCTAAAAAAAATTTCTACTTCCTAATTCTCCCAAAATATGTAGAAAGATAAAATACTTTCTGAATGAAGCTCTTTAGGAGGACACTTTCTTTCCCCCAACACTGACTAACCAGATTCAAACATTACTTTGCCCCACCTGACCCCTTCTCCTCAAAGAAGAGGATCCATGAACAGCGCAACTGCAAAAGGGCCAAAATTTGTCAAGCAAAGGGAAACTCTTCCCTGGCAAGGCACTGTGCTTAGCCTTCCTCCATCCCTTCTTTAGCAAGGATTTTTCACTAAGGAGGTGGTTAAGGCGATTTGTCTTTGGTTGAGATAAATCAGGTAACCTGCTGAACAGTTTAAAAAAGGTCAGAACATCTGGTAATATCCTAAAATTTCATGATTGGTCAAATCTGACCAGAACTTCCTGATCTTACAGTGTAGTAGCAGGGTAAGATGCCCAGGTTTGCTTAGTCTGCTATTACAGACACACACTCTAACAAAGTAACATTTTCTTCCTAGAGGCAGTAAAACAACAGATCTGTATGACCCAAGGGATGAAACTTCTGTCAGTGTTTACTTAAGAACCAAGTAACACATCTGCTTTCAGATTTTTTCCCTTTAATGCCAAGTACGAGGTGCCCATTCAAATCATTAATTTTGACCTAATGTAAACTTTCATTTCAACTTATACTTAACTGCACTATTTTAATAAAACATGCAATCAAATTTCTCTCTCCAGAGGACTAACAGAGTGAGAGAATGGAGAGTACAACATATCCATGACCTTTTAGCCAAAGGAAAAAAAAAATAAATGAAACAGTACCCACATGAATTGAGAGAAGTACAGCCTACCTGCAGCTTCCTATGCTTACAAATACTTTAAGGGGGATACTCTAGGACTGTAATTTTCTTGTTACCAAATTAGCACTAACTTTTTCTTGAACTGTTCAGAGAAGTTTTTCTCCCAATTTCTCAAACACAAGGATGCTTAAGGCTAAAGTCAAAATATTTGAATTGGTTATACAAAACATAAATAAACCCACACTATCACAGTAGCTATGCTCTGCCATATGGAATTGTATTATAGTAGATGAGTAACTTCATAAAGTGTTCTATAAGTACGTTTTGTTCATATTTAAATGAAGCTTAACTGGAAAAACAGTCATCAAGACAGCTGCAGTAAATACACATCTCCTTAGCTAATCAGCATGGACAGGGAACAGCACTGCCACCCATGTATCCTCTTGCTGTTGTGGTGGGAAGTACAACAGGCCACAGCTCCTTGAGCCTCAGGTGCAAAGCTCATCTTCAGAAAGTTGGCAGGATGAGAGTAACAGGGATTTTAAGGCTAACCCAGACAGAAGGGCAGAAAACCTTATGAATACAATTTCCGGATGCAACAATCAATATCAGTATACTTTAGCATTAATACTGTAAGAGCAGATCTTTTAGTGATCAAGAGAAGGTTAAGCAGCAAAATATGAGCTTCTCTGAAGTACATAACATTAAGATCTGCATTTCAATCCTATGAAGTCAGGTATAAATATTGGTGTGTAACTAAAGATTTCTGACATTATCTGTGGATATGTCACATCCTGTTTTGTTTTGAAATCCAGTAGAAGTTATGCCAAGACTTAAAATAATTGCAAGCACAGACCAAGTCTCCACTAGGCAAATTTATGGATACAAATACAGGCAGCATTTATTCAATTATCTTGCCTAAAAGGATAACTTATTTTAACATTAATCAACATTATCCCATCAGAAAGCTCTAGAGTAAGTAAGAAAGAATCCTTCCACGTTACTTGCATGTCATTGTTACCCAGGGAGTAATAACAGAATGACATCTGGTAGTGACTCAGCTAAGTTCATCATCCCAGTTTACAGCTGTCATGGTCCAGACTTTGCGGGTTAAGCCAAACCAGCACATTCTTTCCACGGCCAACCTCACCTTGTTGGTGAGGCTGAAGTGCTTATATGTCAAGTGTCAACACAATGTAATGGCATTTTGCTCCTTTTCCTGCAGCCACCGTTACACATACAAAACATACTTTTTCAGGTTGGTAGGGAAGGCTCGGTGTTTGCTGTGAATCCTCAGTCTCAGTGAATGCTTTTTTTACTGAAAGAGCATAAACCTCAACCAAAATTTAGAGCAGCATCAGGGAAAACTGCTCTGGTCTCCCTTGGCTGCTTGTGTATAGCACTTGCAGGAAGGTAAGCAATGCTGGAGCACGACAGCAACACTGCAGGCCCCAGCATTCACAGCTCTACTTGACAGCTTTTACTCGTCCAAGCATGTCTCCTGCCTCTAGGAGCCACCACCTTCCTTTGAGTTTTCCTCCTTTTAACTACCTTTTCCCATTGATGAAAAAAGTCTACACCTTAAAAATGCTTCTAAAATATTACAACATGTGTGGTAAGAAGTAAATAAGTCTTTACTCTTGTAGAGTGTTAGAAAAATCAAAGTAATAGTGAAACCCTCGGGGCTGGCATACAATTAGTTTAGTAACTGCAACTAAGAGAACTCCTTTCTCCACAATTTCGAAGGTGACTCTGAAACAAATTGTTAGGCAAACTCCAATTTGAAACATGACAGAGGACTAACTAACAGTTAAAATTGCAGAAAGTGTAAGGATTTTTCAAAAAACACGAACACCACTTAAAAAAAAATCTGTTTCTCAATGCAACAAAAGCCAAATCCTTGAATAAAGAACAAGTTCTAGCTATGCAAAGACTAGGATTTGTCAGGAATGGGAGGTGATTTCCAACAACTCGTTGATGGGCACATTCTCCACTGCTAACATATACTCTCCTCCAATACTGACAAAATGGTGAAATCAGACTATAAGTAATGCAGAAATTTACCTATGCAAACAAGAACCAGGGGAAAAATTAAGACACAAATAGAGATTACACCAATGCCACATAAATTCCTATTTATACACATTGTAAGACGGAAATAAAACTGCAAGTAATGCTTGAATGGGGGAAAATAAAACTGAAGCCACAACAGAAACATTAAAACAGATATCGAAATCTGCTTTGGTGGCAATTCTTAACTTGCATGCCCCAGTTCTCCAGTATTCCACTAGTTCTTGATTTTCCTTTACTGAAAGTTGGCAGGAATTTAAAAAAAAAAAAAAAATCAAACTATAACATTACTCATTAAGAATATCCACCAACATGTAGCTACCTAGCTTCATAAAAAAACACCTCAGTACTCAGGTCATTCAGAGATCCAAACAAATTACCTTCTGTTCCATAGCTCTCAGAATGATTTTGGCTCTAATACACACTAAATGTAAATTAAATTTGTGAAAGTATTCACTAAATGATACTTGCAGGCCTATTTTAATGATACCAGAACTGCAGCAAACATAAAGCTCTTTCAATTCCAATTGTACAGTGGAAGTTGAATCTACATTCTTTTCTTGAAGTATTTTGATTTTGACTGTATTTAAGTGATTCAGCTAGAAATAATAGCCTAGAAATTGTATTTCAAATTATTCCAGTACACTTTTTCAGTATACAATTCTAAATAATACAGTCCGCATATTAATGCTGTGTTCCATGTTTAATTCATAGAAGAGTCAGTAATGACACATCCAGTTTCTTCATAAAAAGCCTAAAAAAAGATAAACGACCAAAGGGAGAGAGATATTACATTTGGTATTTAACACTGCAAAGCAAATACTTGATGAATTTGTAAGACACTATGATTAGTTGTTCATAGATTGCAAGGTAAGAACTTAAGTTAACAGCTGTATTTGTAATGCTTCAGCTAATGTCACAACATTAAGATTTCATGATCAGTACATTAATTATCCTGCTACTGCAGAAAGCTTCGTTCACTACAAGAGATCATAAAATTATTCAAACGGGAAAAGACCTTTAAGATTATAGAGTCCAACCATAAGCCTAACACTGCCAAGTCTACCACTAAACCATATCTCATTTCAGTGACCCCCACAGGCTTTTTCCATGTTTTCCTGGATCTATTTGTCTATGATCATCTACAAACAACACGATGATTCATTTCTTTAATGTTACATTTATGAACGAGCTGTGACAAGTTATTCCAATTTTGGGGAGTATGCCAGGATTCTTGGCACACCACAGTAAACCACCTTCATAGACTCTTATGACACAGAGAACATCTTCCTCAACCCCTCATCTGCATTCCTAGTCTAAACCACACACAGAGTCACACATGTGATTCCCTTCTGACCACTTCAGCTGCTGCAGAAACCCATATCCAGCACACTACAGAGAAGAGTTTCTGCCCTAAGTGAAGGTGGGATACAGCCATGCAGGTCAGTGAACACAGCAGCAGCATCTGCCCTCAGAAACTGCGGGCAGCAGGCCTGGTGAATGGATTACACACATTCAGCAACATCACGGCAAAGCAGAAACAGCTGTAACTGATGTACAGTCTTTCTCTAATGCTGATGAGAATTTCCAGCTCATGCCAACAAGCACATAAATGCTGGGATTACAGCACTATTTGTTAAAACGAACAGTCATTCTCACATCACTCTTCAGGGCCCCCAAGCCCCAGAAGGCACAAACGGGAACAGTTTTACTATCTCAGAATCGCACTGCTATTGCACTTTGAAGCTGCCTACCTTGCAGAGCTACTAACAGAGTTAGTGGGTTTTGGCAACAGAAAAAACAGTACTTGGTACAAAGGCAGTAAAAAAATCTTAATGCCGATCTTACTGGAGATTACAAAGGAATAGAATAGGCTGCAAATGTGTGAAAATAGTGGCTAACTTTGAGCAAAATGCAACTTCTAAACTGATCGTTCATGGCACACAATTGCCTTTTCATTTATTTTCTGATCTGCTCAAGTTCTTCAAAGCATTATACTTTCCAGCTGATCTACACACCATCATGAAGACTTCCCCCCACAACATAAGGCTGAAACATCCCTGGCTGCATGACAGCCAGTTATTCGACAGCTCTGGCATTACTTGTCCAAACAAGTTAGAAGCGTAATCCTTACAAACGGTAGCAACAAGATGTCAGTGCCTACCTCGTTTTGCTGACAAGCTAGGGCAGCAGAAAACTCCAAACACAAGTGCACCATTAGGTTTAAAGTCTCTTCAGATATTTACTGGCCATTTACTTGGCTCATCATAAAAAAAACAGCTTTGAAGACAATAAGTGCAATGGTGTTTCAAGTCGACACAGCAATTACTCTGCCAACTCACATTTGCGTTAATAAGCTTATGGAAATTAAGGTTCTCCTAATTCAAACAAGTCAGCACAGGCTAATAGCACACCACTGGCCACCATGGTTTGGTCAGAGAAAGCAGAAAAATAAGCCCTAATTAATAGAACAAACTTGTTTTGCAGGGCAAGTTTCACATGTAATACTGTTATTCACACACATTCTCAATTTGATTTTACTCCTGTGACCTGGAGGAGCCTACTAAAAACCTTTGTTTTTTACCTGTATCACCATGCCACTGACTGGGGAAGAGCTGAAACAAGAACTCTTACCACACACTTTAATAAAGAGCAGTGCAGTATTCAGTTAGCACTTCCAGGGGCCAGATGAGGGAGGCCAGCTGCCACCCAATAAGCCATGTTCAGCACCCTAATGAGTGACATCCCACTTGTCATGGCATGCTACAGAGGGGAAAAAAGATGCACAAATCTAATGTTTATTTCCATTACAGGAGCATATGGATTGATTCCCCACAGCAGTAACTGCCCAGTTACTTACCGAATCTACTCACATCAAAGAATAAACACCCCATCCTGCATACAGTCCATGCTCAGGATAGCATGTAATTTCCGTTATATTTCATCTGCTCCTTTTGTATCTAGGAATGGTGTCTGCCTGCATTCAAAGACACTCAAAATTATGCCATTTTTGTTTCAAGTTGTCCTTAATCTTCCTCTTCCCCCTGCTGGTTAAAAATCAATTTCTCAAGAGGTCTGGATACTAGGTGGTTGAATTAACACAGCAGGACTGGGACTTTCTTCCAAAAATAAATGAGTGTACTATTTTCCACCACACAACAGTGGTATTTTCTTTTTTTTTTTAAACAATCTACATGACAGCAGTGCAACAGGGTGATATTTTTATTTACATTGTATGCTCTTATCTAAACGTTGCAAGTGTTTTCAGTGGCCAGCATGCACCAGGCTGCTAGTCCACAAAAGCAATGGCATGTCATATACCACTAACTTTTTTTAAAAGCAGACATGTAGATCAAGGTCTGCAAGTAAAGAATAAGGTTTTTTTAGACCAGTGGCCTACTATCAGCAACAGGCATAGCACTGTTTCAGTTTGGAAGCTCGGTTGTAAAGCTTCCCATACTCAGTGATGCTGCTAAGTAGGAGGAGGAACAACTGACCAGACTTCACTGTTCTGTTTGCTGCCAATCAAATGCTCCAGAGGTACACATCTGAAATTCATTAAGATGCTGCATTGAGTGATGTGGAATGAACATTAACTTCCCCACACCGAGAACTCTAGACAAAAAGAGATGACAACTGCTTTGGTTACAATTTTCATACTGAACTCACCTGCCAAAACTTCTTAAAGAAATTAATTTTTAGATTTTTTTTTTTGTTACAACAGCACACAATGAAGAACACATGGGAAGTTAAATGCTAACATCACGGTGAAGTCCGTCTTCCACTTCTTGCCCCCTTCTCAGCTCTACTGAGTAGGAGGCAGTGAGCTTTCTCCCTGGGACCTAAGTTACCCTCTAATAACAAGTTGTTTACATAGATGCAACATTCTAACATGTGAAGGTGCCAGGATGTGCATAATTGCACAGCCAGTCTCACCTGCTCTACGGCATTCATTAGCATCATGCAAGTAGGTGGCGTATTCATACTAGAATGTAGCACATGTTTATATTTTCCAGGGCAGAACCTAAGAAGTGCATATCCAATGGCTGGAGAAAATAATGGAGCAATGGTCTACTTTCAGCTGAAGCAATTGCTGTCCCATAGGAATGAGCAGCCTCTAAAGACAAGAAGTGGCACTTCTTCTAAACCCTCTTACATGCGTTGCATTGACCTTCCATGAAGAGTAGCACTTCCCTCTTGGTTGTGGCTTCACCTCTGATATTACTTCCACTCCTGGAGTGCAGAGGAGACTGCTAATCCAGTTTAAGAATATCCTCTGACCACAAAAGCTAGACTGCATTACGGATCCACCCTTTGTCTTCTTCTCCCTCAGCTGGCTTTGGCCCTTCTTTCCCAGAGCTGACTTCCACAGCCAGATTTTAGAGACTTTTTTAAAAAATAGCAACGGGTGCTTCACTTTTGCAGTAAACACCCTCCCAAGTCCAGGATGCCATGCATCATTCTGGATGGTGTGTTGATGTTTTAGCCCTAGATACCAGGAACCTCAGGAAAAACTGCCACTTAAAAATCTTATCCTTACTCAGCCCCTCTAAAAATGCTTTCAGATGTAATGATTTTGAACGTATCTGTCAAAAATCACATTTCTCTTTACCCTTTCAGATGGGTCATCTTAACTACAGAGCAGGATGAGGGTAGCCAGGGCATCCACTCACCCTGTGTAATCAAACTCAGCTCTGTAGAAAGCGAGCAGTTGGGAGGAAACGGGAAGCTGAAATGCTAACCAGTTTATATATAACACAGCAAATCGCTTCTGGGCCGAGACAGTAGTGCCAAGAAAGGAGGAGGTAGGAGGACTTGAAAAGACAATCCCCAGAGAACCATGGGAACACACCGAAGAACTATCACAATTCAAACTAATCCCTGCCTCAGCTCCAGCCTTGGAGATATGCAGGCTGAAAACACATGGTAAAATCCACTTTCTTCAAGCAGTACAATTGAGGAGCCTGTGTTACAAGTTTGACGTAGCAGCTGACATGTGAGTCTGGCCTGAAATACAGGAAGATTTTAAGTTAAGTCTACGACAAACACATAGCCTCTTGGTCCTTGTTTGTTTTCTCTCGAGTTTTGATGGACCTTCCTAAATGGCACACAAAAATTAGCTTTCAAGCAACAAATAATAGGTAGTCCTGGCTGAACAGGCACAATTCCTGCTCTCACATACCCAGTGTAAACAGCAGAGAGTTCTACAGCAAGACACAGAATACTCTTTGCTCATTTAAGGAAAGACATATTTCCAAAATCCCCATCTTATGCAACATCAACCACTTACCCCCACCATAACACTGCAACAATTTAACTTGTCACAAGTACAGCTGTCATAATTCATTATTACAACATGATTCAGTTTCGGGGGTTTTTTGCATGCAGTGTGTCTGGGCAACCATCCCACATCTCCTCAATAAGCAATTGCCAGACGGCTGCCCAAAAGCAACGGCAGTAACATGCTTTTGGATGTCCTACTACAAACAACTAGTACTGGCCAAACTAGTCACACACACTTACCAAGGTGTAGTCTAACTAAATTATGCACTGAATTTTTATAGAAAAGAAAACAGTCAAAGACAGTATCCATGCCTCTTGAATTATTTTTTAAAAATTAAAATTCCTATTTGCAAGTATCCAGTAATAATTTGATATGAAGTCCAATACCAAACAAACTACAAAATTTGTGTGTAAGATCATGTAGCCGTTCCATATCATAGATCAGTTTTCTGACTTACTCATAAATGAAAACACAAATAGCACAACCAAGGTGATTACCACAAAGCTTCGATGTTTTGATGTCTTTGCACATGCTCAAATCAATACCTTTGACATGATTTTGTATATTTTCTGTAAACAGAGAACTACCTACCTTTCTAGATCATTGGAAATAAATGTAATTGCAAGCTGCATGAAGATTTGAGGCCAGTTTTGTAATGGATACAAGAATTATGTTCAGAATATGAAGCTCAGAAGGAAAACAATCATCCTCTATTGTTGCCTCAAAACTGCCTACCCACCATTTGAAGCCCAGCTATTTATCACACAATCCACCTCTTCCTGTGTTACCCTCCTCCCTGTATTTCTTTTCTTCCCTTTCATTTTTTGCCTCATACCTCGTTCATCAATTTATACGGAGGAGAGAAGTGTATGACTTTTCACATCTAATTCTTCTTAGACGTTAATTTAGGATCCTGAATGCAACACTTTATTGTTTAGGTTTTTTTTCAACTGCATCCCTCTATTCCTCTGAACTGCTCATTACGACAGCCTCTTGTTCATCTAAGCTCGTTTACCTGCAGTTTTGTAATCATCTTTACTCCCGAGGCCAGTAAAAGCACATCCCTCACAAATCTTATTAACAGCTCTGAAAATACAAACGAGCATCCTTTTTGCAAAAGCGGTTCTGCCCCAAAACCGAACAAAACTTATTTCCAAGCATATGTGCAACCAAGCTATTATTACAGGTTTCTGCTTTTTTTTTTGGCGTGGGCAAGGGGAGCGGTAGGTTTCCCTTCAACGCATCACGTTTTTCTTCTATTCTTCTGCAAGCACCACATCTTTAAATGGACAGAACCACTCTACACTATTGCTTAGTAACTTTTCACTCCCACTAAAGAAAGCGCACAGGAAGGAAAAATACAAGGTCTTCTTAAGACTACAAAAAGAGAAATAAATCTCCCTGTTTTCACACCTCGACAAGAAGTAAAATAAACATCCCTATTTTCACACCTTTTCACCTGCCTTCTAACCCCAGACAGGCGGTATTTTCTCATAGAATTAACAAAACAAAAAACGCTCAGGAGCAGTAGAAAACACTGAAATCCGTTCGTGTGCTCTGACGGAGCGCAACACCCGGTACGAAGCCCAGCCACGGGCTGGCTCTAGCCCCATTGCCGTGACACACGGAGCGACGGCGAGGAGCGTCTGCCGGGCAGGGCAGGCACACGAGGCGCAGACGAGGGCCCGATCCATCGCTGGCCGCGATCGCACGCCGGTTTCCGCCGAGAGGCGCCGCTGCCCCGCTGCAGGTACTCGGGCCGGAGGGGAGGCACAGCGGCGGCCGGCGGCCGTGTTGGGGGGCTCCGCGGCATCCCCTCCCCGGCTCTGCCCGCTCCCCGCTGCCCCCAGACCCCNGACAGAGCCCGAAGCCGCCGCCGCCAACTCCGCGAAGCGGGTGGGGGGGCGCGGAGAGAAGGAGGCCGCGGCCGCAGCTGGGTTTGGCCCCGCTCGGCTCCCGTGGACGAAGGGCCGCGCGGGCGCCGCGCCCCCATTGGGCACCAAAGCAAAAGCCTCGCCGTGATTGGCCGCTCGCCCTCCGCCGGCCCCGCCCACCGCTTTGACAATTGCGGCACCGCCCCGCGGGGGAGGTGAGTAGGGGGCGGGGCCAGGCGGAGGAGCCCGCCGCGGATTGGGCAGCGCGTTGCCGTGGCGATGGGTGCCGTGCGCGCTGATTGGCCGGGCCGTGTCTCCGTGGTGGCGGGGCAGATTCCGGGCGCGGGTCAGCCGAGGGGAGCGGGGCGGGGGGGCCGGGCCGGGGAGACCCCCGGGGTGGCCCGCCCGGAGCGCCCCGTTATCCGCTGCCTCTTCCCCGCGCCCGGCACGGACAGTGCGAGCAGCTGGGATGCTGAGGACTCGAGGGACGGAGCACCGTTTCCCAGAGGCATCTCTGGGAACAGGGATTTTGCTGCGCTGGGCTTCGTGTTTCCCAACTAGGATCCTTCCCTACGCCTCCCTGCCCGTGCCGTGACGCCCATGGCACCGTGGCACGGAGCGAGGGCCGTGGGAGTACCGCTGCATGAAAGTCTCCGGTTCTTCTCAGCTTAATACTTCCCCACCCCTTTAATTTTTATTTAATTTTTTTTATCATCTGGGTGAATGGACTGCTGCCATGGAGACATCAAGCGTGGCTCGAAGTAGCTAACGAGGCAGAACTGGAAAGGGGAGTATGGCCGGTACAAAAGGGGGAAGGGAAAAAGCAATTCCAGCCGATGACGTGAGAGATGCAACCAGCCTAGAGGAAACCACAACAGGAGAGATGAGGGGCTGCAGCCATTAAGGTCTTAAAGGCAGGCTGGGGCTTTGTGAGGTGGAGCACGTGTGGCCAGGTCAGGAAACACACTCTCCTCCGCCTTTGTCATCTTATTCTTCGAAAAGTCCTCCAGGCCGTTATAAATGCGTGCCAAATACAGAGGTTGTGGGGGTTGTTTTGTTTTTGTTTGTTTGCTTTTGTTTTGGATTTGATGTTTTTTACAGTAAAACAAAGGAAGCAGGGGACAAAGGCATTATTTGCAGTATGTCTTGGAGATCAAAAAGGCTCATGCTGCGGACATGGCTGGTCTCCCTTCTTACCAGTGAGGATCCCCCTCTGCACCCATGACACTGGCCTACCAATGCAGCTGAGGGGAAGTATGGACTTCAATTAATATTTCCAATAGGTGGTCATGAGGAAACGGGGCCCGACTATCCCAGCAAACGTCTAATGTTTTATGAAGCCTTCACTGCTCTACGTATCCTTACAGTATTCTATTGTTATTTTACAGTGTCTTGAAAAAGGTTAATGCAGATTATAATTGCTGCCTAGACCTGGAAGAACTACCCTACCTGACTGCTTTAACATGAAACTATATTGGTAGGTGTGATACCTATTTATACCTCTCAAATCGTTTACATAAGCTTCAGTAGTAAGAGTAGCTCCTGAAGTGATCCTTCAATAAACTAATTCTTCAATAAAGTTAACTAAATGCAGCAGAGGGTAAATTTTACTGCATGGAGAAAAATAAATGTTGTGTTTATATACTTTAAAAATGGGTCACATCAGGGTATATTCAAGTTATTGATACACCATTGTCCCACAGTCCATCACCAACAGTTAGAGGAGGCTGCTAGGAGGAACATTTTAGAAGAAATGGAAAATAAAATAATTTTAAATTATCTGTTGTTATTTTCTATCATTTAGAAGAACAGCTTTCATTTTCTCTAAGCATTTCTCTTTCAATTAAATTAAATATAAGAACTTCTGAGTGGTAATCCAGATGGTTTAGTAAGTAAAAACATTTTATAAGTCTTTTCTTCTGGGCGTACTACCTTTCTTTAGTAGTGGTTTTTTCCTCTTCAGCTTGCATTTTAAAATTTCTTATATATATTTCTTCTTTTTGTTGCTATATAACAGGCTGGATTCCTTTTCTCCTTGTGCTTCTTTTTTTGAAGCTTCCTTCTCCCTTGCTTTCCTCATTAACCTTTCTTTCTGTCTGTGTAGTTTTATCTCTCCTACACTAGGTGCAGATTAGGATGAAGTTTTTACTGGGTGTAACATGAACACAGCATCCATCTAGATGCAGAGGAACACTACAGCTCAGTGTTAGCAGGTCACAGAAAGCATAGGCTTTCTTTTTGCTAATCCTTAAATTGTGGTATATGCCACAAACACTATGACAGCCAGGTGAATCTCTGCCCTTCTCTGTTATCAATTAGCACTGTCAATCCAGAGCCCATGGAAGCTGGAGAATGTCCTCCTCAGTTTTTGCTTGCTCCTGACAAAGCTTGTCAGCCACAACACTACAAAAGGAATTTCTGCCATTTTCACTGGTAATGGTGACAGTATGATTTTAATTTGTAATCTATCACAGGTGGACATAATACCATTGAGCAGTGTTAATGATTTGTGGGTTCCTGTTGTTGAACTTTTGACTATCCTCTCCTGATCATGAGCTGTTTGTGTAAGGGCTGCTGATGTGCTCCCTCAGTACCACATGTAAATGGAAGAGGCAGAAACAAAAAAGCAGCCAGCTCTTCAAGAAGTGTTTGGAAAATGCTCTCAGGCACACGGTGTGAGTCTTGGGGTGTCCTGTGCAGGGCCGGGAGCTGGACTTGATGGTCCTTGTGGGTCTCTTTCCACAGGGCAGGATCCCACCGATGGCAGTGCTGGGCTTCCTGGCGCTCAGGACACAGAGTATGGAAATGTTCTAGCCACAGAGTGAGAAACTAGGCTGATCTTTCAGTGGAATGCTGTGAAAATTGGGTTAGGTTGGGAGATGCTCCTGCTTTGTCTACAGTTCTTCCAAGCACTGTTTGTATGGGGAGCAGTAACAGGAGCACTTAACAGTTCAGAGCTGTTATTCCAGTCATTTTTCTCTGATATGCAGGAGAGAGCTGACACAATACCTGGACAATCCCCAAGTCTGCATACCCCTAAAGCACAGACTTCTGCTGCACGTGTGTCTGTTGACAGTTTGTCCCTTACCTGGAAGAAAAGTGGCACTGGCAAAAGTGTCCTTAGCATGCAGGGTTTTCCTTGAGTAACACCCTGTGACCCGCTGGGATGGGACACTTTCAGCTGGCCCAGCTTTCAAGGTCTGTTGCTTTCTTGGTTTTTGCTCTCATTGTCCTCTGGCACGTGGTTCTTTCCTATGGTGTTTTTCACAATGCCAGCTTCCTGTCCCCTCCCTTCTCAGGAAGCGGTTCACTGTTACTTTAGGTGTTTCTATTTACAGACCGTTGTTCTGCATCTGAGGAACCTGCTGTTCCCACCAGTCCTTCCTTCTACTGTCAAAAGCAGACACCCCCGCCTCACCCCCAGCTTCACAGTCCTTACAAGGGAAATATCTCCACTTCCTGTGTAACATAAGAGCATCTAAGATAGTATCAGTGGATAATTATCCATCTTGTAAATACTTCTCAACCACCCAGCAGTCTTTTATCAATTTAGGCTCCTCTTGGAAAATGGATCTGTTACACACAACTGCAAAGCAAACTTCAAGAAGAGAGCTAAAAGCACATTTGGAATAGGAATATGACACATTCCTAGCCAGTGTTGCACTAGCACTGATGTAAACTGCCCCATAATTACTCATGGCACATTTACATTTGAAGTCCATGCTTAAAACGATGTTTGAATGGGAACATTGGCAGAAACGGTGCTGATAGACTTTTCATCATGGTAAAAAGCCTCTTTCTGTAACAGCTGGCATTCTGTACTTCTGTGATCTAGGCTATGTAGTCACTCTTAAAATGAATCCTGACTATGAAATGGAATAGGGAACACAAGCTAAGGCTTGGCTAAGAATAATTTGTTATGTAATTAGTACAATGATAAGAATGTATCAAAACCTCCACTCCATGAAGCGTGGTAGGCACAGGAATTCTTCTCATGTTTCCTTTCCAACCTACGGGTTTCAACTGCTTGTATCTTTTAGAATTTTTCAGATTTTTCATGTGTTTGAACGCAGCTGTTTTATTTCTAGAAAGTCTGATGGCAAGAGACAAGTTCTTTTGATCAGACTGCATTTACAATGGTGACAGCGCTTCAAAAAATAAAATGGATTGCTCAAAGACATGTACTGATTTTGGAAAAAGTCCTTGATAAATCAGAGGAGAAAAAAAAAAAGATTTGGCAAGTCAAACTGTAATTTTATCTGGTAACAGGCCTCAGAATACAAGGATGCTAGGATGTAGAATCCTTTGATCAGAACTGCTTTTAGTGGGAAATCCGTTCTTCTGTCATTGTTCCCTTCCAGGTAAAAGATAATGTTCTCGGTGGAAGCAATGAAAAAGGCACACTTCAAAATACTGCATATGACTCATATATAATTCTTTCACAGTTACTGAATAGTAACTTCTGGATATTGGAGATCTAAAATAGTCATCTTGAAAGGCACGTTGTCAACTAAACCAGGTATTCCATTTTATTTTCTACGCAATTTTACTGCCATTTGGAGCATATACTGACTCAGTTACCTGGGGTAGTGAACACTAAAAAAATAATTTTTAAAAACCCAAGAGATAATGGCTTTCAGCTACTTAGCAGTGGCCTGCCATTCATCTAAAGTTGCCATTTTCAAGTATTTCTTCAAGCTTTTACTCTAAATGTATTTGTACTTCAAAATTAAATACGATTTATCTTGAAGCTTTCAGAACTGTTATTTCCTATGGAAAAACAGTACCACTTTCTAGATTAAATTGGGATAGCAAGCATCTGTCAAGTCTCTTCACAGAATTTTCATTGTTGCGTAGTAGAGAGAGTTTAAAACAAGTAAATGCTTCGAAAATTTGGACTTAATCATTACTTTTGTAACTGAGAACTAGATAATTCAGGGAGTAACTTGCTCCTTTTTCCTGTTACAGAGTATCTTCTATGCAGAAGATCTCAACTGCTGAAGCCAATTTAGCAAGTAAAGGAAAATGGTTGTGCTTGTCCTGTTGACTTGTCATACCTTTGCAGGAATCACTAAGATTTAATTCTTAGAGCTGGTGAGTTCACTGCTGCTAGTCACATTTCAATTTATTTCTCAAAAGAGACTGCACAGAAAAGCTGGTGTAGTAAATCTTCTAACATCAGCACTGTGTGAACATGGCTTCTTCATTCTCTTGAATTAAATCTCTAGACTAGATGGGAAAACAACAGCAGATGACACCACATACCAGTGACACCAGCAGCTGAGTAGACGGCACGCTGCTGGCAGGGACAGCTTTCATTAGGACTGAGACTGATGCTTTGAGATTCCAGGTTGATGCAAGAGCTGTGCAGAAAGCCAGAGTGTTTCGAGTTTTGTGCAGCTGCTTGACAGGTGTTACTGTGTGAGAAATCTGATTGTATTCTGGATTCAGGTACCACAATCTAAGAAAATTGCTCTGTCTGGGGAAGATTAATAGTGTTTATTTTTAGCTTATTTTATGTATTTTTATATATATTTATATATATATATATATTTATATAGATATATTTACTTACTATATATTTATTTATAATAGTTTATTTTTGTATGGTCTTGCACAAATCCTCAACATAGAAGCTTGGGAGCAGCATAGATTCCCCTTGCATTTAGCAGTTCTTAGAGTCTTGCAAAGTCGTTACTTACGAAAAGTTGGAACGCCATTTTAGCAATAAAAATAGCAGTACTAAGATTTATGGTGTCTCCTTGTCTTCACTTAAATGTTATTACTCATTCCAGAAAGTCAAAACACTGTTGCTAAAATCCTTTCAGAATCTTTTTAGTGTCAGTGTTTGATGGAGACTGTGTTCACCACAATGCAATAGAATCAGTAATCCCCTTCCAAATTTTGGTACATTTTCCAAAATACCGCTTTTAGGCTTTGTTTTGGGTTTGCAAGCTTCTTTCAATTTTTGTTCCCCACTCTTACTGCTCTTAGACTGTATTAATTCAATGTTTCTGTTTTAAGATACTGAGATATATGTAAAATAGTGAGAACCTTCCTACTAAGAGTAACAGCAAGACCTCAGTCCCTGCAAGTTTGTAGAAAATTGGGAAGTTAATTTTTTTTCCTCTGAAGGATCTGTCTTCTGACTACTCTTACAGCCATGTATCTAAGCTATTAATGTAAAAAAAAAACCCTCCATATTACCACAGAAAAGTAAACTAAATGTCAGCAAACTAAGGGAAAATACTATTTGCGCAGTGGGACACTTAATACACAGCAAATACAGTAGGTGTCTTTACGTTATTAAAGAACAAGTCAAATGAGAGATCCAAGTCTCTTTGTGAATTTATGCATAATTACCAAAAAATATGCAGTCTTTTCATATCACACGGAAAAGACCTTTCAGCAATCCTTTCAGCAGGGAATTTAATCTAAAGGTTTTAACTGCTTGCTATGTTAAAGCAATTAGCTACGAAACACAGAATGGAGATGGGAATGGTAAAATGGCAGTATTAAAGTGGGGTTTTTAAATAAGAATGTAGGATTTTGATTAATTTAGCAACTCTTGGAGGCCGAGTTTACCATTTCTGTGACTGTCACACAAATTCAGGTTATTCTCCCAGTCTGTGAGAAATGGGGCCATGCATAATCTGGATTCAAGTATCAAGTGAATATTGATTATGATCCTTGTTAAAAGTATCAGAAAACTAAAATGGGAATTCTGAGGGCTGTGTCTAGTCCCTGCACCCATTGCCAATGTGTAGTGAGTCCCTAATATTCATAGTTTCAGAGCTTTTGTACTATCATTTCACAATATATTGTTTTCTATTTTAATTATTTTTCTTCTGATCTGGTCTTGTGTTGCAACTTCTTATATTGCACCCGGAGGTTTGTGGCCTTTGCCTCTACTGAGATTACAGGAGAAAGAAACAAGGGGTCAAAAAAAGATGTTAAGCATGGGAAAAACAAAACAAAAGACATGCTAGTAAACCCTATGGGGGAAAAGAAATCTGAGTTCTTGGTATTTTACTGTGGAGATTAGGATTATCTTGGACATCAGAAAAAACTTTTCACCAAAAGGGTGGTTGGTCACTGAACAAGCTTCCCAGGGAAGTGCTCATGGTACCAAGCCTGTGAGAATTCCAGGAAGGAGCATATGGATGCTGCTCTTGATCATATGGCTTAGATTCAGGTAGTCCTGTGGGGAACAGGGAGTTGGACTTGATAATCCTTATAGATCCTCTCCAACCTGATGATTCTATCTCTGATAGAGAAGAACATTCCAACTAAGGGTAGCAGTACAGAGAACTGAATTACAGAACCCTTATACATCACTTCTGAATTTATTCTGTGTTTCAGCTGAATCCAGTACACCAGTCATAGGAGATCAATGACAAATGCTGAACAGCACACCTCATTAATGTACCTATGTGAAACACTGGACACTGTCTGTAGGTGATCTGTTTGGCTGCTGAATCTAATTGTTTGTTTTAAATAAACCCATTTTCTGGTGTTCTGAAGCAAATTCTCTCCTCTCTACTTAATAAATAAACTCTAATTGTTCTGCATTTGTTTGCTTTCTGCTTAGGCATGTTGCACTGGAGGGTGCTATACAAAACTGAATTAAGTTATATAAATTATCAGCATGTGATTCCCGTAATAATTTGTTCCCTTTTATTTCATGCATTCAGAGGATGTAGCCCCATAGAATTATTCAGCCTTTCATCCAGTAGTGCCATTTCAGTACTTTATTTTGAAAGTCTCTTAATACCTAGTTTAAAACAAGAGAACAATTAAATGTAAAGTGTTCTTTATTAAATAAACTCAGAAGATAAAGCAAATTGTGCAGTTAAGAAAAACAACAACGTGGCCAAAGGATTTTTACAGCAGAAAACAAGTTGCGGCAAATGAGCATTTCAGTCTAGCAGCCAAACTGTCCTCATTTTTATGGAGTTAATTTCGGTCCTCAAATTGTGACTTGTTTTTTAAAAGATATGCTGCTAGAAATTCAATGGGATTTGGTGGTCTGCAAAGAAAAAAAGTAAATCGAAAACAATTATTTTTTGTCCTTTGAAATTAAGTAGCTGAAGAGCCAATCATCTTCCCTTAAAAGCAACATAAGCATTGATTCAGAGATGACCAGCTACCTAGAGTGACTCTGTAAACTTCCAGTTTATGTCTGATGAGAAAGTTTTTAAAAGGGTCTTAGTCACTGTTGGTTCAATGTTACTAATTTGCTAGAACAGTTACATACCTAAAACCAGGGCACAGTCTGTAAGCATAAATACTGTACGTATATCATTGGCTATGACATGCATTTGCCTATTTCTTTAACTCATGCTATATAAAGTAGAAGTGAATCTCTGCTTTTTTGCTTCATTTTTTTCAAGCGGTTATGGTGTAGCTTTGTGTATTTAGAGTTGTTTTCATGGTTTCTGGCAACTGAAAAGAACTCAACACAAGTCTGAGAAGTGCTGTAACTTGCAAGTAGTCAATAATAAATGCTTTTGATCACTGACCATAGTCTGTAGGTTATTTTAAAAAAACTCCTCCAGCTACACCACATGAATCTTGCTAATCTGGATTCTGTCCGCAGAATAAATGACAAACTTACTTATTCCACACTAGGTCAAACCAAAGGTCTGGCAGTGAGTAAATATGCCTAAAAAGAGCATAAAACCCGGAAAAAATACACAGAGATACTTCTCTGGACCGTCCTTTTAGCTTCCAAGCATGTACCAGTTTCTGAGCTAGCACCCTTAATAATCCTGGGTGGATTCCTCTACAGCTTTGACCAGCTGCCTCTTGAGCACAAATAAAATGTTAATGTTCTCAACTGAAAGCAAAAAAAATACCTTAATTATGTGACCTGTGAAGGATCAGCTCCTTTTGTTCATTATAAATTTGCTACCTGCTTCGCTTAATTTGATTACTGTATCAGAAGAGATAATAAACAGTCCATCCCCATCCATCATCTCTGTGCTGTTGTGATTTAAAAGGCTCCTAATATGTTCTTCCACAGAAGCCTCTTTTCTAGATATCATCTATTCAGTCACTCCTTATACAGACAGCACTCCATACTTCTGACCACCTTTTCAATCTCACTTTTTCACATTCTACCAGAATTCAGGGGAATTGGCATAACATTTAATATTAAAAATACAAGAACATTACAAATTTAAATAGTGACATTATGCTTGTTTTTTACCCCTTTAATTTTAAGTTGGTTTTACCCCTTCAATTTCTAAGTCCTACCATTCAGAATTTATTTTTGATTAAAGCAGTGAGTGCATTGACA
This sequence comes from Ifrita kowaldi, assembly GCA_013398055.1. Lineage (NCBI taxonomy): Eukaryota > Metazoa > Chordata > Aves > Passeriformes > Cinclosomatidae > Ifrita > Ifrita kowaldi. The sequence continues at coordinate 123,342 of VZRS01010399.1, forward strand.
TATACATGTTAACAGTTTAAAGACATTTTTCCACAAGGGTAATTTTCAGCTCAGAATCTAACATTTTGTCACTAGTGTTTGTCACTACCCTCTGAGGTCCACAATTTTATGTTTATTTGGATTCAATGTCACTTTCTGTCAGTTTAAATTTTTCATGGCAGTCTTTACAGTTTTATGAAATCCCTGTGCAATTATTTACCATGGATCAACTTGAAAAACAAACAGAAACTGAAACACTAAACTCCCTAGTCTATTCTGTAACTCAGTCTCATTAACAATTTTCGTCAGCCACTTCTTCAAATTGTTACAAGTGATCTTTTCCATGATTCTAATGTTGAGCTCATTTCACCATGAAAATTCAACATTTACTTCTACCCTCTATCTCATATCTTCCCATCAGTTCCTCATCCATATTAAGGCATTTCCTTTAATCCCAACAGCAACTAACTCTCTTTAAAAGCTCTTAGTGAGTAACTATGCAAAAAACTTTTCAGAAATTTAAACAGAAAGACTGCATCATCTGCATTCCTCTTTAGGTATGCTTGCTGACTCCTTCAATAAACTCCAAGATACTTAAAAGACCTGACAAAAATTGTATTGACCTCCTCCCAAATATGTCATTTATCCATATGATCACTATTCTGGATGGTAATTTCTACTGAATTCCAGGCATGATCATCAGATGTACATTCCTGAACATTTCTATGTTCCTTTGAAAAATAACTTAGCATCCACTAGTTACTTTCCTGTTCAATTTTAAGCAGTAGATTACACAGCAGAGCCCATGGTTCAGCTTTCTCACTCCTGAAGGTTTATTATGCTCAGCTGAATAGCCAATTTTACCTGGCAGGTTCATACTGTTCAGATTTCTACCTGTATGTTCCACAACCCCTCCTTATCAATGATCCAATTTCACTCCTGTGATGAGTCCCCATAAAGAACAGCTCCTTCCATAAAGCAAATGGAAAATAATGGGAAAGGGAAAAGGAAAGGGAAGGGGAAACAGAAACAGAAAGGAGTTTACCTGTCACACAAGTATCCAGAGTATAAGGGTGGGGTATTAACTTTGGGCTGTTTTACACTGAGTCTGCAGCAGAACTCCCACAGATGTCAGCTGAAGATGTGCACATCCCTCATGTGTGCACAGGGGGTGGACCTTCCCAGGTGACTAATTTTGCCCAATTAGCTGTTTGTACACTGCAGTTTAAATTCCCAATTCCTTTTGAAGTTCATACACTGTTGATGGTTGTTCTGACTGTAGGTGCCATGATGCAATTATGGTTATCTGTATCAGCTTTTGACTGTATTATTTCAATTTGAGAGATGGTTACACGCAGTATGGTTTGCCACTAGTGGAGATACACCAAAAGGCTAGAAATTAGGTTGGTTAAGATGAACACCTGTTTGCTGTTATTGAAGGATACCTTTCTGCACTGACTGATAAAGAGAGCTGGGCACCTCAACAGCATAATCTTTACTCAGAGGATAAACGATCTTCTTACTGTGTTGACAGTGCAGGGTCAGCCTCACCCTTTAGAAAGCCTTTTAATCACTGACAAAGATGCATGTCATGCCTGATTTGTCTTTCTTTCTTTTAAATGTCAAGCAGAATGCTTTATAATTCCACACTACAAAAATCTTCAGAACTAGAATATCCTCTTGCCTTGCTTCTCTAAGGTGAATTACATGATAAAATTAATAACAAAACCCCTCCCATTTTTCCCATCAAAACTTTTGCAGTAGCATACCTCATTGGGAGATCATGAATTCAATAAATAACTCTTATCATGCCATACACACCTAACTGAGGAACACATCCTGCATGGTCAATCACAGTAATTCATAGGTTCATAAACCCGTTGTAATGACGATCTTACAAAGAGCAAAACCATGTGTGGTGTGCGAAGCCTGAAAGGTGCTGCATTGCCCAAGTTTGAGACTACGTTATCCTAGGAACAGAAGAAATACTGAAGCATCTTACCTCTCTTTTGCAAGAACAGCAAGTCCCTGTAGCAAGATAGGTACAACTGTCTGATCCAAGTAGGCACGTGTGGGTAGTGACTGAAGATCCACCTTCTGCTTTGATGTTTTCTCAGCATTTAGTTTCTCATTTTCTACTATCCTCTGAAGTAAAATAAAAAAAACTGAATGAACATTGATAATAGCAGCCACATCTACTTTGAAGTGTGTGTGCAAAGTACCCACCTTTGCAACTGAATGGCAATAATTTCTTTACACTTTTTAAGAAAACTTAAGAGCGTATTTTTCCTTGCACAAAAACTTAAACCAGAGGAACTTTCCATTAAATTATGTTTTGGGGAAAGAAAGTTTGGAAGTTGTAAGTTTTCTACAAGAGAAGACATCCAATCTCAGTCATTTTTATTTTTGCTTTTGCATTCACTGATTTGAACTCTACACCACTAAGACAGGATTGACTACTAACGAGAGTCTCAATTACATGGTTCCTGTACACATGTGCTTCTAACACAAAATGCTAAAAGCACAAGGAATTCAGATGAAGGAATTCAGGAAGTCTCACAAAGGGGACTCTGCTAAAGTCAAGTACTTTGAAACTGTACTCTCTACTCAAGTACAGATGAACACTTTAAAGAAAGCATATGCAAAATGCTTTCAGGTACTTTTGGTCAAAAAATGCTGAATCATCTTGCACTATTAACGCAAGTAGTTAAAAAGTGCTGCCCTACCACTGCCAGTAAACCAAATGTATTCAATGCAATGTACATGAATCTACTGACACAGGACCAATGAGTTACGATTCTGTAGTGGAAGTTGAGGCATAGAGACAAACAGTTATCAGGGAGGTGAGTCACAGGAGATGTTTAGGACTAGTTTCTGCAAAAGCTTAGCACAGAGCAGGAACTTACAAATAAAGGGTGACTGAAGGCTTTTCTTTAATCAGGAAGAGTAAATAAATGCCACAGAGTTAGGAAGTGATTGTCCCGGTCTATTCTGCTCTGGTTGAGCCTCATGTGGATGACTTTTTTGGTGCCATAATATATATCTATATTTCTCACAGATAGCAATAGAATAGATAATAATCAAAAGACACTTCAAAAAAACCCAACTCATTAAAAGGCTCATTATTTACTTCAGTACCATTTAGCTCAACGGAAATATTGTACTAAACAGCAGAAAATATATTTACAGCCATTTATGCAAGGGACAGGTATCGCTTGGCTCCATTGGGAATATTACATTTGCTGAAGTTAGACTCAAGATTCAACTTTTTTCCCTTAATCACAAATGTGACTTTCACTGCAACAAAATCTTTGTTACCTCTACATTTTCAGTGNCCACGTGCGGGCGCCGCCCCCGGCCGTGCCCCAGGCGCCCGCGGGGGAGAGGCGTCCCCGCCGCAGGGCTCTCACCGCCGGTCGGTCCGGGACGGGCGGGACACCGGGATCGGCTGGACACCAGGAGCGGCTCCGCAGCAACCGCGGCCGCCGTCGCGAAGTGTTTTGACGTCAGTGAAGCGGTCGCGCGGCCGCCCCCTGCGCACTGCGCCTGCGCGGGTCGGGCGGGCCCCGCCCAGCCCCGAGCGCCGGGAGCGGGGAAGGCGGAGCGGAGCGGGAGGCTGGGAATGGGACTGGCTGGTGGGCGCCCTGTTGGGAGTAAAACTTGCGGAATGTGTTCGCCTCCAAATCAGCCTTNTGTTCCTTTGAAAAATAACTTAGCATCCACTAGTTACTTTCCTGTTCAATTTTAAGCAGTAGATTACACAGCAGAGCCCATGGTTCAGCTTTCTCACTCCTGAAGGTTTATTATGCTCAGCTGAATAGCCAATTTTACCTGGCAGGTTCATACTGTTCAGATTTCTACCTGTATGTTCCACAACCCCTCCTTATCAATGATCCAATTTCACTCCTGTGATGAGTCCCCATAAAGAACAGCTCCTTCCATAAAGCAAATGGAAAATAATGGGAAAGGGAAAAGGAAAGGGAAGGGGAAACAGAAACAGAAAGGAGTTTACCTGTCACACAAGTATCCAGAGTATAAGGGTGGGGTATTAACTTTGGGCTGTTTTACACTGAGTCTGCAGCAGAACTCCCACAGATGTCAGCTGAAGATGTGCACATCCCTCATGTGTGCACAGGGGGTGGACCTTCCCAGGTGACTAATTTTGCCCAATTAGCTGTTTGTACACTGCAGTTTAAATTCCCAATTCCTTTTGAAGTTCATACACTGTTGATGGTTGTTCTGACTGTAGGTGCCATGATGCAATTATGGTTATCTGTATCAGCTTTTGACTGTATTATTTCAGTTTGAGAGATGGTTACACGCAGTATGGTTTGCCACTAGTGGAGATACACCAAAAGGCTAGAAATTAGGTTGGTTAAGATGAACACCTGTTTGCTGTTATTGAAGGATACCTTTCTGCACTGACTGATAAAGAGAGCTGGGCACCTCAACAGCATAATCTTTACTCAGAGGATAAACGATCTTCTTACTGTGTTGACAGTGCAGGGTCAGCCTCACCCTTTAGAAAGCCTTTTAATCACTGACAAAGATGCATGTCATGCCTGATTTGTCTTTCTTTCTTTTAAATGTCAAGCAGAATGCTTTATAATTCCACACTACAAAAATCTTCAGAACTAGAATATCCTCTTGCCTTGCTTCTCTAAGGTGAATTACATGATAAAATTAATAACAAAACCCCTCCCATTTTTCCCATCAAAACTTTTGCAGTAGCATACCTCATTGGGAGATCATGAATTCAATAAATAACTCTTATCATGCCATACACACCTAACTGAGGAACACATCCTGCATGGTCAATCACAGTAATTCAGAGGTTCATAAACCCGTTGTAATGACGATCTTACAAAGAGCAAAACCATGTGTGGTGTGCGAAGCCTGAAAGGTGCTGCATTGCCCAAGTTTGAGACTACGTTATCCTAGGAACAGAAGAAATACTGAAGCATCTTACCTCTCTTTTGCAAGAACAGCAAGTCCCTGTAGCAAGATAGGTACAACTGTCTGATCCAAGTAGGCACGTGTGGGTAGTGACTGAAGATCCACCTTCTGCTTTGATGTTTTCTCAGCATTTAGTTTCTCATTTTCTACTATCCTCTGAAGTAAAATAAAAAAAACTGAATGAACATTGATAATAGCAGCCACATCTACTTTGAAGTGTGTGTGCAAAGTACCCACCTTTGCAACTGAATGGCAATAATTTCTTTACACTTTTTAAGAAAACTTAAGAGCGTATTTTTCCTTGCACAAAAACTTAAACCAGAGGAACTTTCCATTAAATTATGTTTTGGGGAAAGAAAGTTTGGAAGTTGTAAGTTTTCTACAAGAGAAGACATCCAATCTCAGTCATTTTTATTTTTGCTTTTGCATTCACTGATTTGAACTCTACACCACTAAGACAGGATTGACTACTAACGAGAGTCTCAATTACATGGTTCCTGTACACATGTGCTTCTAACACAAAATGCTAAAAGCACAAGGAATTCAGATGAAGGAATTCAGGAAGTCTCACAAAGGGGACTCTGCTAAAGTCAAGTACTTTGAAACTGTACTCTCTACTCAAGTACAGATGAACACTTTAAAGAAAGCATATGCAAAATGCTTTCAGGTACTTTTGGTCAAAAAATGCTGAATCATCTTGCACTATTAACGCAAGTAGTTAAAAAGTGCTGCCCTACCACTGCCAGTAAACCAAATGTATTCAATGCAATGTACATGAATCTACTGACACAGGACCAATGAGTTACGATTCTGTAGTGGAAGTTGAGGCATAGAGACAAACAGTTATCAGGGAGGTGAGTCACAGGAGATGTTTAGGACTAGTTTCTGCAAAAGCTTAGCACAGAGCAGGAACTTACAAATAAAGGGTGACTGAAGGCTTTTCTTTAATCAGGAAGAGTAAATAAATGCCACAGAGTTAGGAAGTGATTGTCCCGGTCTATTCTGCTCTGGTTGAGCCTCATGTGGATGACTTTTTTGGTGCCATAATATATATCTATATTTCTCACAGATAGCAATAGAATAGATAATAATCAAAAGACACTTCAAAAAAACCCAACTCATTAAAAGGCTCATTATTTACTTCAGTACCATTTAGCTCAACGGAAATATTGTACTAAACAGCAGAAAATATATTTACAGCCATTTATGCAAGGGACAGGTATCGCTTGGCTCCATTGGGAATATTACATTTGCTGAAGTTAGACTCAAGATTCAACTTTTTTCCCTTAATCACAAATGTGACTTTCACTGCAACAAAATCTTTGTTACCTCTACATTTTCAGTGAGGCCGTATTCGGAATGAGGATTTTCTGGAACCTGTAAAATAAGACACGGTTAGCAAAGCTAAAATGCTCCTTTTACACGTATAACATAATGAACATAAAACATTTCTTGCAATACCTGTGGCTGCCCCTCCATAATCTGTTCTCCCTCCATGATTTGAAAAGTGAAATTTGCCGGACGTACAGGAAGATCTTGGAAAGCAATAAAAAAACTGGTCAGCAGGCTGAGATGAAGCCCAGTGTGAGTTAAGTGATATTGCATCACTGGGTTACTAATGGTTACTAAAGCACAGTTACTAGAAAGCAGACAGAGTTGCTCCGTGCTCCCCCCCGCGCCAAACTTGAACTGGTTTTTCCCGCACACAGAACCGAGAAGTGCTTTTAAGTTTCACGTTACGTCCGCTGAAGAGCGCAGTACCGGGATCAGAAAATACAGCATTCATCCCCGCGGGAAGCCGGAGACATCCCTTTCTTTCCCTCCTTCCTTCGCTCCCTCCCTCTCTCCCTCCGTCCGTCCGTCCCTCCCGTGCCCGCCACCCCGCCCCACGCCACAGCGCCNCGCTGGCGCTTGCGGTTTTGGGGTACAGAAATGCGTTCGTAATCAGTGCGGCTTGGTGTCTGTGGAGGTCACTGTGGTGTTCACGAAAAATAACATTGCTGAAGTTAAATTGGGTCTGAAAGTGGGATTTTGTTAGTGAAATAACCTTCCAGAGCTGCGTAGAGTGTGGTTTGCACAACGGTGACTGCTGGGCGTTAATTTTCTCTCTGTTCACAAAATCGCAACTGCTCAGCTTTCTCCAGGGATCAGCTTCAGTCATCCTGTCCTGACTCGCCGCTGTCAGGAAATGGGACAGTCTGCTGCTTCTGTAGCTGTTGTGCTGTTACACTGTACCGGTGTTCGAATATCTGTGCCTGATTGGTTTGTTTTCATTAGAAATTAAATTGGAAGAGGAGCTTCTTTACATTGAAGGTGGCAGAGCACGTGGAACAGGCTGCCCAGGGACGTCGTGATATCTACCTCTCGAGACATTCAAAACCTGCCTGGATGCATTCCTGTGTCACCTGCTTTTGATAACCTTACCTTTGCCAGGGGCCTGCACTAGATGATCTTCAGAGGTCCCTTCCAACCATAATGATTCTGTGAATTCTTTGTCTGGTAATGTGGTTTGTGCTAGTGAATTAAAAGGCCTTAAGAATATTTTTTGGGTTTGACTTGACAAGGTAGTTTCATTTTTCTATGTTTGGGGTTTTTGGGGTTTTTTTTAGAAAATAAACTTTCTTTTGTTATTTACAAAAATAGGTCTACTTCTTTTTCTGTCTCCTTGCTGCAGTGATGACAATGCACATGAATGATCTAGCTGATGCTCCTAAAAGATTAGTGAAATGGAGAAATAACAGAAAATGCCATGTTTTCAATAGATTCTGCTCTGATGTAATCATCTAGTAGTGGTAATAATGAAGTGTATGTACATAAATGAATTTGAAATAATGTTTGCAGAACTGACAATGTTACCAGTGTGATAAGCAGGCTCAAAAACCAGTGTGGTCAGTCACAGATTTGACACAGAATTGTGCCCTGTCTTTTTGTCTGTTTTAGTACCTCATGCTGGCAAACTTACCTGATGCTAAGGAGGCAAGGTGAAAACACTGAGATTTTGGTACTAAAACTTAAAACAGGAATACAAACAACTTCTTAATGTGAAGAGGTATAAGCTTTTCAGTCCATTTTGAGCTTCTGTCTGAATTTTTTATCATGTTCTAGTAATTTGCATTTAGAACACCTGAAAAAGGCCTAGCCCTGTTTCCCCATTTATATATTCTCTTTTACATGCAGGTTTTGCAGAGAGGTCACGTTGGGAACGAAAAAAGGTTTTCCAACTTACCTTTTTGTGCAATGGTAAATCGTGGTGTCAGGGTACTTGCACTTTTCTAATTCCTATGACTGTAATGCTGGTCTGCTCAGATTACCAGACCTTTTGCTGAGACACCAGATTGTACCTCCTGGATTTCACAAGTCCTCAATCTTCAGAGCAAAGCAAACAGTTGCCCGCTCCAGAGAAGGAGGCTTCACTTCTTCTACCTCTTGCTGATGTTCATCAGAACCCTTTCTGAGCCAGGATATCTCACTAAGACAGCAGAAAGCCACCCACTCCTCTGATGTGTTTTAAGGGTTTGTGCTTTTTTTTTTTTCTAACTAGCATTAATCTTACGCCAGATTGTTAGTTAGAATAGTTCACTGAGAAGTCCAATGACTGCTAGAGCCATCTTAATGTAGGAGGGTAGGGAAATTCAACTTGCAGAGCACTAAAATATTTAATAGTCACAATAGTGAACTGATTCTGTAGGTTTTCAAACTAACATTAACACTTTCTCACAATTTCTGACTGATGTCTGCTTTTGAAGCTGTGATTTTGCTTAACATGTTGTTACTCCCCTAATAAGTGCACTCTTTTATTGTCATGATACAGTCACACGATTTACGAAGATGTCATTCCAATGTCAAATTTTTCAAAATGTAAAAATAGCTGAATAAATTGAAGTTAGGATTGATTGAGATAAGTTGTCTTCAATTGTCATTCAATCTGTCCTCGTTAATAAACTTATTCCTTCACTGGCTTTTCTATTTTGCTCAGGAAGGGATGATAATTTAGATAGTAGTGGGATAATAAAGACAATAGATCAATCATCTGTTGTTATGCACTTATTTCACTTCACATTTTTGAATGCTACTTAGTGTTAATGCTGCTTGCAGCTTCTGGAATTTCTTTGGTATTACAAAATCTGTTAAACCTTTATATCAATGAACAAAAGATGTTTTTTAAAGGACAGTTAAGTATACTTTAAAAAAATTTCTCCACTCATGAGTGGGCTGGAAAATACTTGATGATATTTTCATAATGTTCATCGCTGCATTTTTTTCAGCACTGATAGGTTCACTGTCTCTGTCTAATAATGGCCTAGGTCATGAATATTTTGTTATATGTATGTATGTTATTTTATATGTTGATAAAATTCTGTATTTTATACAGTAAGAAAACTGTATACTATGTACTACTCTGTCATTAAAAGAAAATCACTCCACTCTGTCATTTAAGAAAATAAATACACATTACCAGGGGCAACTGGAAGTAACTGTATGAGGCATAAACAAACAAGAAAGAAAACCCCAATGGTTTTATAGCAATTTTGGGAAAAAATGAATAAAATATTGCAGACAGTAGTGATTTTAGTTTGGCATATCCTGTTAATTAACGTGCCCCACCAACGACCATTTCTTGCTATAAGCTGGGGGAAACTTGCTTGTGCACTGAATTATCTGTCTGCAGTTTTGGGACTGTCTCGGCTACTGCGTGCAGTTCAAGGGTGCGGCAGAGAGGTGATCTGTCATCATCTAACATCAGTACCTCAGCATTTTATTTGTAGAACAGAGAGTGTGTGACAAAGCGAAACAACGGCGAAAAAGATCAGCCAAACAGACAAAGCAATCACAAAGGTGGGAAGATTGAAGCACAAAGAAAGGTGTTTGCTAAAGTGGTGAATATAGGCACGGAAGTGCTGGTGTAGGGATGCCTCCCCTAGTTTGCTAGACCAGTGGTACCAAAGCATTTTTAAGATTTGAAATTACCGAAGTAGTAGGGAGTTGGAGGGTCTATCTCATTTAGTTGAGACACAAATAAATTAATACTATGGCTGGGCAAATAATTGCCAAGGGCTTGGACAACTGAGTGTTCACTTTTGGTAAGGAGAGTGGAAATAGAGTTAAGGGTTTGGTTTTTTCTTTTGTTTTTTTTTTCCCCAGAGCAATGTATCTATAATGTATACTGAATTCCATTAGCTCCCTGCATGTGAGAAGGCAGCCTGTCATTCCCATTACAGAGATGCGGAGCAGACAAAGCACCGGAGCACACTCTCCCGGGGGCAGCCCCATAGCGGCGGGAGCAGGGACACCGGCGGTGAGTGGCTGCTTCACGCCTCTCCGCGCGAGGGAATTCCCCGGGCTCTGCCTGTGTGCCAAGTAGCAATGACTCCAGGCGGGAGCGGCGCCAGGAACCTGCGCTGCATTGTGCCTGCGGGGCGGCTCTCGGCCCCAGTCAGAATAATTCATCCTATTAAATTATTCATCGCCCGTCCACTCGGTGCGTTTCCATGGGCCGACACTGAGCGGCCTCGGCCAGGGCTGGAGCGGGCTGGTGCTTTCACACTCCAGTTGCGCTCTCTGCAACTCCCCGAAAGGAGGCTGTAGCCAGGTGAGAGGCGGCCTCTTCTCCCTGGCAACCAGCGAAAGGACAAGGGGACATTGCCTCAGGCTGCGCCAGGGGTGGTCCAGGTTGGACACCAGCAGGAATTTCTTCACAGAAAGGGTTGTTTAACATTGGAATGGACTGCCCGAGGAGGTGGTAGAGTCGCCGTCCGTGAAGACGTTCAAAAACCGTCTGGACGTAGTACTTAGTGCTATGGTCTAGTTTTACATCGGTCAGAGGTTGGACTCGATGATCTCAGAGGTCTTTTCCAACCAAATTGATGCTGTGATTCTGTGCTTTCTAGGCCCAGCGCTGAGCGTCTCCCAGGGCCCGCCTCTCAGGCCGCGGGAGCGGGGCAAGCCGGGCGCTGTAGGCGCCATACCGTCACCTCCCATGCGGGCAGGGGCGGTGCCATCTCTCCCCGCCTCCGGCCGGGGCCGCCCGCATCCCGCCCTGCGTCCCTCCCCCTGGGCCGGCCGAAAGGGGCGTCGCCGCCGCCGCCATCGCCATGGCCGGTTGTTGTCAGTCCCTGGCAGCGGGTTATGGCGACGGCGGTGAATGAATTCTCCGGGCGGCCGAGGGAAGAAGAAGGGCTCAGCCGGCTCCAGTTTTGCGCCTCCGACCGCCGGCGTCTCTCCCTCCTCGCCGCCCGGGCCGGCGCCCCCCGTGCCGCCGGCGGGGGCGGGGGCGGCGGCGGCGTCCCCGCACAAGCGGAACCTGTACTACTTCTCGTACCCGCTCTTCGCCGCCTTCGCCCTGCTCCGCTTCGTCGCGTTCCAGCTCGGGCTGCTCTTCGCCTGGCTCTGCGAGCGCCTCTCCCGCGGCGCCCTCATGGCCGCCAAGGGCAGCAGGGCCGGGGCCGGCGACGCGCCCGAGCCCGGCGGGGCGCCCGAGACGGTGCGGGCGTGCCACAAGCGGGCCTTCGAGTGCATCTCCATGGCGCTGCGCATCGACGAGGACGAGACAGGTAAGGGAGGGAGCGCCCGCGGCCGCCCCGGGGTGCGGGGGGAGGGCGGGCAGGGCCTTCCCGCCCTGTGCCGTGGAACCGCTTTCAGCTAAGAACAAACAAAACCCGCTCATGAGAGAAATGCGGGCTGTGGTGGGTGTGTGCGGAGGGGGTGAGACGTGCTGTGCCCGCATGCGGTGGCGGTGCTTTGGTCCCCAGCCGGGTCCGGCCCTGCCGCAGCCCGCAGGTGCGGGTTGGATCACAAAGCTGCGGCTCGGGCTCGTTGCCCGCGCAATACAAGTGCTTGTATTTCTCCCCAATAACTTAAGCGTTTTTGCTGCGGGAGTCTGGGTGAGGCGATTAAAAATTGCGGGCGGATGTGTGACTGTAACTAGCCTTCACCAAGCCAGCCGGACAACAAAAGCACTGAGGACAATAATAAGGGTGCATCCTTTAATGCACTGCCTGACAAATGATGTGAGTGCTGAAGCCAGGCTTCAGGTTACTTGGCCCTCAAAATGCCCATTTGGAGTGGTCTGATTTTTAAGGAAATAAATAATTACTTGTATTTTGGCAGTTTCTTAAAAACATGTTTTTCTTAAACTGTTTGACATCTGTACTCTTAAAAACCCTAAAAACTGACCACTGTGTGATGAGAAGACTTTAAGGAGGATGTTTAAGGTTCAATTAAATACAGGAGTGAGGATTTTTTAAAATTTTTTGTAGAGCATTAAAAAAACCCAACCAACCAAAACACTTGATACTGCATTTCATTTAATCATTTATTCTAAATGCAGCAGCGTGATTCTGTCAACATGCAAAAGGTAGGCCTTGGTGGCATGCTGTGCTGGTTTTGAAAATTCTCTGGAAAAGTCAGAATGCTTTATTCTAAACTTTCTGTTGAGCCTTAATGAAACTGCTGTCCTAGAGGAGGAGATTAAAAATATAGGAGTAAGCCTTCAATAGAAGCTACATGCTGAGAGCACCATAAAAGCGTGGGATGTGTCCTCCTTTGCGTTGACAATTTGGGAGTGGCAGTGGTAAGGTCTGGGAGAGAAAAAAAACCTGCACCATGTGCAGCAAGGTTAGTTCAGCACAGATGTACAGCGAGAGAGCACTGAGGGTCATAGGAGCAAAAGGCATGAAAGAAGATGAGGTAGCTGACAGCTTTGGTGTTGTTGATGATTGCTCTGTGAGGAGTAGCAGTCTTATGTTATCAGGCACCTGTTCCACTGTTGTGACCTTTAACTGTTGGTGGTTTGGAGGGTGAGCCCTTAAATACCAGTTTTAATCATGGGCTTGCTGTGTAGATACCTTTAGGGTGATTATACATGAATTAGCTGCACAAGTCGTACATTTAGTAAGATGATCTTTGCTGCTAATATGAGCAGTTGCACAGCTGCTATAGCCCTGTAAGTGCAATGTACAATCCACTGAGGAAGAACTCCCTTTCCTATAATGCACAGATTTGTTATTTGCTTCTCTGATTTTACCAGAATACTTGTCTTTGAAAATTTCTTGTTCTGTAAACAAGCTTCTTACAGATTCAAAGAGAAAACCGTATGTTAGACATAGTGTGTGAAATGGGTGGAATTTCTGAGTTGTCTAATAGCCTATTAGTTATGTAGCATTTTTGCTGTTGTGGAAGCTATGCATACTTCAGTAATTTTGATAGCACTACTGGTAACTTTTAAGGCTTCTAAATTATCAGAGCAATTACTCTTGTTTTGGTACTTTCACAATTAAGCTTAATATCTTTTCCTAGGACTAGGAAGGCACATGTGGTGTGTTGACCCCTGCAAGCAGTTAAGCATCCACACAGCTGCTTGTTTACTTCTCTCGGTGGGACAAGGGAGAGCATAGGAGGAGCAAAAGTGAGGAGAAAAAAAAGTGAGAAATCTTTCCAAGCAATGCTTGCCTTGGAAGACAGCCCCCATCCAGTTCTTCATCTAGGCAGGTTTATATTGATGAGCATTGTATTGTATGATGCAGAGTATTCCATTGGCTGTTTTGGGTCAGTTGTCCTGCTAGTGTCCTCTCCCAACTTCCTGTGCACCCTCAGCCTACTCACTGGGGATCTAGATGGGAAAAAGGAAACCTTGAGGTTGTGCTGTTCAGCAATACCCAAAACATTTCTGTGTTATCAACTGTTTTAGTCACAAATCCAAAACACAGTGCCATTGGAGCTACTTGAAGAAAATGAGCCAGAGCCAATACAGCAAATCAGCAACTTCCAAGGAATGTGACGTTTATTGTATTTTTAATGTCATAATCGCTGAGAACTAATCAACCACTCTGTGTGGGTTTGGAGCACAACCTTTGCAAACAGCTTGGTGTGGTATAGTGCTTTTAAAACATTCTCCAGTTAAAAGCTGGAAGTGAAATTTTAATGATGACCTTGGCATGTTTGCAGCTGCCCCTAAGAATAACAAAGCAATTCAGGCAATAGCTGAGGTGGCTGGGATAATATCAAACCAGATTTTTATTTAGTTATAATCAGTATTAGATTTACAATTTACACTGCAGTCAAAACTGTTTCTGTGGGTGGTGGGGAGAAGAAGCTTAAAAAGTCTTAAAGAGAGGATTGAAGTCACTCACCTTGGATGATTTAATTTATCTGGCTTTGTCCTTAACAGTCAGAATATATGAGGCTGGTGAAGAAAGGGTAGTAATAAAATGACTCCCAAGGTGTGTGGTGTTCATGACTGTAGGCAGGTGCCCTGTGGTTTGTGTTGGTAAGAAGAGCAAAGCATGAAATTACCTGCACAGGGGAACTTGCCAAATGTTATTATTGAGAGATTTTTTTATCTGAAGAGGAGCAAGAGAAAAGTCTGAAGAGGATTCTAGAAATGTATTGAAATATTTTTACTGACACTGAAATTTGCTAAAAAATAGGTTTGGGACTGAAGTTATCAGAAGATTTGAGTGTAGAAGCACACAATCATTGGTAACTGCCACTTAGGAATAGTTTCGTGAAACATTATGTCATCTGAAACCAGGGTAATGGTATCTGAAGTTTCATTGTAGGCATTTTTAGTTTTTTCTACCACTAGCTGCTTGTTAATGCTGACCAGGTTTTGAGTTCTGATACCTAATCTGTTGTATTGCTCTGTGGAAATGCATGCTTAGTGTGATATAATGATGTTGCAAAAGTATTTTTCCATATGCAGGCACATATATTTTTAATGCAGAGTATTTATAGAAAGGGAGCAATATGAAGTAAATATTTGTAGGTCTTCAGTGGTTTACTTGCAGTTATAGTGGCAAGTATCTTAGGTCAGGCACAGGCATGTTCATGGATGTTTGCTGTAATATCCATTCAGGACGTGGTTGGTACAGAGGTGTGCTCTAACTCTACTTGTATTGTGCTTCATGTGAAAGTTGACACACACCTGTAATACAGCAGTTTCATAATAGCACAAACAAAGAAATACCCCCATGACAGATGAGCTGCACTGTGCAAAAGTTAACCAGAGGAGAAGTATCTCTCATCTCTCTAGTGTAGTGTCTTAGACTTTCTTCTGGAGTTTCTGTGCTTCTAGTGATATTTTGGTGTTGGCTATCACTGGAAGATTAAGAGGCTCATCTCTAATTGATGTTTCAGAAGTAGAAACTGTTAATTTCATAATTCCTGTTGTGAGTGAATATGTGTAGGTGAGCTTTTTTATCTTTTTGTTTTGTTTTGTTTTGTTTTTTGTTTTGTTTTTTTTTTTGCAGGGGGGAGATTTATTTCTTTAAGACAGATGTAGAATTATTCTTAAAACAGGCAAAAGTGATTTGAGGCTGGTGTAGTACCTGTTTTTAAGAGAAAAGCTTATTTGATACTTAAATAGATATAAAGTTGACAGTGTCCCTTTAAGACTTTCTTTAACTCACAGGATTTTGTTCAAATATCTCTTCCTCCCTCTTACTTGTTTTATGCAGCATTATATAGAACCATTCCTAAGCTTTAATTTGTTCAAGAAAATAATGGGCTCACTTCCTTTTTAAGCAGGACAAAAGGAACAAGCTGTTGAATGGTATAAGAAAGGAATTGAAGAACTGGAAAAAGGAATAGCTGTCTTAGTAATTGGTCAAGGTAAGCCAGTTTTGAGTTTTGTGGAACTGATTTTGATTTATGGCTTCTTTGAAGTGAGAAATCAGTATTACTAAGTATGGTAGGGGCTAGGAGCAGTCTGGTGTATGAGTTAATTCATAAGGGTCTTCCGTATTCCTGTTTTAGCTGTAGGTGAACACTGGTCCATTTCTCTGTTCCACCTTAATATTCTGGTCTATATCACATGCAAATCTTGCTCCAAATATTTTCAGACTGCAAAATCATAAGGAGTTCATGAACACTGTTAAGTGAAACACGTGGTTTCTTATATAATGGGAATGCCAAAATACTGAGTTCTCATTTGATTTGCTGAAGTTGACAGTTCATGTTCTCACTTACGCAGAATTTTATATTCCACTCAGTATAACTTGAAAAAAACCACCCCAATTTGAAATGGCCTGACATTGTGTTTCTGAATAACTTAGGCCAAAATAACTGAGCGTTTCCAACAAAGGAAGAGAGCCATCTCTCTATGTGGAAACATTTTAACCTGTAGTATAGAAGCAGGTATGTACCATAGAAATACAGGTGTAGTGAAGGACTTGCTGAGAACTTCTGTCCTCAAAATAATATTATAATTATAATAGTAACAACCTAAATCACCTGTCCCAACCCCAAACCTGTAAGTGCTTCTGCAGACTTGTATTTTGTTCCTCAGCTATGTTTAGAAGTATATGATGATCTTACTCAGGGGGCAATGCCAGTGGCATTTGATAGAACCTGTATAAATTGCACAATTTTAAAAAACCCCTTGATTTGAACTGATAATATTTCTTAGGAAGTGGTGTTGTAAATGTCTAATTCTGTGTGTTTTAAAATGTAAAGGGACACGGTCAACTGAATTTAGATCTGTTAATTTTGCCAAAGTGAATTCTTTCAAATTGTACTTGCCTCTCAGTCACTTTTCAAGCTTTTTAAAAACCTTTTTTTATTTGACTTCTGTTCAGAGAAATGCAGAGACAAGGGGCATATTAGGTCAGCATGAAATGTTAGGCAATATGCAAAGCAGTGTTCGGGTTCCCATCACTCTATAAGCACTATTGTAAAGCAGATAGTGTCAACTAACTTTAAATTCTTGATTAAATAGGAAGCTTTAGATTTTTTCCTGTTAGTTTTGTAATGAAGTTCCATAGTGGAGGGGATAAATAAGGGGTGGGAGGAGGAGGAGGGAAGGCTGGGTATCAGTATTTTAGAACTTAAAGTTAATTTACGGAATTATGTTTTAACATGGATTTTTCTTTGTAAGGTGATCAGTGTGAACGGGCTCGACGTCTCCAATCTAAAATGATGACAAATTTGGCAATGGCCAAGGATCGGTTGCAGCTTTTAGGTACCAGTTACAATTCATGACTTTGGAAAGTTTGTAATTATTTGCACAACTTCATTTAATGCATTCTTCTAAAATATTACTTTGGTTTTTAAAGGGAAGGAGCCATTATCTTTGTAGGGTCTCTTTAGTTTAATTTTTGGTTGAGAGTAAGTGCTGTTGATGGATTTTGAAAATGGAATTTCATGACCCACATTCAGGTATAAAGTAACTGAGAAGTCTTTATATCATAGCACACTTGACTCATAAAGTGAGGAGGTCTTGATTAACTCGTGATGGAGTTTGTTCAGGATTTTTCTGTTAGAGCTGTAGTGAAATTTATGATATATTGCTGATCATGAGTGCCAAGTGTGCTTGCTGTAAGTGTAACTACTTCATGTTCTGTTGATTTTGCTGTCACTTACATTAACAATTTTCCTTATTATTGGTAAATAATAATAATGATGATGATAATAATTCTTTAGCATCATGTAGACCATAAGGTTGTGAAATTCTAATTTTCTTGATTTTGTTTCTAGTAGTGTTCTATTAAGGTCACTTTTTTTCAGCAGCACAGTGTTGTATAGCTTTAGCATTATTAAAATAAAGTGTTGTATATAAGCTCTTAACAGAGTAAAGATCCTCCCATCAAAAAACAGACCCATGGCTCTGTGTAGTGCATCCTCTAAATTTAAAACTTTGAAAATGCTTTCAGTTCAGTCAGTGAAATTAAAATAAAGGTTGTTTTTTTAATTGCTCTTTAAGGGTAAACTAACAAATGTACTTGATTTTAACTTGCATATCTCAGCTTTAATCTTAACCCTCTCTTGTGTGGAGTTTTACTAACTCATTCTTCTAGGAGCATTTAGAGAAGACAGGAAAACTTGGGCACTTTTCTCCTCTTATGCTTTGTGGTTCTGTGGTCCTAACTGGTGTTTGACAGGGAAGTTGTGACAACCACAAGAAAGTGAGCTCCTTTGGTTTCCCTTGAGTTCCTTATGTCTTTAGTATTTTTTGAAAAAAATTGAAGGGGACAGGAGGTGAAAGAGGCATCTGTCTTTTATGCTTTAATGTGGGTGTTTCTCAGTACAGCTTTAGTATATGGAGAAAAGATATTTTCTGCTCACTACGGTTAAAGGCTGACTTCCAGAGATAATACAAACTAGGGAACAATAGAGTGAAAGTGATTGCATGCTAACAATTTTTGAGAAGGTATGGCTTGTTGCAGACATCCTAATTGCAAGTAACTAGAATTTCTTTCTAGAAAAAATTCGCTATTGCCTCAAAGCTTGAAGTAACAGTGTTTGTATTTTGTGGGTAGTGCTTGCTTGTATTACTGTAGTAGCACTTGAAATGTTGATAAGTTGCTTATTTGCTGTCATCTCATTGAAAAGAAACAAAGGGTAAAATTCACAAAACCCCCTGAAGTTGAAGTATACTTGTCTATACTACCAGAATGTGAGATCACATGCTATTTGTTTGCTTCAGAATGCAGATTGAAACATAAACAGATAGAATTGTGTTTATTATGTAAGATGTAAAATAATATTTTATTTTTGTTTTTAAATTACCAGTTTAGTACTTTGTTTTGCCTAGGTTCTTGTTAGTTTTTACTGAGGGTGTGCTTCATACAACGTACCTAGAAGTGAAATTTGGATAAAAAGGAGCAAATGAAGTCATGTGCCTTTTAGGAAGACAAAAGATGTGTTTTGGAGAGATATTTCAATGGCTTTAAATCACTGCAAGTTTTATCATTAGGGTTCTATTTGAGCAATATTTTTATGCCATCTAGCCAACTTTGAAATATTGACAGCATCTTTTTTTCTTATTTTTTTCTGTAATTTTACGTGGATTTTGTAGAAATTTAAGGTAATCTAGAGTTGAATTCCATGTGCCATTCTAAACACACTTTTAGCCTGTTACTTGTAGTAACAGATATTTGGAAGTTTTTAAGGGGCGTAAAGATCCTTTTGTAGTTGAATTAAGCATGAGGCTCTTGAAGCTATTACAGTTTAATGAAGTGATGTTTCCTGTGAATTCAACTCATAAGAGTGTTGTCTGCTAGCTTTGTGGAATTTCTCCATTTCTTAAGGCAGAATAGGCAAGTGCTTTATTGCATTAGCTGAAAGGATAAAACAAACTTAAACTAGACAATAATACCAAGTATTTCATCTTGCTTGCTAGACAGAGATGTGATTGCAGGCTGCCTAACTCAAATGCCATCCAGTCAAGCAGGTTACGTTGGTAGTACATAGAAAACAAAAACTAAATCACGCTGATGAAAACTGTCCCTTGAAAGTGCTCAGTATTTTGTTGGTTTTTTTGGGTTTTGGTTTTTTTTGTTTTGGTTTTGGTTTTTGGTTTTTTGGTTGGTTTTTTGTTTGTTTGTTTGTTTTTTGTTTTTTTAAGTGTTGGTGCATCAGTGTAAGTTTAAGTTGCATGACACCACTGATGAGAGTGTGATGTCTGATCACACCTATGTGTTACCACTGCGTCGTCACACCACTGATGCCTGTTAATGTTGGAAGAGGATGGAGCTACCCACCTTCGATGATGGGTTTTCTGTTTTGAGCCCTGTTTTCATCTTGCATGTAAATTATGTTTAAAGCTGTACTGTGACATAGTCTGAAAGCTGAAGTGATTGCTGGTGTGTTTCAGGTCACCTCAAGGGGACTTGATCACTTTGGTAGTCCATTGACAATATTGAGTTGTGCTGGCTGTCAGGGGACTTGAAAGTTCTTCCATTTGATTTGGTGACGGTCTCCCATTTTTGACGTGGTTTAGGGTGTGTTAGTTATGTGATTAAACCTTGCTTTGATGGTCTTCACAGATCTGGTCTCTCCTGGATGACTGATCACCCATGTTAGAGCCATTAAATTTGATGTATTTAGAATGACAGGGGGGTATTTGTTTTCTACAGTCTATATACCGAACTTGGCAGCTTGTTGTTCCTAAAGATAGATGACTGCAATGGCCAGTGCAACACTCTTCAGTTCTAAAGCTACTTATGTGTTTTACCTATCTGTGTTCTGTCATTTCAGAGAGCCTTTCTGTAGGGGGACAGATTTCTTTCATGATGAGTGCCTTCCTGTGTATTATCCGTAGCTTCAGTATTTTGATTGAAGGGTGTGCGTGGCACATAATTCAAATATCTTTCATTGCTCTCCTCTTTGGAGGGTATTAATATTCCTCTATTCTGCCTGTATAGATACGGTTTTCAATGGACACCTTTTGGAATATTTCACTTTCTTGGAGGAGATGGTACTTTTTGCTTCAGGCTTATGCTACAGTGTAACATTTTTTTAGTAGAAATTGGTTACCTTGAACTCAAGCTCTCCTGTTGCCTGAATAACGCAGCAGTTGCAGTGCTGTTTGTTCAGTAGGTTTATGTCAGTGTTGTATCACCAAGGTGAAATAATGAATGAGAATCTGTGAACTTTGTGCCAGTGTCTGGAAAAATAGGGAGAAAGCATTTAAATGAAGGGTGATGGTATCCTATAACCCTCTGGAATAATATTTAAAAGCTCAATTTCTTTTTGATATTCCAGAGGATCCTGCAGCTATACTGTCTCTAAAGAAAAGTGATATGTTTGCTTTTGGAAATTTTATGTACAATACTAAAATGACATGTTAATAGGTAATGTGATGAGAGGACTCTGTGAATTGAAACTGGACAACAATGGATTACATTTTTTCTTTTTTCCTTGGTTGGAGTTCTGTAGTTCCTGGATATGTGGAACTAGCTAAGCATTGATAATTGTGTTAGAACCCCAGTGTCAAATTGTAGCATTGAAGCAAAGGACATTTCCTGAATTCCTACACAAACCAATTGATGTTATTATGGTCACTCACAAGAAAGTCTTTTTTGTTAAGCACAGAAATGTTCTCCAAAACTCAGCTGATTGTCTAATAGCTTAAAAGTCTATTAATATTAATTTTGTTTCCTAAGCTTCTGTATGTTCTTTCCATTTGGGTTGCATGCATGGGCAGGGAGTAGAGCATTCTGCTGCCTCCTTTGGTAGTGCTGCGTCCACTGAAGTGGTACACTGCAGTCAGTCGTGCGAAAAGGACTTTCCATACCTTTCTAGAGAGGAAAGCTTATGAGGGTAACTTCTTGGAAGTTGTAGAGTTTGTGGTTGTTTGTAGGCTGTTCTTGTGTGACTTTTTTTTTGTTTTACTCTACCTGACTCTTCAAAGCTTTCAGTTTAGAATGAAGTAAACTTGTGTACACATACTAATCTTGAACTTTAGCTTTTCATATTTGCCTGTGACTACCAAGTTTTCATTCTAAACCACATCTTGTTCAACCTAAATGTTATTAAGCCATCACTATAACTATGAGGTGTAAAGATGCTATTCAGGAAAGCTAAGCCGTGAGTGACCAGGAGCAGGAACAAGAAGAAAGGAGCGAAGCAGAAAGACTAGAGAAAGATCTGTAACAGGTAAAGAAGCCTAAGGAAGGAGGTGCTCATGCATGTTGGTTGTACCATCTGCAGGCTCTGAATGGCAATTCTTCCTCCAGTCAGGGTATTTATGATCTTAATTGTGTACATTTTCAGTAGAATTCATCTGCTTTTGCAATATGTGCTTTCATATTACCAGAGGACATCTCTACTTGGCATCTCTTTTCCTGCAGCTTCTGGGTACTGTTATCTCTTGGGGGGGAGCAGAAGAAAAAAAAAAGGGGAAAGAATGAAAGAGCTTGACAGTGTATGCTTTGCATCCTTATGGACCGTGGTTTGTTTTTAAAACAAGAGGGGTGTGTGTGTGAAATAGGTGGGAGAGGCAGTAAAGGGCCCCAAAAGTACAGCCTAGAAGTCTTTAACTGCAGTGGGAAAAGCAGGAGTGGTAGCTGGGCTGCAGAGAACAAGTAGTTCTTAACTCTTTTTTTGTGTTTGCAGCCTTACACTTCTTTGACTGATGGTTTGTCTGTTTTCATTACTTCTCAGAGTTAATTTCTTTCTCCTTAATTTTTAGATTTATAAATACGGTATTCAGGTGTTTCTGAAGTTAATCTTCCTAAAGAACACAGTTTGCATAGCAACTTTATTGACTTAATTTCAAGGCAATTAAATATCTAAATAGAGATCTTAAAAGACATAATTGTAATATATATATGGTGTTCTGCTTTAAGTTTGAAGGTTTCTGTGAAATGTTAACTGGCTGTTACTACTTAAGTGAAACATTCATGCAGAGAAGTGAGGACTCCTTGCAGCTGGTCAAAAGTAACACCTTGAGGAGGACTTTCAGAAATGGGTTATCAACATAAATATTGAGTAAATTAAATTGAGTTATTCCTGAACATTGTTTTTGAGAAATAACTGCAATCACTAGACTGGAAAGATTGTTGTAATAAACTCAGCCTTAAATGGTGAGTTTTAAAGCTGTTTTCAGTTCTGCTCATACTAACAGAATTTTCTTACACATTTGCTGAATGTGTAAAATAGATAGAAATATTCCTTTTGTCTTTAACTATAACAAAGTCAAACTTGACATTTCTGTGTTCAACATACATAAATTTTCTTGGTTCATTTTTTGTTTTTGTTTGTTTATTTTGTCCTTTTTCCTCCCTCCCCCTCTGTCTACTATGTAGAGAAGCTGCAGGCAGTTTTGCAAATGTCCAAGCCGCAAATGGAGGTCTATAATGACAGTACTAACCTGGCATGCCGCAATGGACATCTCCAGTCAGGTGGGTTTGGTTTTACCAGCGCCTATTGTGGGGATGTCTCTCACTTTCTGGTGTATTACAAGGCAAAATAATGCAATGCTATATTCTGGCCCCACCAGCTTTAAAATAAAATTATTTATGTTTCTGGTTTTAAAGACTTTGTATAAAATTCATTCCATCTTTTCCATGGCTTTGACAACACTGTTTTATTTTGTAGTATTCCGTTTTCTCTTACGATAACTGTCCTACAATTCAAGTCTATTTATTAAAGCAACATTTTAGAAAATATTTCTCATGTTATATTCTTCAAGGAATTACATTAAACCTGTTTTAGAAAGTGTTGAAGTCAATGTCAGATATATAGGTTATATGTTGTGCCTATATTAATTAGCTCTTCCTTTATGATATTGTGAATATGCATTTGCATTAAGCAACTTTAAATTTCAGGGGGTTTTTACATCAAGAAAGTCATATGCAATAGAAATGAGGGGGGCATGACAGCAGCTCTTGCATTTTGTCAAAGAACATTGTTTTAATCCTTTCCCGGAAGACTGAACCAAACTTACTAAAATAGCAGAAGTAAACTCTTTTTGTCCATACACAAGGTGTAAAGTTATGGCGAGGTTTGTAAATTGTCTTTGGGGAATGTTTTAAGCCAGCAGTAAGCTATTGTCACAAGTGTGATCTCAAATGATAGTTTGTACAGTAGGCCACAATGAAGTTAAATAAAATAGAGAGCTAACAAGCACTGGAATTCATAAAGCTTGTCTACTGAGTCAGGAATAGTATTCAGTTTTTAAATTAAGTAAACTGAAGCAGTGTAAACCGCATGCTTTTCTTCTGTTTGTTTTTGGGTTTTTTAAAGATCCATTTCTAGTTTTGAAATCATCTTACTGTTCGGTTTTATTCTTTCTAAAGCATAACAAGTTGAAGTAATGGAACTGTTTCATGTTAGGCACCTTTATATTACTGATTTTTGTCTGTGTTTGTCAAAAAAGTGTAGTTACGTAGATTGACCTTGAGAACACTCTGTCTTAAATGAGCCAGTACAACTCCTGTTTTTTTATCAGGCTGGCTAGACACTCAGTGAACAAATACATACATATACACACAAAAGTTGATAACATGTTCTATTTAATATGAACAGCTTTTTCTTTAAACTCTTTTCTTAATATTTGCTTGTACTTTGTCTCAATGTATCTCAGAATTGAATCCTGCAGAAGATTAGACTGAACTTTCACTCTTAAAAATGTTAATATACTTAAATCTCTTATTAACAAAGCATAGAACATCCATTGGCATCTACTGGAAAGGGAGAAATGTTTTGCCAGTTCTGTGTCAGGTGTTTGTATTCACAGAAGTTGTTGTAGCAGAAGGTGGTTGCTATTGGTAAACTTATGTAATGTGGTATTAGCACATTTACGTGTTTGGAGTCATACTCAGGTGATTTAGAGAAGATGATCCACTTCAGCCAGACTGTGGAGGAAACAATTGCAAAGGGTCGTGCTCTTCTGGGAATACATTTTTCTGAGAGTGTTCCCCCTTTCTGAAAAGGAGTGTGGGATAAGAGAGAATGTTCATTTACTGGACTCAGTGGAATCTGAGGAGAGACAGAAGGACTGAAAAGCATGTCACTAAAAAAATCAGGTACCAGGTGTCTAGTGGTTACTTTGAACAAGACTTCAAGAGGCTTGTTCCATTTCTATTTGCATTTCCATCTACCAAAGGTAAACTTGAGATTTATAACTTGTGGAACTCAGAGGATTACCCAAAGTACTGAATGTTTGCAGCTGTGGGATCCCTGATACTGTACAATGAAAGTCAGGCTATTAACAAGCATCTGAATTTCTTAAATGGCTGGTGCTTATGCAGTTGTGCTTGCTTTCTCTGTCTCTCTATTTGGGGTGTGGGGCAAGGGAGTCTTTTTTGTAAGAACATACTAGTAATACACTTTTTTCTTAAAAGCAGTGTAAGAAGGTGATTTTGCTTCGATCTGCTAATCATCTTGCTGTTGTTCTTTTATACATGTAAAATAGTGTTTTCATGTGGACAGCTCTAATAATTTAAAAACACAAAGTAGATGACAAAAATCTTAGAAAACTACAAAATCAGTTTGCAGGCTACTTCAGATAAGAGAACTGCTGTTACTGAGAAGACAGAGGTACTTCAGCGGTATTGAGCCACAGGGCTCTGGCATAAGCTTAGTTTTCTATCTGTGGAAAGTATTACCTGCACTGTTGCCTAATCAGGTTGGGCTTTTTAAAAGTTCAGGATTTTATGAAGTATGAGCCATAGTCATTCTTATTTTTAATATGAATAAAGTGTCTTTTTGTCCGTCATTTGGTCTAAAATTACATTGTTTTCTTTTATTTGCTTTAAAGGCCAGAGTCTTTACAGGTGTTTTTGCTTCATGATTTTGTGTAAGATTCTATTCTCACAGCTATATTGCACATTCTATTCTCACAGCTAATGTGCAATATTTTTTGTGTAAATATTGTGTAAATATTTTTTATATTTACAAAATGTTACTGATTTGAGATTCTTTGTTCTCTCAAGATGCTGTTTGTGTCAGCCTTCCTGACCAATTTACTTGATTCTAATGCAAATTACTACCTATCCCTGTCTTCAACATTTGTGATTTCCAAACTTACATGAATAGCTAGAGATTTTTCATGAAAGTTTATCTTCCAGGTTTATGCAGAGGTTTTTCAAGACCTCCTTGTGGTGGTATCACCTGCTCTTCAGTTGCAGGGGGCTGTGCAGTAACTTGTCTAAAGAGTAATAACAAGGAGCCTTGACCCAAACATTTATTTTGAAATAATTTAATACTCATCATTCTTCTTCTCACAGCAGTCTTAAATTAGATGTAAAACAATTCACCTGTATTTTTTTTCCTCGGATGTGCTTGCTTGCCTTTGCACTGTGGATTGTTGTTTTTTGTTTTTAAACAAGCTAGGGAAGGAGATTATGCCAGTCTTGCCAAAGGCAGAGTTTGAATTTTATGAACTCATTTACTAGTCATACCATACTTAGAGTATTACAGTAATTCCGGTGTATACCATTTTACATGTAAATCTCAGCATGACAGATGGCCAGAGAAAGCATTAAATTTCTCTTAATTACCTTGACATGAATACTGGGCAGCTAGCTAGTATTTTCTCTCCATTTTCACATGCAAGGAGTTGCTGGCCTGTCTTTAATAGTAGACATATATTGGCAATGTTTGTCATGCTGCAAAAGTTCTACTGTTAATACTGAGGTTTTCCAAGGAGTTCCCCCAGCAGAAGAACAAGTAGCAGTAAGATTGTTTTTAGCAGCATAATTTGACAAAAACAGATCTTTGACTGATGTGGCTCTCCCAGTTCAGAAAGGAGAACAGCTGTAATTCCTGGCCTGTGTTGCTGTGCTACCATTTAAAACGTGCAGCATGTCCTTCTTAATTGCTGGAGCTTTCTGTTAAGTAGCTTCTATTACTTGAATCTACCTATTTGAAAAATCTGAATTGAATTTTTTAAGAATTCCAATTTTGGGGGCTATTGTGAATGCTCATCCTGAATAATGATCAGTCTTGCAATTGCTGCGAGTTTAAAGAAGCAGTTTAAAGTTTTTTGGTTTTGTTGGTTTTTTTAAATGAAACTACATACATAAAGTTACAGATATTTCTAGACTGGTGGATGTTTTTTCCAACTTGGTGTCTACAGATCACATACAATAACTTGTTTTAGTCCCTTTATATTATTTATTAATAGGCATATGTAGGGAATTTCTGAGGAAAAGGTTTTTAAGATGTCACAACTAAAGGCTGGAAATTGTTGTGCAATACTGGAATTGCTGCTGTTAATTGAATTAAAACTTTCTTTTGGAAGCTTAAGAAGTTAGAGACTAGTGAAAGCTTGTTTATTAACGTGTGCTTTAATCTGGGTTAAATGCAGAAAAGAAAATATAACGGGTTTGCTTCTTAGAAATATAAGGGATGTTGTTGTATTAAATAAATGGGCTACAGCTGCATATTTTTAAGATTGTTTTTGCATTTCCAGGTATTTAGTATAATCAAGCTTCTCTTAGATTTGTTCAAACATATTTGTACTTTATCTTTAAAACCAGTTTAATATAATAAGTGTATATATTATATAATAACTTGTAACATTTCTCTCTGTAAGGGGGTCTGAGCACCTGTGTCTGCAGCTTATCACAATTTAACCAATAGAAAACCCCAAACAAAATTTTACTACTTGCTTGTTTGTAATTTGTGTCATGTGTGTATTTGGATGGCAGATTAAAATTGCAGGGATGCTTTCAGGACTAGACAGCTATTATGTCTGTGTAATCCAGTGGTGTTAGCCTGGAGCTGTAAAGTAAATTATTCTGTCCAGAATTAGGGAGTAAAATCAAACTGATTAAGCATCTATTACCATCCTGTAAGTATATATGAAGCAGACAATTGAACTGTTCAGTGTTTAGAATACACTTGAAAAAATTCCATGGTGTCTTTTTGTGATTAGAACATATTTTAGGCACTGCCTTATTGTTTTAAACAGAAAAGTGAAACATTTGGCAAAAGGCTGCTGGAGATATTGTGAGGGTCACTATTGTGAGGTTTTAAGATCACTAGCTATGTATTTCCTGTCTTTCAGTAGATGACAAATAAAAATGGGTAAGAAATGTGTTTGGGGGGTTTTGCATTTGTTACAGCAAAATACATATCTTGCATAATGGAACAGTAGGAGCTGTCTGACAAGTGATGTTCACTTAAACACCTTGTGCTTTAGAAATAGGTAAACTTCAGATAAACTGTAATTCGGTTTGTTAACATTTTTATTTGTTACTTCAATGAAAATTTGTATATAAAATGACGTTTCCCTCTGGAACTGACACCCAACAAACAACTATGCTCAGGAGCTGTTAGTCAGTGCTTCTTTATGTGCTGCCCATCAGGACTTACAACAAAACTTGTAAACTTACCAGTCTTGAGTCCTGGAGGTGCTGTTAGAGTAAATCGTAATTTGTATTAAAACCTTGTCTCTTTTCCCTTATTTCCCCACTTCTGTTTCCAGCTTCCTGAAATACTCCTTAGCTGTGCAATTTTATGACCCTCAAAATTGCAAAATATCTGTGTATTGTGCTCAGTGTGTGGGTGTAGTTCTGGGAGAGTGAGATAATTGAGCAGCATGTTAGGGTGAAGGACATGGAGAAAAACTAATTTAGGTTTTTGAAGCATTCCCATGTTGACTTCAAGCCAGCTGTGCAAATGAGGTTGAGGCGGGCTAAAAAAAACTCAGCCAAACTGAGTGACACCTTTTGATAAAATTGGTCCAGTCAAAGTGCTGAGTAGCTAGATGATTTAATAGATTCATATACTGCTTTTTGAACTTGAAAGTTACTAAGTATGCCTAATTTTAAAGAGTTTTTGAGGTGTAAATTCCTGTGCAGGAATGACTAAGTATCTGTATCCAGCTCTGGAATTGTGTGTGATTTAGTCAATAGCCAGTTTTGGTGGTTTTTCTTGTTTTGTTTTTTGTTTGTTCATTTGTTTTTAACAGGAAACATATTACAGGTAAATGTACTTAATGATATTCTTCAAATTGCCTTGTTTCTTGCCTATTGATACATCTGCATTGTTTATTGTGACCACTGCAGAGTTTCTGTAACTCTAAAAAGGGGTGGATTTGTGGCTGAAGAAAGGCTTTAGGAACTTTTTCACTGAGTTGTTAAGGATACCTGCTGGCTGTGTAGAGATGTGCTCCCGTTGGTATGTTTAAAGAGGCTGAGAATGTAGTAGCAATTAATCGATCCTTCCATGATACTGTTTGAAGTATTCTTTGAATTTTTTAAACGCAACGTTTAGAATTACAAGGCTTTTTACTAAAAGTATTTTTCATTGAACTGCAATGTTCTGAGTTAAAAATTCTTCATAGAGTCACTAATTTCCTTAAAAATCAGAGCTCTTTGGCCTGTTCCTTAAGACTAGCAGGTCAGATTGAGTTGCAAGTTTCTGCAATCCTAGTGAAGATACTTGTAGTTGAAATCTATCTTGAGCTTCCTCTGATGCCCTTATTTCTCTTATCTAATCAAAAAACACCTTAATCCTTTTAAAAGGATATAGAATAAGACAGTATTTACCATTTCCATCACAGATGACAGTACTGTACTAGACAGTTTCTAGTAGTGTATTGTCACCACAAAAAATACCCTGGTGTAAAGCTATGCTCTAATCATTAACCAGCCTGACCAACCTGCCTGCTTGCTGTATCACCTTCTTATCTCTTAGTCTCTGATTTGATGTTTTACACTTGCCATTTCTGTGCCAAGGAAGTTTATTTTATCATGTATCCCATACAGAGAGCGTAGACATTGAGTGCTATTTTGTTTACTCTGCACCAAAATGGTTTTTTGTAGTTTTATGACCTGTGGCCAATATTTCAAGTTTGTGTGTCACCTTATCTGAGACTTTCCTGCTTCATTATGGAGGTGAATAAGTAGTGGGAGTGGAATGTCTGGTGATATTTAAATACATTTTAAGACTTAATTTTTAATGTAGGAAGGTAAAGTGCTTCAGAGCTGTCCAATTTACTTACCTCTTGAGATTCCTAAAGTGAAAGAAAGTTGAAAGAAAAAGCACCTGACAGTCACTTGCAGGTATAACTATTGTAATTTTTCCAGATTAAAATGCCTTGGTGAAGCTTCTCTGTGGAAGGTGCTGGATAATGTTAGCTAGCATCCAATTGACTAGCCTGCTAATGTCACTTAGAGAATGAACACTCTGAATCTAAAGGCTTGAAGTGTGGGGGTTATTGTGGAGATTATTTTCAAGAGTTCTTGGGAAAGAAGACAGCAGAACTGCCAGAAGACTTTGCATCATAAAGGAATAGATAGTGTTCTTCCCTTGATAACAGGACTGTTACCTCTGGCTTTTCTAAGATGGCTAACTAGGGTTCATTTTGAGAGCTCCTAGAAATTAGAATTTTAGTTGTAGGTGGAAGCAGCAGTCAATATCCCCTTAAAAACACTAAACCTATTTAGAAATGTACATTATTCTTCTATAATGCTGTACTATATGTTTCAACAATTCTATCTTCTAGTTGCAGTTGATGGTAAAAGTATGACTGCTGCAAATGTTCTTATGGCACTGGTTTTCTTTATAGAAAGTGGAGCAGTTCCAAAAAAGAAGGACCCCTTAACACACACGAGTAATTCCCTTCCTCGTTCAAAGACTGTTGCAAAAACCGGATCCACAGGCCTTTCAGGTCACCACAGAACACCCAGCTACAGTGGGATATCATCATCTTCTGTGTCTAGACCAGCAACTAATCCTACACCTTCAACTCACAAGGTATGGTGAGAATAAATATGGAAGTATACACTTGAAAAGTCAGTGTAAATTCCAGAACAAGCTTTGGATTTAATGCCTTAATTGCAGTGGTGTAGCAGCAGAAAGTTGTTTGAAAAAACTGAGGCTCCAAATTTTTGGCCAAATCTCTTGAGCTAGGCTGCAGAGTGAATTTTAGAAATTGGAGGGCATCAGGTGGGTGCATGGGCAAATGAATTTTAAGTATAATCACAGTAATAAATAGTACTTGTTTTTAAAATTGCATGGGAAACTGAGTGAAAGCTATCTGGATGAAAAATAAATGTTACTTTCAGTATGTAAAAGATGGAGGGGAAAAAAGTTTTACTCCAGAACTACAAGATTTTTCCCCCATGTGTTCTTCACTTCAAAGCATGCATGCATGCACAGGTTGTATTGCAACCACATTGAAAAGCTAATTGTGATTAGGCTGTGACTGAAACACAGAAGCAAGTCCTCTACTAAGAATACAGAAAAACACAGCATTTCTGTTGACCCATCTTTTCCCCTTCCATCCTTATTAGCCAGTAAAGTAGAATGAAGAGCAGAATGGAGTGAACATCAATGTTCTGTTAAAACATTGTAGCTGCTATAATATGAAGGCTTTAAGTGGGCTGTTACAAAGTATGACAGCAGTAGGAATTCTTGCTTATAGGTATTGAGAGCCTGAGATGGTTTGTGATGCTTATTTCCAGAGTATGCTGGGGGAAAATACTAGTTAAATAAATGAATTATCAAACAAAAAAACCCCAAACCAAAGACCCTTCACCGCTGGAGCCTAAGATATTCTACTCGAGGCTGACTAATGATAGTATGATTTGTAGCAAAATACAGCGTTAGAATATTGGGTATTAACATGCTGTTTTACTGGAGCAAATGATATGTAGATCTTGTTTTGTTTAACACTATACTTACAAAGTATTAATCTGGGGGGTTTGGGTTTTTTTTCTTCCCCCCTCGTCCAGGCTGCTCCTAAAAATAGCAGAACAAATAAACCTTCTACTCCTACCACTGCTCCTCGAAAAAAGAAAGACACAAAGATATTTAGAAATGTGGACAGTAATCTTGCTAATCTTATCTTAAATGAAGTTGTTGATAGGTAAGTATGAAGAAAAGTAGGCTTTTCAATCCAGTAAATCAGTTTTTCGTTCAGTACGAGCTTGGTCCACTTGGAATGAAATTAGTGCTTCTACTTTGTTGTGGGTTTTTTTGAGGATTGTTTTGGATGGGGTTTTTTTTTTATTGTTACTTTGGCAAAAGGATGAAAATTCAAATCAGAAGTGCTTATGTTTTGAAATACGTAACAATATAAGTTGTAGATTTTCTCAAGAGGGTTCTGTATAAATAGTCAAATGCATTAAATTAGTCAGCTGCAGCTGAAAAAGAGTATCTCATTGTTAGACTAATTAGTATTCCATTTCTTTGTTAGTGGGCCAGCTGTCAAATTTGATGATATCGCAGGACAGGAACTGGCTAAACAAGCTTTGCAAGAAATTGTTATCCTTCCTTCTCTTAGACCTGAGGTAAGCAACTGGGTACTGTTATCAATCTGTGACAGGATCAAAGAAATGTACTGTGCTTCACACATGAAGTGATGATTCTTGAATCCTGTTTTTACTCATTATGATTGCTAAGGGTAGCTGTGTGGTGATAGCCGTCTTGGAGAAGGAGAATACAGGATTTATGTGTTAAAATACTACCATGAAATTCCTTGTCTTCTGGTTAATCAATGTTGCAGAAAGTGGCTGGAGCAAGAGCTTAAAAAAAAAAAAAAAAAAAAAACCCCCCCAAAAACCCAAAGCCACAAACCAAATCACCAAACCATAAACCCCTAAAAATACCAAACAAAACTGAAAACACAACCCCCCCCACAACCCCACAAAAAACAAACAAACAGCAAAAGCAAACAAACAAAATTTCTCACCATTTGTCAGGCTGACTCTTCCAGATAGCTATAGCTGTGTGTCCAGCCCTATATGGCCATGTAAAGGACAAAGCCCAGAGCCAGAAGAGTGAAATGGAAGAGATTTGTATAAGTAAATTAGGTCGTGACACTATCTGATTGGGAGAATGTTACTGTTATTTTGGTCATCCTCTCTGTGAGGATGTTGGTTAAACGCTCTCTGAATAGTTTATTCACAGATGGAGAGGATGCAAAGAAGTGTAGTGAACAGACAAATACACTGAGGTATATAACATTTGAGGGCAGATTTCCTCTTTACTTGGCTGTATGGAAATTAATAGTTTAGGCTTTTATTTATCATAGATGGTACCTCAACTACTGTGACTGCCTAGATTCAGGCCTAGTCTGTGTACTACTGGAATTTTCTGAGCTACTTTTAAGAAAAAATTAAATTGGTCATTTTCTAAAGCTGAACTTACTAAAAATTGCAGTACTTTTGAAGAAATTGCATTCAATGATTTCCTGCAGTGCTGTCATGAGACCCCCACCTGGAGTACTATGGGGTCCCCAGTACGTGAAGGGCATGGACTTGTTGGAGCAAGTCCAGAGGTGGAACACCTAGATAATAAGGCTGAAGCACCTCTCCTATAAGGAAAAGCTGAGAGAGCTGGAGTTGTTAAGCTTGGAGAAGAGAGGGCTCCAGGCTGACCTTATTACATTATTTCAGTACCTGAAGGAGACCTACAAGAAAACTGGTAAGGAACTGTTTACAAGGGCAGGTAGTGACAGGACAAGAGAAGATTGATTCAGACTGAGAGTAGGTTTAGATTTGGATATTAGGAAGAAATTATTCACTGTGAGGATGGTGAGGCACTAGAACAGGTTGCTCAGAGAAGTTGTAGATGCCCTATCCTGGAATTGTCCAAAGCTGGATTGGAAGGGGCTTTTAGCAGTGTGGTGTAGTGGAAAATGTCCCTGCCCATGCCAGGGAAGTTGGACGTAGATAATCTTCAAAGTCCCTTCCAACCCAGCCCACTCTATGATTCTATGATTACTGAAGAAAAATTACTGTTTGTACATTGTTTGCTTGTGGGTCTCGTTTGTCACATGGACAGGTCACTGGAGTTGCTCTGTGGTTTTCCTCTTAATGCAGCTACTGGTTTTGAAGCAGTGTAGGGAAAAAACCCTAAACCTGTCATAGCATCACAGAAATATGAGGTGTAAGGAAAACAAAGCTGTAGCAACAAATGTGTGTGCTCAGATGTCAATATGCAGAAGGAAGATGTCATTATAGCACCTCTTTTACTGCAGTGCAGTAGTATGTCAGGAGTGTTGTTCAGTGACACTGACACAATGAGCTGGGTGGGAGCCTGGGGTAGCTGTGACTCTTTTCCAGTAACGTGGTATCTTCAATAAGGTTGTCTCATATTACTGTAGCTAGCAATGCACCTGACCTTGGTGTGGGCTGAGATGTAATAAGGACAGAGAATCCCATGAATTTTTAAACTTTCCTTGGAAGTAGAGAGGGTTAGTTTTATTCCTTGTAAATGAACACAGTAGATGTGGCAACTGTAGGGGGATACTTAGTAAATTAACACTAGTTCAGTTTTAATCTTAATGAGTTTTGAACTCAAATTCATATTTAACAAGCCAATTAATGGTATTTTTGTAGGAGAGCAAAAGTTGAGGTACCTAAACAGGAAACACTGTCTGCAACCATTTCAGTGGTCAGATGCTAATGAAATGGTAGCAGTTAGTTCAGACCGTGTTTAGTATAATTAGTCTGCTAACAAAAAATTGAAAAGCTTAGTGTGACTTAGTGATAAATGGCAGTTGCAGCTGAACTGTAGGTGATGATCAAGGTGAGGAAGAGTTATAGATTTGGTCTGGGGTGTGTGAAAATGGTGGAACTCCGCAAGAATTGTTTCAAACAAAAGAAGTCAGACAAAAAATGCGCATGGTAGTATGCAGCGTGGAAAGCAGAAACACTGGAGTGTTCACTTAGTGAATAGCTGGGTAACTACTTTTAGTGATCAGAGTCAAGCACAAACAAAATGCTGTGGATGATGAAATAATAGAGAAAACACGTGTTGGTCGGTCATGACAGAAATACAACACTGGTAATGGAGCTATTTGTTGTCATGGATATTGTGGAAATGCCTGCCAACAGTGCTGTTTACACATGGGATGTATATGAAATACTGTCCGGTTGCTTTTGCTTGCTTATTGGAATTATTGGAAGCTGGAAGGGAGGGGTGAGTGTGAGACCAAAAGTGAAACTCTGAAACTTTTGAGGGAAGGGGTAAAGACAAAGTGCTAGAGAAAACAGGCAAGAGTAATAACTAGAAGTTACGTGTTCTGTGAGAATTTGTAGACTTGCTTGCTGTGATGCTACATATGGTGGGGGCAATTTTATAGAGTAGGAAAGATGAATCTAGTGCAAAGTGAGAGAGAGAAGATGACCATCAGTAGCATAGAGTGAGTAGGTGGTTGTTAAGTAATATTTTAAATAATTTTGTTGAAAACTTGTCTTCTCAAGTTTCATTTAATAAGGAAAGATGAAGGAGTTCTTCCATATGGAGTTAGTAGGAACACTGCTTCAGCTCTCCTACTATACACCTGCATTACTCCCTTTTTAACTGGAATTGATGCTTTAAGCTTGATAGGCTAGTCTGTCTTGTGGAAAGTGTTTTAAACTGCTTTCACAGTGTATCCATGCACAGAACAGTTGCAACATAATTTAGCTGCTGTGTGGGAAACAATAGTGGTGTGCTTTAGGTCAAGTTAGTAACAGAGTGTAGTTCTCTCAAAGCCTGTACTGTTGTGGCACTGCTACTGTTACCATCAGCGCGAGCCAGTCAGCCATTCCTCAGTCTTAAACCATTCTCTTACAAAGGTAAAGCAACATTTTATTCAAGTCTTTGGAGATAACTTATGATGATGTCCTTTTCAGTTATTTACAGGTCTGAGAGCTCCCGCACGTGGTTTACTGCTGTTTGGTCCACCAGGAAATGGGAAGACAATGTTGGTGAGAAAATTACTTCATGCATGAGTTGGTGGGCTTAAAATGTAACCACGAGGGGTGGCTTTCAGTTTGGGGCTTGGAGTAGTAAACTGTACATTCTTACAGAATATGTACTATGGTGTCATTTTATATATAAAAATGCAAAATTGCTCTTAACCCTGGATTTTATGGAGGGAATTGCTAAACTGTTCTCTCTGAAATTATTTTCACTATGACAAGTAATATTTTAAAACTTAAACCATCAAGTCCAGGTTTCATTTTCAGAGAGAGCAAAAGGAAGTGGGTTAATTGTTTTGTACAGCAGTGATTAATCAGAAGTTATCTGCTCTCCACTGAAACGTACTAGAAGTCCATTTTGGAAATGGGGAGGGAGCACAGTAGCAAAAAAGGGGATTGTCTCACTTGCACACCGCTGTGCAAAGGGCGTAAGGGCTGTGGAACTACCTGGCTGCAGGTTGTTTTCTCAGCCTGTCCTAGGTCCAGGGTACTGGAGCAACATGACTGCACATCAGCCAGGGAGCATCGAGCGTCCTGATGCAGCTGAGCCGGGCACTTCGTTCTGCATCACATGGTGTGGCTGCAGCTGCACACTCTCTGCTGACACTGGAGCTGGATCAGCTCTGAAGTGCAGGAGTGTGAATGCTGAGCAGCTCATGTAGGCTCATCTGTTATGTTTGACATACTGGAACATAATTGCTAATCACTAAAATTAGACTTTATAACCAGGGAATCATCATTTCCTGAATATGGTGAAACTGTTAAAGAAGAGGATAGTCTGGATGAGAATTCCAGCTGATTATTTTTCCTAGCTTTCCTCTGAAAACAGCTTTTGCATAGATAAAGGAAGGGAAAAAAACACCATAATTTTTTATGTGATTTGATCCAACTGATGCCTTAAATTACTACCCTAAATTAGTTAAAACTGGCTTAGATGTCTATTCAGGATGAATTGAAAGGAGATGGAGACCTTTATTCTTCAGAAGGCAAGTTGTGGTTGGCTATGGAGCTAATGGGATTAGAGAAGTCTATGGGAGTCTGAAAATTTCTCTTTTGGTTTGACTGCATATCCATTCTCATTTGTAAGTGGCCTGGACAGAAGTTTTCTGTACCATTTGCAAGGTGCTCCCTTTGAAGAAATAGGGGTTTTCAAAATAGTCAATCAGGACATGAGTGCTCACTACAGATGCAGAGAACTATCTTCAATATGATGTTTTAAAAAGTGCATTTGTTTTCTCCCCCTCTCCTAGGCCAAAGCAGTTGCTGCAGAATCAAATGCTACTTTCTTTAACATCAGTGCAGCGAGCCTGACTTCAAAATATGTAAGTAATGGCTGTAAATTGTATTGATTTGAGAACACCCATGCTGTAATTGGGGCTTAAGAAAGCCAGAGACTTCGTATGAGTCTTTGGTGAGCTGTTAGCCTATAGTGAGTGTAGTTTTTAGAAAGTGACTTGTGAAGTAAAAAAATCTTGTTTCGTGCTTGTGATAAATCAATGTCAGAGGTTTTTGCAGCTCAGTGATGACACTGACAGTCACACAGATGAGTGGTTGTGGGGTTTTTCATCTTTAAAAAGTGAATGAGTTGGGCCCCAGCTCTCTTTCACTCTGGTAATTTAGGCACCAAAATCTCTTGACAATTAACTCAATTGTGATCATAAGAGAAGTTGCAATGTTTCTTTTAAGATGTAAACAATACAGTTGTATATACTGAACCAGTGATAATCTGAATATGTATAAATGTGTTTGGTTACCAGCAAGATTTTCTGTAGGTCCTTCTGTTAGCTGTCTTGTAAAAATTTTTAACCCCCTTCAAAACCAGTTTATTGTTATTTTAGGTGGGTGAAGGGGAAAAACTGGTGCGTGCTCTATTTGCGGTAGCCAGAGAACTTCAGCCTTCTATAATTTTTATTGGTAAGACCACAAATGTTAACTTCTATTTATTTTCTTAAATAATCTTACTTACTAGAGATTAGTAAATAATTAACTATTGGAATAGTTGGGTAAACTTATTTTGGGTAATTCCGCAGATACGACCTGCTGGCCAATCAGTAGTTCATATAAAGCATGTTAAATTACTGTTATGTTATTTAATTGGTGGTAATAGTGGGAGGAGGTGCTCTCAAAAAAAAAAAATACTGTACTGCCTTTACAGAGGAAGTCCATAAAACTTCAATCATGCGAATGGGTTTGCTTGTCCTGAGTAGCAGTTTGTCATCGGAAAGATTTATTTTATTTTTTTTTCCTCTCATCTGTGCTTGGCATTACCTATTCAAAGGCCAACACATTACACAAGTTTTTAAGCTTTCCTAAGATCTGTCTGGTTTGTAAGGAATAAAGATCTAGTCTTTCTTAATGGAGCCCTCTATTAGCAAAGGAACTTGGGCAAATACAAAGACTATGATGTTGTATGCTTAATTAAGATGTATTTCTTTTGTTTTTTAGATGAAGTTGATAGCCTTTTGTGTGAAAGACGAGAAGGTGAACATGATGCTAGCAGGCGTCTAAAAACAGAATTTTTAATAGAATTTGATGGTGTAAGTATTTAGTCTTGGTATTGTTAAATTTAGCTAAATTGGCTAATATAGTGGGTGCCTCTACAACCTATAGATGAGTTACAAAGCATTTGGCTGCTGAGGCTTAGCTCAGGCTCCCTCCCACCTCACTGTCATCAGCAAACAGCTTTTTTTGGTTGTTCTTAATTTTCTACCTGCTTACTGTAGTATTTTGGAAAATGCTGTCTGGACTGAAAGGTAGCAATCTGGAGATGAGCTGTAGTAATGTGTTAGAAGATTATGGACAGAGAAGAAAGGATAACAGATGGCAATAGTAAAGGAGCTGTGAGGACAAATGTTCTTACAGGGCAAGAGGGACATTTGAGGGTCACGGAGAGTTGAATCCATGTTTGCAATTGCATGGTTTGATGAATCACTTCTCTTTATTCTAGCAAAGTAAAACAAGATTAAATGGCTTTTAAGTAGTTTCTGGTTTCAAAGGAATATGTGTCACAAGCATGCACTGTCAAGGGGTGAGACTTGAGGGATGAGGATTTCAAACAGACTAGTTCAGATTATATATATACACACACATAATCTCATGTATACTGAGCTCTGACACATCAGAAAGATTAATTTCTATGTTAGTACAACTTTTATTTAACTATAACTTTTTTCTTGGCATCGTAAGCTAGAGAAGGCAGAATACAGTAAGAAGTATTTAGTGGCATGAATGCAATACCCAGGAAGAGGAACTGGGTTTCATAGTGGGACACGTGTACAAATGAGTATCAGAATATTTTTCTGTCACTGCACTGTTCTTGTATTGAATAATTTTAGTTTGTGTTCCATTAACACAGTGGAATATTGGTAGAGTGGTGAAGCAACAGTAGTGAGGTACAGGAGGAGCAGATAACAATATGGAGAGACAGCAAGGTTGGGAGAAACTCCAAAATGGATGTATTAGGACAAATAATGCAATGTGACAGCGATATGCAGAAATTATTACACGCACATGCAGAGTTTTTCCTTAAAATGAAAAGGGAAAAATAAGCATAATGCAAAGTCTGCTGACTTAATATTTAAGGTGTAAGTATGTCATGCAATATTTTTTGGGAACCTTTTGAACATGGTAAGGTAGCAGTGAACTTAAATCTATGAAGAATTGGACACTAAGTGAATAATAATGTCTCTGATAGCCCAGTGTTTTCTCTGAAGTTTGGAAGGTCTAAGTCTCTGTATTCTTGGGTATAAAATCAATTGAGTGAATTGGGAAGGAAATTGCTTTGTCTTTCTGCTAATATGATTATTTTATAGCATATTTTGATTACTGGATTCCTGCGAGGCCTGTGTTAGATGGATCTCTGATCTGATTTTGTAGTTCTGGTTATACTTTAGTCTAAAGTTTTGATTCTCGCCCTGTAGGCTTCAAAACAATGGTGTTAAAACCCCAGAACAGCAGAAAGTCTCT
This sequence comes from Ifrita kowaldi, assembly GCA_013398055.1. Classification (NCBI taxonomy): domain Eukaryota; kingdom Metazoa; phylum Chordata; class Aves; order Passeriformes; family Cinclosomatidae; genus Ifrita; species Ifrita kowaldi. The sequence goes on from VZRS01010399.1 coordinate 162,113, forward strand.
GGCTTTTTCAACATAATTATCTCCTGATGACTAAACTTATGAGTGCCTTTTATAGTTTTATAGTCTCAGTTTTCTCCAGCAAGACTTTTTTTTTTAACCTTTTCCTGGTTTGACTTTGCATTTATCTGAGGAATATTTTGAATCTACCTTAATGAGGAAAAAAAAAGTGTATAGTAAGATCTCATCAGTGTGCTGAATACATGGCAAGTCTCTAACTGGTTTTGTTGTGTTTCTACTTAATGTAGACTGTGTAAACTGAAAGGTGTCTTGCCTTCCTACATTATATAGGTGCAGTCTTCTGGAGAGGACAGAATACTTGTGATGGGAGCAACAAATAGGCCTCAGGAGCTTGATGATGCTGTTCTCAGGTATCAAAATGTCTCTTTTTCTGAATAGATAGTAAGATGATATTCATTATGGAGAACAGGTTTTGCTTAGTGTCTTGGTGAAGCTTTGTAATAAGTAAAAGCTGTTCAGCAAGGTTAAGTTATTTAACCTCCCTAAGAGGAGCTTTACTCTTCTTTTCTGGGATGCATCTGCACAATCATGAAGGTCCTGGAATTGTCTGAAACAGCAGTACCTGTTGAGATCAAGTCTGTGTTTTTTAAATTTCTTGCATCTGATATGTTGCTTTTTTTGTTACTTGCATCTTAATGGCAGAATGAAGGAGAGAATTTGACCAGTATTCCAGATTGACCAGAAATCCAGTATTTCTGCACTGTGAATACTGGACTTTTGACGTCCCATGCAATTGCAGATCTTGCTGTAGATTTGCCTTAGGACTTTTTTGCTAGAAGTACTCATACTTTATTTTCGTCTCATTCTTGATTGAAGGAAATAGATATGTCAGCACTGCCTGAAGAAATTACTCCAAAGACTTTTATGTGTAAAAATTAAGAGATGCTTCATTTCATTGCTGGTAGTCAGTAGTATTTCTACCTTCAGAGTGTTTCCCCTCTGGGAGGAGCCTTATAACTTGAGATAAGAGTAAGGTGACACCAGTGGCTTGTATATATTGTTTGTTTGGCTGTTGGTGGTTTTTTCAAAAGCTCTAGTTCTGCTTCCTAGAATCTGATGATGGAATTGAAATCTTGGCACTTAACCAAACCAAATGTTAGATTTGTGTGTGCTAAATAGTTATAGAATAGTGTGAACAATGTTTATGTGTTTGGGTTTTTTCCAGACGATTCACCAAACGGGTATATGTGTCTTTACCTAATGAGGAAGTAAGTATTGTTTTCCACTCCTATTTTTAAGACACCTATAGGTGATTCTTAACTTGCCCTCGTGGGTGATTACAATTCTGTGAACTAACTTCTGGCCCAGCTTGACCATATACACTGTGCATTAGTTCTGGGAGCTATTTTAAGTTTTTGCCTTTTTTTTTTCCACTCATGCTAGTGGCAAATCTGATGGTAGCTACTCAGTATGTCTTGACTAGTGAGGTGTTGCTTACAAGCAAGTTAGAAGTAGGACTTGCAGGAGCATGTTTGTTTGGCTGAAGGACAGTGTTTTATTGCAAAAGATAAAAGTAATTTTCTTAATGTTTTCCAGTTCAACCGGAGATCTAGACTTTTCATGAGGATTCTAATGACTTATTCTTGATACTAGTAGTTAGGCCCTTGGTCTTGTTATTACCCAGTTCCTATCTCTGCTCCTGAAGAGATGATACTGTACAGTCTAATTGCACAAGCACTATAGGCAAGTTTAAACTGGTGAAGCACAAAAGCCAAACTGACAAAAGCGTAGTTCTGTTCTTGCAACACAATTCTAAGTGTTCCGTGAAAACGAGTTTTACATCTGATAATTTTATCTTTTTCAGACAAGATTGATTTTGCTAAAAAATCTTCTAAGCAAGCAAGGAAGTCCATTAACCCAAAAAGAGTTGGCTCAACTAGCTAGGTAAGTATTTTGTAGCTATACTAAATAAATATATTCCTCTACTGCATTCATTAAGACTGTTTAATTCATTCAAAATGTAACTAATGTAAATCATCCAACAGTGACAACATGAATTGCATGCATTTGGGGAAGATGGTTTCCTGTCAGGCTGTATGAAAGTGTTTTTATGTATGCATATGTATATATATATATATATGTAGGATACACCCAGTCAGGTTTCTGTTGTTGAAACATGCTCACCAGCTCTTTCCTTTGAGGGGGTGGGAGGGGGAGGCTTCCTTCCACCCATCCCTCAAGCAGTCCAGCTCTCCTCCCTGATGGAAAAAGGTAGCGCCAGTTTTGCACTTGGCATTCATTTCAAATAAAAAGCAAGTTCTCTTTGCTGGTGCCTTGCTAGGCTTGTTGAATGTATTACCAACGTATCAGACAAGCACTGGATAATTTTAGGTTCTTTTCACTTTCATATTTGATTGGGAAAATGTGGGTTAATTTTTCCCTCCTGTTATGAAATGGAGTTGTTTTATGTTTTTCATCATTAAGATTGACACAGTACTGCTGTTAGTCACCTAAATCTAATAATGGGTGTGAAGGAAATTAGACTAAAAAGCAGGTAGGGCAAGAAAGAGTGAAAACAGAGCATGAGGTAACAAAGATATGCAGGTAGATGTACTTCAGTCTGTTTCTCTTTGTGGTAGTACACTGGACGTTAGTAGAGTCTTGGATGTAGCATTTGTCAGACTCTTAGTAATATTGCAGAAGCTGATGTGTAATCCAGCTGAATATATTCCCTCTGTACTTGAAGGCTGTTAGCTCAGGCCATGTTTAGGCTGCAGTAATAGCTAACTGCAGGAAATAGCTAACTGGAGGAAAAACACAGTCAGTGTCTTGTGTTCTAAACTGCAAAGATAAGAACCAAATTACAAATGCAGCTTGAGTACACCTATTTTAAAGGGTTTAGAGAAAATGTAAAAGTTGAGCATCCTGCCTGCTTCGTTTTCCATCTTTCTTTGTCTTGAAAGAGAGAAGTATTTAACCTCCATTATGATTTTGTGTTCCTTTGCTCCTCTGCAACTTTTTCTATAAAATATAACAGACTTCGTGATCTCCAGAAGACTAAGCTCTTGTTACTGCAGCTAGCCACTGCTCTACAAAGGTGGAAATTTTGTTTTTAAATTTTCCTTTAGGTAACTTGTACTACTTACTTCCTCTTATGTGGGCATTTTGTATTGGTGGCTTCCTGGTTCAGTGGAGGCCTTTATTCTCCAAAGTATTAATTGGTTAACTTGGATATTAAATCTACTTCTGGAAAAGCTCCCACAGAGATTGGCTTCTTGGTTTGATTTTTTTTTCTTTTTTTTTCTTTTTACTCCCTACCTTGTAGTTCTGAGGATTTGGATGATCTGCCAGGTTTATTAAAATAACAAACAAACCCTAGTGGGTAGCAGAATTTACCTTCCTTTTAGTTCCCTTTGTGTCATATTAAACCCATGGTATTGGGTTCTCTCATTGTACTGATCAGATTGAATGAGTACAGGACAGTTGAGGTTTTGGTGTTATGGTAATCTGATAAATACTGATCAACTACTGGTACAGAGTTCCTGTAACAGAAATAGTAAATGTGCTTGAGATCAGTTTTCATCTACAAATTCTGGTTGCTACCTTTTTCTTTTCTTTCTAGAATGTTGTTTAGGACTTGAATATCTGTACTTTAAATTTAATCTGTGAAAGATCACTTTCAGTGAAATATAGATCACTTATAATGAACTTCTGATTTATTAAACTTGCAAAATAACATCAAAGTAATACTTCTGATTAAGTAACATTTTGATTATCTGCAATTAAATTGATGTGGTTTGAAGCAGGTTTTTGGTTTTTTCCCCTTCCTCCTTGACCCCCCTTTTTCCTTTGACAAAGAATGACAGATGGATACTCTGGAAGTGACCTAACTGCATTAGCGAAGGATGCAGCGCTAGGCCCCATTCGAGGTAAGCTGCAGAAATTTTTGTTCAGGTTTTGACATTAGAGATATATTTTCTTACATCTTTGTAATTCTCAAACCTCTGAAATGAAGCTTTTTACATTGGATTTTAGTCTGTTCCTCATAATAGCATCTTTCTAAGATTTACTTACACAAAACCCTTCAGTACCTCACCATGTGAAACAGAAAATTTTTGTGTCTTAAGAGAAGAGCAATGTGAAGTGTTTCTCAGTGATTTGTGGGGTTTTTAACTAGTGTATCTTTCTGGGGCTGGTGTCAGTTCTGTTGTAGCTAAATTATTACTTGAATAGCAATGGCTGGTTGCATTACTTGTCTTTAAAAAGTGGTCAAATCTCTCTCAAGTCTAAAGGAAGGAAAACTGAAACAGAAGCAATTTTATGGGGTTTTCCTAGATAGAGTTTGAATGGTATAGATTTTTTATATTTTTAACTCTTAATGTTGAATTGTAATTCTGTAATTCAGATGACAACTGTGAACGAAGTAGAGTTTTACTTACATTTGTTCTCTCTCTTTACATTTTCAACTTGGAAAAACCCTCAGTTTTAATGTGAATATTTTTTTCCAATACCTCCTCTCTTTGTTCTGTTTAACTAGCTAGTTATGTGTTCAGTAGCCACATCTGAAGGAACTGATCTTGTTTAGTGGAGATCAGTACTGGGATTTTTGTGTAGAAAAGATTGTGAAGGCTTGATACTAGTTTTCTGTTTGCAGACATACCGTCCTACTTGACAGAAAGGTACTAAAGGCAGGCAGAGCAGAAGGAATCTGTAATATCAACCTATTATGTGTAAATAAAAGTTGTTGCAAGGCTCTTAAATTATTTCTGGGGATAAGAGGTCTGTGCATGTTTTGTGGGTGTGTTTGTGTTATTTTTTTAAATCCTATAGCATGCATTTTTGCCAGTGCACTATCTCTTTTGAAAGCAGCTGTTGAAATGTAATGTTTTTTACCCACTTTCTTTCAGCTGTTGAATTTGTAAAGCACATCTTTCACAATCCTGCATAATAATTGGGAAACAGAACTGCGTTAAATGGCTCTCATAAGAGACATCATGTCTCCTAAGAATTTGAATATATTTATTTAGAGTGCTGGAATCAATAATGTATGCATTTAGGTATGCAGGCTTTACTTTGCTGACAACTCACTTCACACGCAAGTCCATTTCAAGAAGAGACTGTGTTGTGCAACATATTTCTTTCACTTGCTCCTGCTGTATTCTTTATAAAACAGTATGTTTTTGAAAAAAAATTTTTATATCGTCCTTGCCAACCCTGCCTAGTTTTTGTTTCTTTTTCTTGTACTCTCGTAGCAAAATGTTTACTGTTACATGTTGATACCATAAGAGCATTGCAAGTTAAAAAAAAAAAATTGGTGAATGATACAAGAATGTTTAGATCCCATGAGTGTGGCATAGGGCAAGAAGCACTTTGGTATACCCTGCCTGATTTTATTTCTGTGTTCTTGGCTGACCATACCTTCTGTTTCCTGAAATTGAGTAGGGAGGTTGTGGATACTGGGAATAATGTGGGGGAGGGTAGCTCTGTTGGCTCGTGTGCTGTTTTCCATACTTTGGGAAGAAGGAGTAATTCTGCTGCCACTTTGTACTGTGTCTGATGTAACTGAGTGTGGGAGCAGCCTGCTTGAGGAGCTGATAAATGGGGAAGAAGGAGGCAAAAACATCATGTACCTTTCTGTACAGGAGACTGTGTTGAGGCAGAAAGGTATAATTTTTAGATGCAGGGGTTTTTTTCTTCCAGGATAGAAGCACTTTTAACATGTTTTAGTTGTCAGAAGTGATGAAAATTTTCTTAGGAAACGCACTGACCTATCTTTATTTTTACAGAATTAAAACCAGAACAAGTGAAGAACATGTCTGCCAGTGAGGTAAGCTGTTCTAGCAGCTGTATTTTCCTCTTTGAATAGAATGCATGCTCACTAGAAACTTTCAAGGTCCCTTTTTTATGTGTAGTATCATACAAAATAGGATAATTTTTGGGGGTATTATCCTTTTTAATTGCTTCTTCATTAAGGAAAATTCTTTAGAAATAGAGATTGAGAAGATGTGTCCTCACATGTCTGAGGTTCATGCTTGGTTTGAACATTGGCTTTCAGGCTTCAGACCACTTCTTTTTCCTGTTAGCAAGTCTGTTGTTCTTCATTTCAGCTGACTGTCCTATCTTTTCCTTCACACTGAGCTGCAATATTTGTTACCTATCTGAGGTTGTCAGAGGCCTGGCTTTTATCTTCTCTCACAGTGTTACTTCCCAAGAACATTCCCAGAAGTATTATGTGAAATCACTTCTACCCCTTCCACCCCATCTTTACATAAAGCAGGTTAATTTAGGGAGAGCCTAAAACAGATTTGTGCATGTATGTGTATAATACTTACATTCATTCACGTGGACCATCATAAAGAAAAAAATTAAGCTCCTTACCACAAACTGCAGCTGTAAACATCAAAAAGAAAAGGAGGTGTACAAAAGTTTCTGTTCAGGTGTGTGTGCAAACCACGGTTACACAGGGGAAAATGAAGCAATTTGTCAATTGCTTTTTGTGTTTAGCCTGAGGTCATGGCTAAGGCTGTGATAAGCTGGAAGGATTTGTTGCAGGAGGATAACAGCATCTGTGGTCATTTGTTGTGATGTCCTTGTATGCACCACCTACTGAAACAGGAACTAATGACACAGTCTCATGAGCTATTAAATAACAAGACAGACCTTAACTATTAGCAAGTGTTAATATATTAAAAATGGTAAATACTGGTAGTCTTAAATTGCAAGACTCTCGCATCAGGTCATAGAAGACTAGAACACCCCAGTTTGGAAGGGACCTTGAAAGATCACCTGGTCCATCCTTTTGTGGGAAAGGGAAGTTAGATGAGATTATTTAGCACCCTGCCCAGTCATATCTTCAAAACCTCCAGCAATGGAGATTCTGCCACATCCTTGAGGGGATTGTTGCAGTGAATGACTGTGCTCACTGTAAAAAAATTTCATCCTTACATCCAGATGCAGCACTCATAGAATGTGTTTTGTTAAAAGTGAATACTCAAGTACTTCTTGAATAAACCAAAGCACATAAACCACTTGTGACCCTGATGTCTTTCATTTTCTATTTAGATGAGAAATATCAAACTATCAGATTTCACAGAATCTTTGAAGAAGATAAAGCGCAGTTTGAGCCCTCAGACCCTGGAAGCGTACATTCGCTGGAACAAGGACTTTGGAGACACCACGGTGTGAGACACTACTTGAAGTGAAACAGTGCTGCCTGGGGAGCAGTTGGTGCAGACGACTGGGAAGCAGCCAGAGTTTACAGGACTTTACAGATATTTAAGTATCTGCATTGAAACTTGAGATTAAGAGAAAATTATACAATGTGAAATGTGTTCATCAAAGCCTCCTTGCCATTTAGTGAGGATTTACACACTGTAAGTAAGAGCACAATAGGACTTGGCATAAGATTCCTAGCAATCTGATTCTGGTTTGAACATTAATACATGTATATTGTTTCAGCTACAAGGCTCTGATGATATTGATCATTGGAAGACCTTTCCCTATGTTGTGTGTGTGGTTTTTTTGTTTTTAATTTTGCCGTTACATTGATGAACAATGAACTTGGAACAATGATGTTCAATTGGAGGTTTGTAAACTTCAGTTCATTTTTTTGACTTTTTTATCTTTAATGTGCCAAATAAAACAATTTCCCTGTGCAGAATGGAAGAACAGCATTGGGGAATTACGATTATTAAAATGTTAAAAGCAGCTGGTCTGTTATTATTTGTCTTTTTGTTTTGTTGTAACGTGACTGAATTGTTCACAGGACAGGTTTAAAGAAGACCTTTGATAGCAGAACAGCAAAAAACCCCAACCTTATAAAACCAATTCAAACCGCCTTTTAAAAGAAAAATTACTAAATGAAAGAATAGACTGAGATATTCATTTACTGGCAGTATTTTCTCTTAATGCATTTTGTAACGCTTCCATTGGTAGAATGTTAGCTTATGCTTACAGTGTACAACTTGAGCCCAGCTGATGTTTGAGAGAGTAAGTGATGCTAATTGTCGAGTTTCAGAAATGATGTGTCTCTACTCTGTATTTTGGTCTGTTTATGATAATTGAAAGTAAGATTTCCATTGTGATAATTTTTTTAATCTCCACATGTAAGCATTAAAATATAAGGCTACATGTTTAATACATGCCACACATTAATGTTTTTATAGCTTTCATATGTTTTGGTTTATATATTAAAGTATGAAACACTCAACTGATCTGCTTTTTTAAAAAGAAACTGCATCTTTGTACAAATACTTGTTTTTATTATATAAATGACAAGCTATTAAAAAAAAAAATCTTAAATGATAGCCTTTAAATACCATAATAAAGGAAAGCATTTTTGCCTTTACTTCTAAAGGCCCAACATCTTGTTTACAAATTCTATATGGATTAGACACAGATGTTTGCAAGGCAGAACACTAGTTCCTTGTTAAAGCAGGTTTATGGGTTGTTGGTTGGTTTTTTTTTTTTTTTTGGTTGGTTTGGGTTTTTTTTACAACTCTCCCAACTTAGTGATACTGCAAAAATGTATATTGTTTACTGTTGTTTTAATGAAAATGAGTTGTAAGTGTTGTTTGCTTTTGGTCTTAACAGAAAATTTGGTTTTAATTTTTCGTTTAACTTATTTTTTGGAACTACTTACCTGAAAGTTGACTATAAATAATATATTACGTGTATATATGAAAAAAAACCAACCCTAGCTGATAGATGCAGTTGTAGGTATAATACTCTGAGAGGACTGTGCTCACTGTGTGGTATTGAATACTAAATAGCAGAAACTATCAAACCTTTGAGATGCACATATGCAATATGTTTGGGATTCTTCTTTTTTTTTTCAACTAGAGATGCTTTTAACTGATCTTAAGATTAAAAGCAATCAAATAAGAGAAGATTGTGTTCCACTAGTATGCCTTTTGAAATAGTCTAACCAAACCACTTCTAGCCTTCTAAGGGTAGGACTCTCTCAAATGTATGTTTTATGTAAATGAAACGTGACTTTGGTTCCCCTGATTCACTTTTCTGGAGAAATGCTAAAGGATTTCAGATTCTTAAAACTCATGTCTTGCTTTGCCTTAGTTCTGCCTTCAGTAGACCATCTCTCTTGTTGGAGATTCCTGGCTGACTTGATCCATATTTGTAATATTCTTCATAGTGCTAAGCATGGCTATTACTGTTGTATTAGCATCTGCCAAATAGCTACAGCTAAGAAAGGGTCTTGGTTTTTTTCATAAAGCTTTGGTAAACTTTCCTCAAGATTCCTTGGCAAATGAGAACTTCGAAGATAACGCTTCTGGTTTTGAGTGTTCCTAAATGATTGTTACAGAACTCTTCGTTTTTGTCCACTTAATTTTAAGGAATATACTGGTTATTTATTTCAAATACATACTCTTTGGCATGGGATAGGTACCTGAAATGTTGAGATCGAAGTCCCCATCTGCTAAAGTAGCCCCACTATGCAGCATGAAAGAGTCAGAATCACCAGCTGCTACATAGAAAGAAAAGGGACCAGCCCTTTCCCTTGCTTATACAACCAGTTCAGGTCAAGAGAGTCTGTGTGACTGGTACAGCTGCTTTTTGGTCTTCTATTATGCCTGATTGTTTTCTGCTTAATGGATGAACTACAGCCCTATAAATTAGTGCTGGAACACAGTGAAAAGAAGAAAATTTTGTTCTGCAACATCAGTTTGCCCCACAGCTGCTGGATTCTTAGCCCATGGCCAGGTTCGGTTCATAAATCTCCTTTAAATGTCTTATGCTGTTTTCTGAATAGTATCTTTTATGAATAATTCTGTTCCCTTTAAGGCATTCTCTTGCATCTTCTCATTTTACATATACTAAGTCCCAGTCCCAGTGATTCCATCTCTGTGTTGAATTAACTGTGTATAAGAGCAGATCTGGGGAAAAACAACCACAACAGTGGAAAATACCACCAAACCCTCCCCTGCTCACAAAAAACCCCCCCAACAACCTCAAATTACCTGTATTTCCCAAGTCAATAGTACTTACATAGAACCTTACAACTATATTTTCCAGAAAATCAAGTTATGTTCTAATACAATGTCTCGAATCAGGATAAACAGGACAGTGCTTTTAACCTTTGCAAAGACTGCCATTTCATTAGCTCTCTGAACTGTTTTTTCCTTTCTTTTTCTTTTTTTCTTTTCTTTTTTGCCCCCCTTTTTTTTCTGTGAATCTGCCCACTGCTAGTGAATGAGAGACTTGACCCACTTTTTTGACATGATTAGTAAGCAGCTTGTCTGGCTCTCTGCACGTGTGTTTTACTGATTTTTCAAGTGTAGCAGTTACTGGAGGGAGAAAATAAAACCAACCCAACCCCCTTGTGTTTTTCTAACAGCCTTTTTCATATATCTTTCTGGTATAACAGGAGGGGAAAACTCAAGCACTGTAGATTGCTCTTTCTCCTTAAAATGAGAATTTGTTATGTGTTGTGATGTTCCCTTTACTAATGTTGACTTTTCTGTAGACTACAGCAAACCTGTACAGGTTCTCTGCATATGCTAAGACAAAACCAACACAGAATATTAAAGATAAGCCTTAAACTACGGTATTTATGCACAAATAAGTTTCTCTGTCCTGTTAATTTCTTAGACTTTACAGAGTTCAGTGTATTAGAAATAGACATTGTGCCCCGGGATATCTTACTGACTCAAAGCCAGTTGCTAATACAGTTCTGTTGAATATGGCCCTGCAATTTTATGTAGATAACAAATGTGATAACAACGCTTTAAAATTAGTAAGAATGGGATCTCTAAACTGAGAAGGAATGTTGTCACTGCACTAATTAGGAGGCTAATGCTGGTTTTACTGTTACATTCTCTCAAATGTTTTTAAAATGACAGTTTTTATACATGTAACTCAATTAACCTTACCTTCTGGTGTAGAATAAATAGTATTTTTTCTATTCCAAACAAGTGGGTTTTAGCACTGCTTGGCAGTGCTGTCAAGTCCCTCTTGCGAAATTTAAGTACTTTGTACTGGGAATACTGAAGTCAGATATGCTGGCAAATTGAACTGAGACATCTGTTCTGCAACTGGAAAGCAGCATTCTCCTTAGGGTTTCCTTAATCACCTATGGTGAGACTTCGTGCCCTAGATTTTCATAGTGCTTTCCTAGCCAAGACATGGATAATGCATAGTTGTGCCTAGGACATGCTTCTCTAGCTTTTCCAGCGCTTTAGTGATGCTTCTGCATGTGGCAGCTTTGGGAGGTGGCCAGTGCTACTGTATCTGATGAGATTTTCATTCGTTCTCTGTGGCAGCCTCAAGCTTTTGTGATGCTTTAAGTTGTTGGGGTTTCTACCAGAAATCAAAAACAGAATGAAGAGTAGCAAGCAGGTAGTGAATGCAATTAGTTATCTCAGCCCTTGTGCTAATTAGAGGCAGTTTTATGTTAGTTTCTCTTGAGCTGCTATTTAGTGTTGAAGAATATTGTTTTACTGACCTATGTGAATTTTCATGCTTAGGATGATCTGCAGACATCCTAAGAGATGACCAATTGATGAGCTATTTTCTTTTAGAATTTTTTATTGAATTATAATTTTCAGTATTTTTTCTTTTAGTTATAGTAATTATAATTCCACAGGATGAGGAAGTTAAGCTGTCGCTTCCTGCAAATACAAAATCATCTTGTAAAATATGGGGAAATGTGTATTCTGTTTTTCTTGCTTCTTGTGTAAATTGTTACCTGTCTTAGAGTGGAAACTTCTTACCTTGTCAATAACTACCTCCTGAGTTCAGCAATAATTGGCAAGGTATACACTCCTCCAGTGGATTCAATATAGTGGCTCAACGCTGCAGATTCTTCAGAGTCTGATGTTTTGATTTGAAAATGCTTGACACTACTTTTGGAAACTATGGTGATGAACCTTGTTTTGCTGTAAGATTTTCCTTGCCTTCATAAGATAAACTTCTTAAAATCCTTTCTTCAGAGAAGGAGCTTTGAGGATAAAAGGTCAGCATTCTTTGTAGTCGGTTAACACAGGCCTGTTTGTCAAAGATGCCGGGGTGTGGCCTCTCAGTTATGCAGGGTTTTCTCCCATTAGAAGTGGGGAAGAAAGTACTTTATCTAATAGTCGCACACCTGTCAAAGGGACTGGAAGTACAGAAAAACTGTTTTTGCCACATGATTCAAATTTTTAGTCATGTGAAGGGCTAGTCAGTGTTTTTCAGAAATCTCTATTAAAAGTGATGAAAACCAAAGGTGGAGACAAAACACCATACCCCACCCCCATAACATCTATTGGACAGCTCCAGTCTGGGATGGGATTAATTTTTGTATTTTGTTGTTTTGAAGCACTTTTGTTTCATTGTTCTTTTAAGAATGTTTTCTGAAATGTTAAACACCATTTTACTAATAAGCAATGTAAAAAAGCATGACAAGCAGTCACATAGCTTTAGCTCACAATAAAATGTTTTGTTTGTCCTGTTCTTACTGTTTTCTTGTCTGTTTATCAGATAAAATGTCCAAAACTAAAAGCCTTTTCATTAAACTTGAAGCCTATTAAATTGCTGCTGGTTTAAAAAAAAATAAAACATCAGGTGTTGTATACCAGATGATGGAACAATAAATATGTAAATAAATCAGTTTCTAAAGAACATAACTCAAGTTCTTAAAACTAATGTAAACAGAAGTGCTACTTCCTAAATAAATGTGCTTAAACTGAAAGTGTGTGCTTATCCTAGTCTTGCTAGATCATGGTGAAAACCAGGCGGTTTCACTCAACTAATTCTGATGGTCGTGGTGAAGTCCTGAAAACTTTGGAGCCAATTTCCTTGGCTTCAAAATGGCACCTTTTCTTTTGCTTGGGGGAGAGTGCTGCTGTTAAGAATTTAGATTGTTAACTCAGAATTATCCCCATCTTCTTACCATTTGTAATTGCTTGTCTTGAGGCTGCATCTGTACTGCTTACAACTACTGGGGTGTTCTGTTCTTACAGTTACATCCTGAAGACAAGATTAATCAATTTTTTTTTTAAAGACTCATTTTAATATTACATATCTGGCAGCACTAGGCGTCTCTCAAAAAGGAGCCATGACCACTGCCTTCCACACATCATCATTAACAATCACTGCTGAAACCAACCAAATAAAAATCAATACAGCAATGATGAGAAAACCCCAAGGTTTTGGACTGAAGCATATGAGCTATTCCTGCTTCTGTCAAGGAGTGATTCCTTAGGATAGAAAGACATCGTTGTGTGTCCAAGCTCTCTCTCTTTGGCTGAAATACTACTGCTTGGAGGTAGATTTTGAACCACTAAAATGATTTCTGTTGGTAATTTTGTGTATAGGTTACAGACATTCAAATATTTCATTCTTGTAGAGGGGATAATCAGATAAATTAAAATTAGTGAAGAAGGAAGAGCATGAAAAAAATACCCCACCATGTGCTATTTTGAAATCTACAGATATTTTGGTTTTGGCAGCATACCCTGGACTGAAGTATCTTGGACTCATTAAATTGTTGCCATTCCAGCCAAGGGGGGGAGATAAGGCTGCATGCCTAGTGTTACCTGCAGGCATATTTGTGTTTTATGTTTATTTCTATATTTTAGTGCTCTAAGTTAGCCAGAGAAAAGTAAGAAAAAAGTAAAGTTGTTGAGTTTTGTTTTGTTTGTTTGTGGGGGTTGTTTGTTTGGGTGAGGTTTGTTTTGTTTTGGGGTTTTTTGTTCATGCCATCCTTCTGCAAATTTCCAAATATGCCGTGAACTTGTGAAATCCAGCCTGTTTCCTACAAGGGTTCAAATGGCTCTGGAAAAGACAGTTATGCAACTTTCTCTAAGTCATTTTTTATTCTGTGTATCATGATAAAACAGAAAATAGATGTAGTGGTGAAGGCAGAAAAATATAATTTAACTAAAATCCATCTCTCAACACTTGTGGAATTATTCCAGGTGCTGTGTTGTAGCTATATTTAAAAAAAACCTACATGAATATCAGCCTACAAACAACCTATTGAGCAAAGTGTGTTGTTTTTACCACATAGTTTTGAAAATTCCGCTTTTTTGGCAAGTATATACTGTAAGAACAATATCTTCTGTCTAAGTCTGTAACTTCTGTTATTTTCAAATCTCATTTTAGCAATTTCTATTGCTAAAAGGCCTCAAACTTGCCTCGGTTGTAAGACATCCTTGAAGACTGTTAGTTTTGTTATGTGCACAACACTAGTATCAGCTGTGCTATTGTAGAATTTGTCTTCTGTGAAGACACTTTTACAAGTGCAGTTTCTAATAACTAACTATTGGCCTCTTCCGGCAAGAAATACCCTGTGACATCAAATAATCAAAAAGCCCGATACTATGTCAATAATGAAGTAACCAAACAACTTTGTGGAGCAAATTATACAGTGATTCACCAGAGTTCTGATTTCCTCGTTAAATTTGAATGGAGGCAGCAGCTGCAGTTTGAATTCTCTTGCCTGTCATCCAGATTCTATGAAGTGCAGATCTATTTTCTGCAAATAATTTCCAAAACTTCTTCCATACACTGGAAAAAAAATTACTGATTGCAGCCAAGAGCTTAGAATGAGGTCTGAGACATTAAATATATTTTCTGAAATAAAATTACCTGATCAGTCTGATAGTTATTCTTAATTAATGGTACTGCATCCTCTAAGGACCAGATACACACAAAATCTGGAAAATAAAAATTATTTTATCTTTTTTAATCAATAATAAAATCATATGCTCTGCAAATGCAGAGGAACAACACTTAAAATTTATCTGTGAAGCAGTTAACTGGGAAGCAGATTAAAGACTGGCTTGTTCCTGGTTTAATTTGATGTACAGGTCTCTCACTCACAGTCAGGTAAGTATTTTGGTATGTTTTACAGAACAGGTGAGATGCAAATAACATTTTTAACCAGTTTACCTATGAGTACTGGAGAACTGAATAGACTCTTAGAAGAACAAAGATAAGGCAGTGTTACAGAAGGTTGCTTCAAGTATCTTTCTATGCACAATAAGCTGTCTTAATAGCATATCTCACTTCAATTTTGATTCCTCTTTTCCACTTACTTGGCAAATAATAATAAATAATAAACAAGCTGTCTTGTGACTAAATCTTTCGGTACATTCAATCCCATGCAGGTGCTTTGCAGCACAATTTTTCTTAAGAGGGAGCTATCCGAACTTCCAAGATTATTTCTGTTCTGTATTTCGTTGTACTTTCCCTGCAGGTGGTCCTGCCGTACACATTCCTTCTGACAGGAACTTCTGGGCACAGTGAAGCGATCTGCTGGCCATCCACACCAGGCCATTGCTGTCATCTCGCAGCCCTCGTGTCCCGGTGTTCCAGAGCCTCAGTAGCAGTAGTCTCTAGCAGAATCTTCTTTCCAAGTCTGCTTTGGATAGCAGCAGACTCTGGGATGGGGTTAGACTGCGTGCAGATCCCTCCTCTGGACTGTAGTGCTTCTAATGCTTATCATATTCAGAGCAACGGGAGCAGTTCTAAGAATCTCACACAACAAAGTGACTGGATTTTCAGCATAGATCCTGTGGTTAGGAGAGCTGCTGTCCTTTGGGGGTTTTGCTACGGAAAAGAAATGCCTTTTGAAGGCTGTGTCCTGAGTGCCCTTAATGCCGAGCGCCGCGGCAGGGCGAGGGCTGGCGGTGGGGACGCCAGCGCGAACTCCGGTGCATTCCTGTACGGAGAAACGCTCCTACTGGAAGCAAACCCATCCTTGTGGAATTGCTGTAGTGGAGTATCGTGACAGACTATGACAGGCCTAGGACTACGACTGTCTTAAGCTGTGCCATGGGAGGTTCAGGTTGAATACTAAGAAGAATTTCTTCACAGAAGGGGTCGTTAGATATTGGAATGGGCTGCCCGGGGGGATGGTGGAGTCACCATCCCTGGAGGTTTTTAAGGGAAGACTGGACGAGGCTCTCAGTGCTATGTTCTAGTTGACATGATGGTGTTTGGTCACAGGCTGGATTCTGATTCTGTGATGGTGACCACCCGTCGGAGCCCTTTCCTTGGATTCTCGCAGGCAGTGGGCAGATAAACGGCAGACGTGCGGCGGGGCGGCAGACAAGACCCTCATATCCCAAGGTGGGCCGGCAGCTCAGCCTGCCGCCGGCTGGGGAGGAGCGAAGGGAGGGCGGGCTGTTCCGCACATCCCGCGGGAGCGGCACGG